>PVIW01002651.1:0-205972 GCA_004026585.1 Noctilio leporinus
AGAAAGGAGAAAGGAGAAAGGAGAAAGGAGAAAGGAGAAAGGAGAAAGGAGAAAGGAGAGAGAAAGGAGAAAGGAGAAAGAAAGAAAGGAGAAAGGAGAAAGGAGAAAGGAGAAAGGAGAAAGGAGAAAGGAGAAAGGAGAAAGGAGAAAGGAGAAAGGAGAAAGAAAGGAGAAAGGAGAAAGGAGAAGGAGAAGGAGAAGGAGAAGAGAAGGAGAAAAGGAAGAACCAGCTGGTCCAGGAGGCAGACAGCCTGGGCCAAAGCGAGAGAGAGCCAGCTCAGGAGCCAGAAAAGCTGCTGAGCCACAGGGCCAGCCCTCTTCTTATTTCCAGTGGCCGCAAAGGCAACAGCTTCTCAGCCAGTCCCATTGTAGACTGCTTCCCATTCCCTCAGCAAACTCCTATGGCCACTTCTACTTCTCCCTAGTGATTTTAATCAAATTTCTCTGTATCGGTATTGCTACTTGGTAGCCATAAAACTACCCAGGAACTAAGTCTTCCAACACTTAGTGTGCTGATCTATAAAACAGGGATAATAATAAGACCTTGGAGGGTGGCTGAGAATTAAACTACGTAATAGGTGCAATTAATTGTAAAGTATCTCAATGCTTAGTGTCTAGTAACTGTTCAGTTATTATTATGACAGATTAGACTTGCAGATATGGGTAAACATTTTTACTTACATCCAGCTGTTGTCTATTTAACACAAGGGATGAGCATTTTAAGGAGTTGCTTGTTTCTGCTGACACTGAACAAAGTAGAGGATGAGTTGGGCCTTAGTCTGAAAATAACAGAAAAACCTGCAACGCATGATCTGCTGTATGCCGAAAGCTCTGATGGGGTCACTCCTGACCCCCAGACTGGCACAGAAATGCCAATGCAAAGCTCATAGTCATGAAAGATTCTATCCTTCTCCCTTGTTTTAGCTTCCACTGTCTTAACTCTTGCAGAAGCTTTCACTAATGAGTTCTATGTGTAATGCAGTCCTTCCCCAAAAATGACTAATTGGAAAGAATGAAGTAAATGAAATCTCTCTAATTCCCTTATTGCTTTTTCCACAGCAAAGCTGAAAACATTCTTTATTTGGAGCCATTTCCTCAATTGTCTTTATTATTTGAAATTAAGCAATATAGTACATTGGGATAACAGAAGAATGTTGAAAAAAATCCCAAGTATACTTACAGGCCTAGGCTTATTTTTCAGATTTCCCCTCTCTTAACAGCCTTTGTTAAATGGACCTGAGGTTTTACCAGTGGGAAGCAAATATTAAATTGGTGCACCTCAATCCCTGTAGTTCAGAAGGAACATTTGTGCCTCCCAGAGCTAAATCTACAAATCTGAGTGGCATATCTGCCAAAAGGTAACACAGCAGCAGCATGAGAGCCACACAGCACATGCAAGCCCACTCAGGCTATAGTGATAATTGCAGTGTGGCAGTCCCTTGTATCCTAGGAGTAATTACTCTGACATTCTTTATCAGTGTGTGTTATATATGATATGAAGCAATTATCCATTTGCTTTTTGGAATATTGATGCTTGGGCAGTCTGCACATTACCCTCATCTCAGGCTATGACCCTGCAGGCCTTAATTCTGACACCTTGAGGGTCTCATGGCAGATTGATAAGGTAGGTGCTTTGGTTTAATCTTCCCTTTCTTAGGGTGAAATTCTAGTGTTTATTGGAGAAGTACTGATAATATGAGCTACTGCCATTTTCTTTTTCAGCTTGCAAAACTTGACTTATATCTTAAATTCTCTAGTGCCAGTGCCTTACTGAATATATTGGCACAATTGCGTTTACAGCTAATTGTAAACTACTCTCATAACAAAGGCAGACATTATTGTTTTTCCCTGTAATTACCTGCAATAGTTCCTGTGTTCATAAGAGGCACTTCTCATAACCCCATTTTAATAGTAATATAAGGAATATGGAATAAGATTTATTGAGACCACATGTTTCAGGCCCCTGCTGCTCACTCTGTGGGAGTAATGCCTGAGGGTATGGAAATTTCACCCTCCAAGAGGTGGTCTATTTTCTTAAGTTGAAATTGGCCTTCTGTCAGTATTTTGCTTTCATCTGAAAGGCAAGTTCTCGGCTTTTATTGGTAGGTTTCTTTTATTTTTCTGAGAGCAGATTATTTTTTTCTAATTTGGAACATGGATCAGGCATGACCACATTTTAAATATTTCATATTATATCAGCTTATTGGTACCACACACAATAGGAGGCATCTGGCATCTTTCAAAAAGGCTGGAGGAAAACATTTCTGGTGCTGTGGAGGGCTCATTCTCCTTTGCTCCCATGTATGAGGTCCCAGGTGAAGCATGGGATGCTACAGCCCACAGAGGAGCTGGCTGAACTTTTAGATTAAATATCCCCCCCCCCTTTTTTTTTTTTATGTCAAAAACTGTGCTGCAATGAACCAACAACCAAATCCCTGATCTTATTTCTGATCCTTTCCTCAGGAGACACCTATAAAAGCTCCTAATACATTGCTAAATTACTTTCTAGAAGGTTTATCCCAGTGCTATAATTTTATAAGGCTTAAATGTATTACCTCAACTAATTGCAAGATCTACATTTTTAAAACCTGCGGTAAAATACATATAACAAAATTTATCATCTTAACCAGTTAATGTATAGTTTGGTGTAAGTATATTCACATCACTGTATAATGGACCTCCAGAACTTTATAATCTGGCAAAACTGAAACTTTGTTTACATTGAATAACAACTCCCTATTTTCCTCTCTCCTCCAACCCTGGCAAGGACCAAACTACTTTCTTTCTTTTTTAAGGTTTTATTTACTATTTTTAGAGAGAAGCAAGGAGGGAAGGAGAAAGGGAGAGAAACATTGACATGTGGTTGCCTTTCATCTGCCTCCAGCTACAGACCTGGCTGGAGACCTGGTTTGCCACCTGGTTATGTGCTCTTGCTGGGAATCAAACCAGTGACCTTTGGGTTCACAGGCTGGCATCTATCCACTGAGCCCCCATGCCACTTTCTGTTTCTTTGAATTGGACTACTCTAGGTATCCTATAAGAGTGAAATGATTCAGCTTTTGTTATTTTGTATCTGGCTTTGCTTAACATCATTTTAACTTTCAAACTGATTCCTTCTCAAGAAAAATATTGTCTCACAACAGTTTTACTGAATAGTAGAAATTTGTTAATGTTGTGGGTCCCATGTTATGGTAGTTGTTTGGATCAGAGATATGTTTACTTTTCTCTCCAATCATAATAGATATTTTCCTGAGCTATGTACATGTATTACAGGATGCATGTGATAAAGTGGCAAAATGTTAGTAAAACAACATACCACAAAAGTGTTATATTTTGAAAGAAATTTATTCTTATATGTAAATACATAAACAGTATTTTTTTTTAAATTGTTCAAAAAAGTCTCCATTTGCTGCAATAATAGACTCAATTTGACTTTGGAATCTTGAGCACGCTTTAATTAACTTTTCTTTATCCATGGACATCATCATGTTTTCGATCTTAGCTTTAACAACCTCTTTATTGGAATGAGGTTGTTTATTAACTTCTCTCTCGCAAATGCTGCATATGTAATTGTCTAAAGGATTTGCATCTGGTGAACTAGGTGGCCAGATTGACTTTGACCAGAATTCAGGAACATTGACACTAAGAAATTCTTGCCCCTTTTTGGCATTATGTGCTGGTGCACCATCTTGTTGGAAGATAAAATGATGTCCATTTGTGACTTGCTTCATCCATAGTACAACTACTTCTATCAAAACATCAAGGTAAACAGCAGTCACCTTCAAGCCTTATGGAAATCTCCTTCATTGTTGACAATACCTAACACCATCACTGAAGCAGAAAATTTTGTTTTCATGAACACTGGGACTTCATTAAGATTCTCACAGAGCCACCTGTTGTATGTTCTGTTGACTATTTGGTCCTGCTGAGAACTCATTTCATCAAAGAAGAAAATCAGAGGGTTTTTTCTTTGCAATTTTTCAAAGTTGTTAGCAGCTTTCTTGCTTTTTCAAAGCCCCTTTCCTTTGTCTGCTGTGTCATAAACTGGCCTCTTCTAAGAACACATAATCTGTATCTGATATCTTCAGCAATAATCTTGCAAACCGTTGCATCCAACATCTGCAGTTCTCTTGCTATGGAGCGCATTGACTTCCCTGGATCTTCATTGATGATCTCCTGGATTCTGTGTATAATAACTGGACTTGTGCAATCCTTGTGTACCTTATGTGTTTTCTTTGTTGGAGTGGCAACATCAGGATCAGTATCATACACCTTCTTCATGTTGTTAACTGTACATAAAGGGGTGTTATTGAAGTCTGCAATTTCCTTAGCAGTTTTCCCTGCATGCAGTCCAGAAATGATGGTTGCTCTAATATCGTATTCCTTGGACATGACTGTTGCTCTCAGGATTTAGTGCTTTATATCTGAAACAATGATGTCAAATCATAATCTTAGAAACATAGTTTGTTTGTTTTTTAAGATTTTATTTATTATTCCCAGAGAGAGGGGAAGAGAGAGAGGCTGAAAGGGAGAGAGACATCAATGTATGGTTGCCTTTCACCTGCCTCCAGCTCTGTACCTGGCTGGAGACCTGGTTTGCAACCTGGTTATGTGTCCTGGCTTGGAATCGAACCAGCAACCGTTGGGTTCATAGGCCAGCATCTTATCCATTGTGCCACCAGCCAGGGCTAAAACATAATTTTTCAAAATTAATAAGAAGCATTTGAAATAAGGAGATGAACTATTATTGCCAATTTATTACAGGCTCCCTGTACGTTAATCAGTTCTTCCAACCAACCTCTCAGGTAGGTACTGTTTCTATTCTAATTCTTCAATAGATAAAATAAACCCAGAGTAACCATATAACTAGAAAGCTGAAGAGCCATGATCCATGGACCTAGAACTTCCTGATATTAACCCCTACTATTTAACCAGTTCAGAACTAATCTAAATGAAGGAGAACAAAAAAGCTTGTTATTATTGCTTAGATGTTCTTGTCATCCTGGTTGGTTGTGGCTGGGCCCTATCTGCAGAGAGCTGGTCTTTAAAGTGATATTAGGCCTATGCAAAGGTCTCAAAAAAAGGGTGGCTGATGAGAGCACCTTCCCATGCTAAATGTTCCAGAACTTTTGTTTTGTCGCTTTCACTGAGGCCAGGGAATGGTGAGGCAGTGTGATAAATCATTCAACATGTTAGCTGGCCAAAGTTTTGGTATTTGGTAGCCTCCTTGAGAATGTCCTCAAGTATCCATGATCATTTCTTAGAAGCATATTGATTCACTAATTAAAATGCAATGTTTTTGTCCATTAACTATCATGCTAACTGAGTTTGTTATATACAGCCTCTATTACATATATGTATGCTCTTTCTGTTCCTTTTTGCTGAGAGTTTTGAACACAAATGGGTGCTAAATTTTATCAAATTCTTTTTCTGCTTCTATTGATAGGATCATGTGGTTTTAATCCTTCATTTTGTTCATGTGTTGAATTACATTTATTGATTTGCAAATGTTGTACCAACTTTGCATTCCTGGAATAAATCCCACATGGTCATGGTGTATGATCTTTTTGATGCATTGCTGTATTTGGTTTTCTAATATTTTTGTTGAGGATTTCAGTGTATAGGTTCATCAGGGATATTTGCCTATAAATTTCTTTTTGTGGTGTTTTTATTTGGTTTTGGAATTAGGATAATGCTGGTCTCATAAAGTGAGTTGGGAGCCTTCCCTCTTCTTGCATTTTTTTGAAATAGTTTGAGGAAAGGTATTAGTTCTCAGAATGTTTGGCTAAATTCAACTGTGAAGCCTTCCTGGTCCAGTGTTTTTGTTTGTTGGAAGTTTTTTGAGTACTGCTTCACTTTTACTAGGTTTAATATGTCTACTCAGATTCTCTGATTTTTCCCAATTTAGTTTTGGAAGATAGTATGTTTCTAGGAATTTATCCATTTTACCTAGGTTGTCCAATTTGTTGAGATATAGTTTTTGATAATATTTTCCTAGAATCTTTTGTATTCCTTTAGTGTCAGTTGTTATTTCTCCTTTTTCATTTCTGAGTTAATTTATTTGGACCTCTTTCTTTCTTAATGAGTCTGGTTAAAGGTTTGCCAATTTTATTTATCTTTTAAAAAGTAAATTCTTGTATTCATTGATCCTTTGTATAATTTTTTAAATTTTTTTATTTATTTCTGTCCTGATATTTATTATTTCCTTCCTTCTATTCACTTTTTTCCTGTTATTTTTCAAGTTTCATTAAGTGTAAAGTTAGATTGTTTATTTGAGCTTTTTCTTGTATTTTTTTTCTTTTTGAGATCACCCTGTTATGCTATGAATTTCCTGTACCTCATTGATTTTGGATTGTTATGTTCTCATTTTAGTTGTTCCAAGATATCTTTTCATTTCTTTCTTGATTTGTTGTTGAGTATTCATTGTTTAATAACATGCTATTTAGCTTCTATGTCTTTGTGCATTTTTTAGTGTTCATCTTGTGATTGATTTCTAGTTTCATAACATTATGATCAGAGAACTTTCTTGGTATGATATCAATCTTCTTAAATGTTTTGATGCTCAATGAGCAAAAACTGTAAGTGTTCCCCTTAAAATCAGGAGAACCTCTGATTTCACCTCTTTGATTCAACATAGTACTGGAAATCCTAGCCATAGCAGTTAGATAAGAAAAATAAAAGGCATCCAAATTGGAAAGGAAGAAGTACAACTGTCTTTATTTGCTGACACATGATACTATACATAGAGAACCCCAAAGATCCCACCAAGAAACTACTAGAACTGATAAATGAATTCACAAAGTAGCAGGATACAAAATTAATATCCAGAAATCAGTTGCATTTTATATGTCAATAATTAACTAACAAAAAAGGAAATTAAGGAAACAATCCCACTCACAATTGCTCCAAAAAGAATGAAATACCCAGAAATAACCTAACCAAGGATATAAAAGACCTGTCCTCATAAAATGTTAAGTCACTAAAGAAAAAAATTGAAGAATATGCAAATAAGTAGAAGCACATACCATGTTCATGGATATGAATTAATATTATTAAAATGTTCATATTATCCAAAATAATCTATAGAGTCAACATAATTACTATCAATATTCCAATGCCATATTTCACAGACCTAGAACAAATACTTCAAAAACTTATATGGAACTACAGAATGCCCTGCATAGCAAAAGCTTTTCTGAGAGAGAAAAAGAAAGGGTGTGCTACCTAATATCAAACTATACTATAAGGTCATAGTAATCAAAACAGCATGGCACTAAAATAAAAACAGACACATAGATCAATGGAACAGAATAGAGAGCCAGAAATGAACCCATACCTTTAGGCAATTAATAGTTGACAGAGATAGCAAGCACATACAGTGGGCTAAAGATAGTCTATTCAGCAAATGGTGTTGGGAAATTTGGGCAGATATGTGCAGAAAAAATGAAACAAGAACACCTTCTTATACCACACACAAGAATAAATTCAAAAGGATTAAAGACTTAAATATTACACCCAAAACCATAGAAATCACAGAAAAAACCATAGGCAGCAAAATCTTGGACATTGATCATAGCAATATTTTATGGGATATATTCCCCCAGGCAAGGAAAGCAAAATAAAAAAGTAAACAAGTGAGATTACATCAAAATAGAAACTTTCTTGCACAGGAAAGGAAATCATCAATAAAACAAAAAGATAAGCCACAGGGTAGAAGAACATATTTGACATTATATCTGATAAGGGATTAATATCTAAAACTTATAAAGAACTTACAAAACTCAATACTAAAAACATGAACAGCCCAATTAAATATGGGCAAAGGACATGAATAGACATTTCTCCAAAGAGGATGTACAGATGGCCAATTGATATATAAAAAGATGCTCAACATCACTAATTATCAGAGAAATGCAAATTAAAACTATAATGAGCTATGACTTCACACCTGTCAGAGTAGCTATCATCAATAAATCAACAAATAATAAATGCTGGCAAAAATACAGAGAAAGGAGGACCCTTTTGCACTGTTTGTGGGAATATATATTGGTGCAGTCACTAGGGAATGTAGTATGGAGAGACCTCAAAAAATTAAAACTGGATCTGCCTTCTGACCCAGCAATTCCAGTAAATATATTCAAAGGAATCCAAAACACTAATTCAAAAGAACATAAGCACCCTTACGTGCACTGCAATGTTATTTACCGTCACCAAGATATGGAAGTAGCCCAAGTGCCTAGATGAATGGGTAAAACAACTATGTGGCATTTACACAATGGAAGACTACTTGGCCATGAAAAAAAGAAAATTTTATCCTTTGAAACAGTATGGATGGACCTGAAGAACATTATGCTAAGCGAAATAAGCCAGTCAGGGAAAGACAAATACCGTATGATTTCACTTTTATGTGTAATATAATGAACAAACTGAACTAACAAGCAAAATAAAGACAGACTCATAGAGAAAACAAGATGCCAGCTAAGGTAGTGGATGGATTGAGCAAAAGAAAAAAGGACTCATGGACATGGACAACAGTGTGGTGATTGCAGGGGAGATGGAGGCATAAGGAGACTAAATGGTAATGGAAAATACAATAAAAATAAATAAAATTGGCCCTGACTGGTGGCTAAGTGGATAGGCATCAGCCTGTGGCTCAAAGGTCACTGGTTTGATTCCCAATCAGGACACATAACCAGGTTGCAAATCAGGTCTCCAGCCAAGTCTGTAGCTGGAGGCAGGTAAAAGGCAACCATACGTGGATGTTTTGCTCATTTCTTCCTCCATTTCTTCCTCCCTCCCTGCCCTTCTGTCTAAAATAATGAAGAAAATCTTTTAAAATAAATAAATAAATAATTTTAAAATGATAATAAATTGAAAAAACAAAATGTGGTGAACTTGATAACTTTTTCCATAACAAGCTGTTTGTACCACACATTATTTAGGAAGTCCAACATGCTCTTGGAGCTAATTTAAATTATAAGTGCTCTTGAAAGCCATGACCAGAAATGATTCTCTTAGCCCTTCAGTCTCATTGGAGTTATTTGCAGAGCACTTTTAAAGAAGGGCTTTTAAGTGTTTATTGTGTATATGTGCATCTGATGAAAGATCTCACTCATTACATGGGAGAAGTTATGAGGCCAGAGTACTCCTGCTTATTAGAAATGTCAAGAACACAAAACATTTCCTAAGTCAAATATCTCTAAGCCCTTTAAGAACTCCTACATTAGTTTGAGGCTCTAGATTCAGTGAAGACTTAAAATATGAGTGTTCCCTTAACATCAGTACACATTTTCCCAGAGGAATGGGGTGTTAAAGTGTAATTCTTTCTCTCTCACTTTTGGCTTAGACAAAAGACAATGATGCTACAACATCTACAAAGTGGAACTAACTTTGTAAACAATTCAAACAAGATATGTTTGGTCCTTTAAAGAACTCCCAAACCCTTTCTCCATAATTTTAGTCTAAAAGGGTTTGGAAAAGTAAGTCTTGTGTTTTGTTTTTTCTTTCAACCATAAACTCTTTGTAGATGCTGGAATGTGATAAATTCCATTTCTCTGACCCAATGAAGAGAAGTTAAGGGGATTGTTTGCCCCTCACCTCAAGCCTTTTGAAAAATGTTCCAATAGAGCCATTCCAAGAATTTTAAAAGCATTTCTTGCAGGTAGGGAACATATTGGCCTGATTTGGGATGCCTACCTATATAATGTAGGAGGTTAGAACTTTTTTTAGCATAACAGCTTATTAGCAGAACAAAGGGAAGGTGATTGCTCTATTAGGAGTAGGATTATTTGGGGCAAAGGATAAAGAGTGGTACCCATGGGCCAGAAATTGGTAAAAAAATTGATATAGGATTGTCTTGGATTCTGTCCAGTGGGGCTTCCCAGAGGCTTAAGAAGACCTCAGCAGAGAGAATCTGAAGATACTATTAGATTTCTGGGTCATTTGAGGGAGTAAGTGATTCACCAGAGGAAACACATCATTTGTAAAAAGGTGCCACCAGTGGGAAGTTTCTGCTGATGGTGTAGGGTCATGGAGTTTTTGAAGAATTCACAAAAATGCTTTATAAAAAAAAAAAAAAAAAAAGTTGCTTTTAATCTTAGATGGGCTCAAGAGCAAAAATAAAGCCATCTTTTTTGTCTCTCTGACCTCTCCTCTCGTTGACTTAGGAGCAATCAGAAACTAAAGATAGCAAGAGAGGAGAGGAAGGATAAGGGGAGAAAGCCAACCATACCGTTTCTGATCTTCCACCTATGATAAGCACCAGTTGGCAAAAGGGAGAGATTTTAACTTGCAAATGTAATTATTATATAGGAATCAGCATTCTAGAGTTTAGGGAATAATATGGTATCAAATGACTTAAAGTACCTTTAAGACATTTTATTTCCTAAGTGTGATCAGTAAAGTCATGGAATGCACAGCATTTCTTTAAGGATCAAGAAGAATGCCCTTTTCTAAACATTTTTCCCAGTGGAAAGAGGAGATAAAAATTAAGTTGCTCTGTGTTTCATCTCATAAGCTGTGTTTATTCAATGTTAGGGTAAAACTCTCAGAGACCTGGCTGATACCATCCTGCCCAACTCTTCAATTGGCAACTCAGATCTTCCTGATGTGGTAGTTGCTCTTAAGTGTGGTGAAAATAAGACTTGGAAAGTATGATCCCAGTGTTCTAAAGAGCAATTACCTGGAACATATATTTTGCAAAATGGCCAGAGTAGAAGAGTATGGAACTAGGTTATGGCATCAACTTCAAGAATCAAACTCTAAGTGGAGAGGAAGGAGGGGGGAGGAGTAGGCAAAGAAGGGGAGCAATTTAGTCAAGGAACTAGCATGGAAGAACCATGGACATGGACAACATGTGGGATTAATTTTGTTGGGGAGTGAATGGGTAGGGAAGGAGAGCGAGGGGAGGAAAAAGGGGATGGATGTAATCCAACAACAATAAAATTAAATTTTTAAAAAAATGAATCAAACTCCAAGTGGGTTGCCTTCCTATCACTATAAGACAGGACAGAATTTTTCTGCAACACTGGCCAGCCAACCATGGCCTAGAGGTCAAATGTGACCCACTGCCTACTTGTTTTGTTTTAAATATTTTATTTATTTATTTTTAGAAAGAAGGAAAAGGAGGGAGAAAGAGGGAGTGAAAAACATTGATGTGGGAGAGAAACATCTATCAGTTGCCTATTGCAGGTTCCCAACTAGGGACCTGGCCCACAACCCAGGCATGTGCACTGACTGGGAATCTAGCTGGCAACATTTTGGTGTCTGGGACAATGACCAATCCACTGAGCCACACTAATCAAAACCAGAAATATCTTTCAGTCTAACTAAATGGAGGTTTGAGGTTCATGTGATTTTACCAGCATTGCCAGATCAAATCTCTTATCAAATAAAATAAGGACACCCTATATTTTTACATAAGAATGCCCTGAGAATTGCATGGGGCAGATTCATACTAAAGAATTATTTATTGTTTATCTAAAATTCATATTTACCTGGGTGTTCTGTATTTTAAGTGGTAACCTGAAGTATACCACTTCCTCTGCTCCTACATAGCCATATTATATTTAGATCTTAACTTTCCTTTTTAATCCTCTCCTGAGGATATATTTACTGATTTGAGAGAGAGAGTGGAAGGAAATGAGAGAGAAAAAGAGAGAGAAGCATTGATGTGACAGAGGAACATCAATTAATTATCCCTCTTACACCATGACCAGGAAATGAACCTACAACCCTTTGGTGTATGAGATGATGCTCCTCAAACTAACTGAGTCACCCAGCCAGGACAGGTCATAACCTTTTTTAAAATACCCGGAGGCGGAGACATATATATCTGCAGTGATACTTGTCTCCAAATCAAACATTGGTATATATGGTTGTTAACTAGTCTGGCAATACAGAAGAGTTTAAACTGAAATAATCCTCAAATATTCAGGCCTGTGACTGCCTTACTCCCTCCCTTGGATATGGAACAGTAACTGTATTAAAATTGAAAAAAAAAAAAAACCTGTTGATGCGTAACTTTTCTGCCAAGCTAGGAAACTTCTCCAGCAGTGATCTTGGTCAAGTGGCTTAACCTCTCTGAGTTCTCTGTCTCACCACCCACCAGTTGGGAAGATTAGAGGACTGTAATGAGAATCAAACAAGCCAATGAAAGAAAATTGATGTGCGACATCAGAAAAGTCCTTACAAATGCCACTACTCTTGGCAGTAGTATAGGAACCAGTGTATCTAAATTTAAAAATTTCTCTGTTGACATTCTTTTCACACAGAGAAAATGCATGAAAATTACTTTTTAAAAGTAACATACAACTCCAGAGAAACTGACTCCCTCATGAACTCAGGCTGAGCCAGGGATATTGGAATCAAAACAGATCCAAGAACTGTAGTTAGCCAATTCAAACGCCTTTCCCATTGAAGGCTTTTCCAGAACCCCCTCTAAGCAGTCAGATCTTTCAATGGCTCTGTCTCTCTGTGTGGCTGCCAACTCTGGGGTGATGATCACAAATTGAGAAATAACAGATGAGGAAAAGCTGCAAATCAAATCTCTATATGCAACCTTTGATTGTGTCTCTTTCTCATTACACAGAAGCTGTGCAAGTATCTAATGATCATTATTCCTAATCATTTGGACTTCATGCTCAGGCCTAAGCAGGTTGGGCCACCAGAGCAAAGGGAGTTTATCTTTCTAGGTGAGCTTCACCCTGTGCACCAGACTCCAAGTTGATTTTCACTGCCTTTAGCACTCATTCTACATTTGCTTCTTCCAGGTTTCTGGTAGCCTGTTTTTCTTCCTTTTGCAGTCAATTTTTGCAATGATTTTTGTTGTTTCAGCTAGCAATTCACAAGGAAAGCCCATTTGACCTTAATTTTGCATTGCTCATTATAAGTTCTTCTTTAGTCATTTTCTATGATGTTCATCAAAAGGTTACTTGTAAAATACAGAAAAACAAAATCCCTTCACACATCTTCCCCTTCTTTTTCTTCTACTTCTTTTAATGACAAAGCAGTGAGTGACTTCCCAGAGAGCTTTAGGAAGTCTAAGCTAAGGACAAAACAGTTGTGTGATGTTCAATATATGAAAAATGTCTTACAGAAAAACCTTTAGTTAAGAGCCTGGGGAGGAAGGTAAAGGCGTTTTAAAAAATCAGAAGCTCAGAGGAGACAAATGGTACTTGATGAGCTCTTGAGATGAATGCCACAGGCTAATGGGAGCAATCAGCAGGTTTGTAGAAAATATGCTGATGTCTGCAGAAAAAAATGCAGTGGCAAAGACAGCTTACAGAAAAACACAGGAGCTCAAAAACATTATTGCTGGAGAAACCTTGACATTTTGACCATCTTTTATGAAACATGTAGAAGGGAAATTCAGGGTTTGGTTTTTGTGTCTGACTCTTCTCCCTGTAATCTGTCCAAAATGTTGCTTTGGGACTCCCCTATTTCAGCTTTATCACATAGACTACTAGCCAGACATCCCTATTCTAATATGAATATTTAACCATGCAACAACAGACAATTAGAAGCATATGTTGATAACAAAAAAATTGAATCAAGGATTAAATACATGAACATAACTCACTTCAGTGTCTATTTGTTACATTGCATAGAACACCATCATTAATAATATCTTGAGTCTCACTGGGTTTCCAGTGGCCAGCCCCCATCACGGGGAAGGAGTTGAGTCATGGACTAGGCACAGGTCATGCAGCACTCATCTTTTCATACTTCTGAGGAGCTCCTCTGAGGGTGTTTCTGGTAAAGACACCATTTCTATCTTTTCCTTCCCAGAAAACCCAAGCAATTTAAAACATCCCCACTTAAATTTGTGCTTCCATTGACCTGTGCCATATGGCACATGCTGTCAGTAAACCTTAGTTGAATGAGAGGAATAAATATGCAAAGATATATAAACACTCTGTTTTTATGGAGATGGTAATTAAACATACAATTAAATAGTTGTCTCTTGTATTTTAACACCATCCTATCCCTGGAGGAAAGTTCTTCAAGGCCTGGTATCCATTGGTAAGTGAACACTTTATTATTAACTGATTGGCTGTGAGCCCTCCAAGGGAGCAATAACAAAGCAACAGATTTTCTGACTCTCAAACATAGCTCATTCATTCTTTTCATTACATTAAAGCATGGTGGACTAGGTAATTTGCTCACAAATAAACCTGAACAGTTTGGGTTCTTCAATCCTTATTGAATCACTAAAGATAACTCAATAGATACAAGGATGCACCACCCAGATCCCCACCCCCTCACTTAAGAGTGTAGAGCCCACTACACTCTTTAAGGAGTGCTATAGGACAGAGAGCTGCCCACAATAGCCCCTGTAGGCACTGCCTCAACTGAAGAGAGTCCAAGTTCATGTCCCCATTCTGGTTGGGCCACATCCAGTGACTGACAATCTTCAGGAACAAGGGCCTGGCTCCTTTGCTCCCACCCTCTCCCAGTTGTTTGCTGCCTCCTTTGAGACTGTGTCACCCATCAATCAGCTTCAATCCTCTGCATAATTTTATTACCCTTCTTTTTTTCCTATGGGGTATGATCCTGAGAGCCTCTCTATCTTCATGCATGCCTGTCTTTTTTTAAGGGTCAATCTCATGGGGAGTCCAAACTGTGACCATTATTTATTTTGTTTTAGACTATTAGGTTAATACAGAAAAACCTAGTGAGGTTTTCTTATTAGCCCAGGAACTAAAAAAATATATATATATGAAATTATACCTTTCTCATGCAAATTATCATGAAACTTTTTAATAATTTCACCTAGAAAATGGAAGTTTCTTGAGGAGAGATTAGTGGAAAATTAGTTTGATAGGGGATGGAGGGTCTAGAATAAAAATTCTTGTTTAATGAGGGTGGAGTTGAGAATGTTAGGAAAGCAGATGTACACATAAAATATTTGCTTTGACTCCCTAATCATATGGGAACTCTGCTGTTTTATTTCCTACAACAGGTTGTGGTCTCTGTTAATGGCCAACCTTTGGAAGTTCTTATAGATTATTTTTTTTAATACATCCTAGAAAATTTTGCCAATGCCATTTTCTTTTTATATATGTTCTATTTCTTGAATGTATTTCAGTCTAAAAATTATACTGGTGTGGATGTGTAAGGAGATCAGTTTTATTTATGTTATTTGTTTCAGAGCCTATAGCAACTTTTAATTGAAAATCAATAGCGAATATGACTAAATCATACAACTGTGAATATTATATGTAGAGATTTCTTGCTTAAACTGAAACACTCAATTTTCTTTGATTCATATCTAAAATATCAAATTAAGATCTAGGGAAAAAATCAACAGAGCCATCCCTCTATAAATTGCAGTCAAAGTGGTTGGAATATGACTTGACCAGTAAAGGCTGTTACATGCTTCATAAGAGATGCAGGAGTCCTGAGGTTTTCCAGATTTCACTACTTGCAAAAACCAATGTATTCAAACATGTAAGATAATAAACTAACTGACATAAAAAGGAAATAGATGAGAATTTCACTGAGTTTCCATCTCAACTGAGAGCATCATTACAACAGTAAAGAGGACAGACATTCAACCTGTCAACCCTTCAGGGGACATTGAAGGAGATTTGATCATGAATATTTTCCTGAAAATGGAGTATCTCTAAAATTAAAAAAAAAAATTCCATTACCATTTAATCTATGAAGTTCATTCAGTGGCATGGGTTACTGAAATAGTACTTTGGAATAACTCATCACTAACTGATGTCAGTTTTCATCCTCTGTGTTTTGTTTTGTTGTTTTTTTTTTATTCCACAACCTGGGGTATAACTCTTAATTCCACAGTGTTCAGAAGTAGACAACAGTTTTGTTTTTTTGTTTTTGTTTTTGTTTTTGTGATGTCCTGCTTTACAGTCTAGCTTGTCTGCATCTTTACGGACTCTACTAAATTGGCAAGATGTGGCGTATCAGATTCGCTGTAGGGGTATACTTACCACATGGGCTTCTATTTAAGTATGAGAATAGAAAAGAAAGGGCCCAAACCAGAGCATTGCCTAGAATATTGGAGTCTACAGTCTCAATACACAGATGTAAGAATTTATCAAAATGGGTTTATTTGGTTCCTTTCCTTCTTTTCACCTTCTTCCTTCCTCCTTTCTCTCTTCTGGCATTTCTCTGTCTAGTTTTTAACCCTGGCCATGGAACGAAATTACCAATTGAGGTTTTTATTTGCCTTTTGAAAAAGGGCAAGTATTCAAACACTGAAACAGTTTCTGGGACTAGAGCTTGAACAGCTTTATTTGTTAAAAGCACCACAGGCAATTCTGCAGCATGCCCAGATTTCAGAACCACAGATTTCCCCTCCAGAAGAAAAGTGCCAATGTACAAGAATGGAAAGGGATGTGATCAGTTGTAGGCTTAACTACCATTTTCACCTGTCTTTGCTAAGTTATACCAAAAATGTCTGTGCCACCTCTAAGTCATTATCAGCCTTTCCAGTATGTCTCAGTATTCCAAGGTCTGAGGGAGGAAGATATGAGTACATGCTCTGAGATGAGAAAATACTCTTGATCAAAAGCAATCTTTTTTTCTTAGTTTTCCTGAGGTTTTACCAGAGTAGCAGAGGTCTTTACTTCTCTATGATAGAACAGTTTTTACTGTAGTGACATTGATAACCAATTGAAAGTGACAAGCTGAGATTTATATATATATATATATATATATATATATAATGTGTATATATATATATATATAATGTATATATATATCTTCTATAAATATATATATATATAATGTATATATATATATAATGTATATATATATATATAATGTATATATATATATCTTCTATAAATCTCAATAATTATAATGAAAAAATTTCATGACATATTTTACAGGTGTCCACTCTTCTTGCACATTAATATTTTGTTGTTAATTTTTAAGTAGTGACACTTTTGGAAATAGAGCTATAAACAGATATAGTGTGGATGGAGTTTTACAAGCAAAAAGCCTTTATTTTATTCCCAAATGTTCATTTTAATGATTTTTTTTAGAGACTAAAAAAGCAAATGTTGAATGATTTTGCCCCATACTAGTATGTCTTTTGAGGCCTTTACTAGTTTCTTATATCTTTTCACTTCTTTCTTTTCTCATCTATGTGCAAGGCAACATGCATGTAGCACATTACCTACATACACCCTTTCAACTTATTAGGAGAAAATGTGTCTGAGTGAAAGTCATTAGTCCATCCATCTTTGGGCATTCTTGGCTCTGCTGTCTTGGGGCATTAGTCTTCATAACATAGAATTTTTATTTCATGTTTTCCCATACTGGTCAGAGAAAGATGCAAAATGGAAAGAGAGTATTGATTTTCTTCTGTAGGGGCAAGTGTATTTCAAATGACTTCAGTTACAAAAAACAGGATGTGTGTGTTTCTCAACCCTCATGTATCTTCAGGAGTCCTTAAACATGAGATTGTCCTAGAAAGCAAAATCAAGTAGAATCAATTTTAAAAATGAAATATCAATTTTTGCTAGTTAATACTAAGACCAACTGTTATAATAGCTCACATTAAATTTATATTTTTGCAAATATAAATGTGAAAAAATATGGTGATAATTTGGTTTCAGTTTAAAAGCAATTGTTATACTGTCTTTTATATTTTAGAATTAGGTGTATCTTAGACCCTATCTAATTACATAGATATTGCTGTCTAGAGTTTTCTTAAATTCACATCCCACTAAAAGCATTTCCCAATTTTTGGGCCATGTCAGACTTTTTTGATGTCATTCAATGGATCTTGTTTCTTGTTTCTGAAATGCAAGTAATTAATAATGCTTGCTAGTATCTCTTCTTGGAGTTTCCACTGATATATCAGTTCAAACTGTCTCAAAGTGAACTGATTATCTCTCTTAATTTTCCATTCTAAATACCTATCAACTTGTCCTGTCTCCCATCTCTAACTTAAAATCTTTGTTTATATTTTTGTAATCTTTTATTTGTTACATCACAATTACTTCTTACTTGGTTTCTGTTTGTCTAGCTTTATACTCCTAATTTCCATCCAATGGTGTGAGTCATTTGAAAGTGCAAACTCACCATGATAATTTTGCACTGAAAATTCTTCAGTGTCTCAATTCTGCAATGGCTCTTTAACAGGGTAAATAAGAATCAGGTTGACTGCATCTTGACTTGTTTTCTAGGCTAACCCAACCCCTGATTCAGACTCTATTATGTACTTCTAATTTTTCATATACATCAGGTCTTTTCCTGCCTTCTCTATTCCTATGTTATATCTGTATCAACCTGGGATTCTCTTTTTCTCCCTTCAAATAACTAGTTTTCATCCACCTTTTAGAACTCAATGTGATGGGGCAAGGCAAAAAAATTCAAGAATTATTTATAGAAAAATGTGTATTTATTCTTACATGTTTAAACTTCAGTCACCTTCAAAGTATATTTGATGCAATACACCTCTCAAGGCAGTTTTCCCACTGCTCAGAACAGTTTTTGAACTTGTTGATTTTGATCCTTTTAGTGCTTCTGCTGTTTTTGTTTAACCTCTTCCACATCAGCAAGATGTTTTCCTTTGAGGACTTTATTTTTTTCACTTTAATTCAAATTTGTGTGTGTGTGTGTGTGTGTGTGTGTGTGTGTGTGTGTTTGGTTGTACTACATTTATCCCATTTTCCCCCCACTGGGGGGAGGTGGGGTGTGGCTCTTTTTTTTTTTTTTAGTCCTGGAAAACAAACAAAAAATGTCCCTCCAAATGAGACTGGGTGAATAGGGAGGGTGGGGCATGAAGCTCATGCCACTCAGTGTTGTGTACAGGCATGTGTACTCATAAATCACACATCATGAAATGGACAAATAAGTTGAAAGAGTCTTCAAACAAAATTCAGTGAAGCCAAATGCAGCCTCTCACATCAATGCCAGCTTTGACTTCTCCAGTCCTGAATATTTCTTTATGTGGTGTTCACCACTTTAAATTCATATATAATTTGGATCTTATCCCACTAGATTTGGGCTCTTTGAGAACGGAACCATGACTACTTCCTCCTAGCACCCTCAGTATCAAGTCACAAGTATGAGCTCAATTAAAACTTTCATTCCTACGCCAAAAGGAACTTTATAAATTAGCTGGTAGAATGACTTTATTTCAAAAATTAGAAACTGAAGCACAGGAACTGAAAGAACATGCCAAAAATTTGGAAACTGAGGCACAGGAAACTGAAGGGACATGCCATAGGCTAATTGTTAATTTTGTACTCAGCTGTAACTAGGACCCATGTGTCTCTTGCCTTCTGACACATTTTAAGTTATATATATTGACATTTCCATGGGAAACATTGCTATAATTTGATCGTATTGATTTTCCAAAATTACCAACATTTGAGAACATTCCAGTGATATTCTTTTCTTTCCTGTTCATGCTGATCCAAGAGCTTGATTTGTTCAAGTCATTGGGCATTTCCTTCTGTATCTACTCTGCTCTTGATTAGACTTTCCCATAGCTTGCTTTGCAATGTTATAAATCTCACACATATTGCCTACTAAAATATTTCTACAAGTCAATCTAATTATAATATAATTCTTATGACACATTAATTTTCATGGTATTATGAATGTGTTTGCTAATTGAAATCAATACCCAGAGATTATATCAAAGAATATCATATGAGGAGAAAATATACATAACATGGCCTTTTGGTATGACTTTGCCGTGGCTTGGCCCATCTTGACACAACCACATGTTTTTCCAGCACAAGTTAAATAGAGAGGAAGAAAATTAGAAATCCTCCACTTCACACACTGGTTATCAGCTTTCATGTTTTTCATCCTTGTAGATTTGTTCTTGTAGATATGCATATAATAAATATGCATATAATAAAATTGTATCTTGCTTTAATTTTATGTGCATTATTGCCCCTCATCAAAACCTGTCATGATCGGGGTGCCTTCATATGATAACTTCTTATTTCTTCTTCCTCATTTACTCCTGTGATTAATTAAAATATTTTTCAATGATGTACTCCATCCCTGACACCTCCATGGGAGAAGTGTATTCTCTTGTGCATTAATCTTGTGCTTGGCCTTAAGACATCATCTGGTCAATGGAATATTGGCAGATGTGATGCAAATGTAAGCTTGCAATGCTTGTAGCTTCTTCAGTCCCACCATTAACCTAGAAAGGCATTTCTCTAGATAACTGTTATCTTTCTTGCCCTTGGTCCTGGACAGGGGTGTTCAAACTCATTTTCACCAGGGGTCACATCAGCCTTGCGGTTGCCTTCAAGGGACCAAGTGTAATTTTAGGACTGTGTAAATGTAACTACTCCTTAACAGTTAAGCGAAACAAGACCAGGCCAAAGATGCCAAAGGTGCCTGGCCAGAAAAAACAAAGTGTGTTTACCACCCATGCCTTAGAAGAAGCACATGTGGAAAAAGCCTGAAACCAATCTCCATTTAGGAGCCAAGCCTACCTGGATTCACAGCTTGAAGCAGAGTTTCCCAGACAAGCTCAATCTATCTGAACCAACCACCAGGCAGAAAAAAAAATGATCATTATTTTTTAAGCCACTGACTTTGGAGGTAGTTTAATAGAAACAGCTGACTGATGCTGCTCCTCCCCCTTAGCTATGAAATTTGAAAGTCTTAGCCTTTTTCAGAATTAACCCCAACATTCTCTTCATGGTCCTCACCTCCTTCCTTTTTCTGCTGTCCTAGGCTTGTAGAAATCCCATTTGATTCTAGATACCTTTTGCTTATGTTTATTTAAGTTGCCTTTCTTCAATTCTTATTCCTCTTCTCTTCCCTTTACTTGATTTGCAACTTTTTCCTGAAATATCTTTACATTTTATTTCACTTTTGCTTTTTTCTTCTACTGTACTCCTTACCTTCTGGCTTCTGACCCCTCTGTGCCCTGCTCTTGCTGCTGCTCATTTCTCCTTTTGTTTCTTCTCCTGCCCAGTCCTTGTGGAAAGCTGGCCCAATTCCATTCTGCTCTTCTTTGTCTTGCCTGTTCCTCCAGAAACAGAAAGGCTTATTAACAAATGTTCTAAAATCCTCCCTGATGATTCCAATTGGCTTTTTGGTTTTAGTGGTCCACCACCCATCTCCAGCTGCTGAGATGAACTCATCAATCACACTCCCTCTCGGCTGCTTTGTCTTTGAACAGCAGGAAGGGAAGAAGGAGAAGTGGGTTGTGCCAGATGAGGGAAGGGAGACATGGGGAGCTTGTTAATGATATCTTTGTTTTCTGAAGCAAGATTTGGAGAAAGCAAGGGATGAGGTACATCCATTGTGTCAGAACTGAGAAACAAGCTCCTATTTGTCTTGTCCAATTTTGAAAACGTGTGTGTGTGATTTCTCTCCATTAGCTCACAGCAATATTGAAGATCTATTTGACTAAACCGGAACACATTAGCCTAAGATGCCCAGAGGCTGCTTAACACAGCCATCCATATGCTTCTCTGAATTAATTTGGAAAGGGAAAATTTAGTATCCAAATTGTCTCTAGGAATCTTCATAGAATTCTGCCTGTTGAGTGGAAAACGAGAGAGATGGCTGATTCATGCCACCACTTGCAAACTCTTGGAGATGCCCTGGATTGTGTCATGGCTTAATTGAACTGCTGTATGGAATCCTTGGTTTCT
The DNA here is from genome assembly GCA_004026585.1 of Noctilio leporinus. Lineage (NCBI taxonomy): Eukaryota > Metazoa > Chordata > Mammalia > Chiroptera > Noctilionidae > Noctilio > Noctilio leporinus. The sequence goes on from PVIW01002651.1 coordinate 21,618, forward strand.
AAGTTATTTATTAAAAAATCAGCCCTGGCCAGGTGGCTCAGTTGGAAGGACATCTCTAACATCAAGTGCTTGTAGGTTTGAGTTCTGGTTAGGGCACACAGCTGGGTTGTGGGTTTGATCCCTGGTCAGGGTGAGTATAGGAGGCAACCAATCAATGTTTCTTTCTCACATTAATGTTTCTCTCTCTATCTATCCCTTTCTTTCTCTAAATCAATGGAAATATCCTCATATGAAGATAGAAATAAATTTAAAAGATCAACAGAGGCTAGATTTTGAAGTATAAATTATATAATTGCATTTACACCAATAGACTTAGTGGGCAGGCAGTCCCTTACCAACCCTTTCAAGAAACTCTGATTGACCACTATTCAGCCCATAGTGAGAAAATTCCAGAATATGCCTTTATTTTCTCCTACGGTATTTTAATCTATATGATCTTTTACAGATTCCCCTGGTAATAAATTTCATGGAAGGTTGCCATGTACAATATTTCTTCTTCTGTTTCCCTTTTTCCAGTACTTCTGAGATTGCCTGAAATATAGGAAAAGTACTATTGTTATAAAATTATGTTAAAACTTTTATATAACATAAGCTACTTGGTAGCTCTTAACCCAAATATTAAGTGGTCAGACTGAACATAAATTTCCTGGGCAACTTGAGTATATGATGCCTATCCACTTCTCCCATAATCATTACTTCGTTATTCCTTCCCCTAACTGGGACCTATCCCTTAGTCTTTCGGTACTGCCCTAAGAGATTGTCATAAATCAGGAGACCTGAAACAATGGAAATGTTTTATCTCACAGTTCAGAGGGCCTAACGTCCAAGATCAAGGTATCCTCAGGGTTAGTGTCTTTGCCAACTGTCCTAGCTTTTGATGACTGCTGGCAGTCCTTGGCATTCCTGGGCATGTGTTGTATAATTCTAAACTCTACCTTTTGATTTCACATGGCCCTTTCCTCTGTTCTCCTTTTTGTCTTACAATAACATTTATCATTGAGTTTAAGGCTAACCCTGTAATATAGGATGATCTCATTTCAAGACCTTTAATGATACCTGAGAAGATCCCATTTTTTCAAATTTGGGCATATCTTTTGAGGGGGCCATCACTCAACCCACTACAGGTGACTTGTAGGTAGACACCCTTGTCTTCTGGTCTCAGCATTTCTTTGAATTTACCACATTGCTTTGGGTTTGGAAGTAACCAGAAATACCTCCCTAGCTGCACTGCAGCCCATTCTCCATCATTGAATTGGATTTGGCATTGGAATGCCACTGGATCAGCAAAAATGGTTTATTTTCTGGCCTGGCTTTAACCTCCCATAGGAGGCAGAAGAAAAATGGGACATTGCAATTTCAGATCAATGCAGGTAGCTGGGACTTTCATTGACTCCATCCTGTCTGTTTCTTTTTTTCTTTTTGGAAAAAAAAAAATCCATCCTTAGCAAGCAATGGTCATGCTGGCCACTGGATCTTCTAATATCCACAGATAGTGGTCCCTATATTGCAGTCCTAATAGACTTGTATCAGTCTGTACACTTAAGAAAACATTGGCCATTTGTTGATAGCCCCACCTGTACCAGCCTGCCCTTGTTAATTACATTTTATTTAGTCCTCATAACAAACCTTTAAAGTAGGTATCAATGTCTTGTTTTATAGATGAGCTGGCTGAGTCTCAAAGAAATTACAAAATAAAATGCTGTCCAAAGGTAACATAGCTAGTCAATGGCAGAGCCAAGACTGGAATCTTGCCCTCTGATTCTGCCATCCAGGCTATTTTCATTGCCTCTTCCTTGCAATATTATGTAGTCACTTGCTAGCTTGGCATGTATGCTCTAGTCATTTTTTTTACTTTTAATTTCCTGAGTAAGAATTATTACTAGGCATCCTGAGCACTTGCCAAGCACCTACTGGGTGCCCTGTCTATTTTGTTGCTCTGAGTTGATGCACATGAAAGACCACATAGTTATCTTGCTCAGACAGTCACTGGTCATGGCCCCAAGAGAATTAAAATTCCAGCCAGCGTCCCTCCACATCTTCTCATGGTTAATTCCATCTGACTCTGATTACTCTTTCATGCTGTGACACCCCCCTCTCTTGGCACTTATATGCTAAGGTTGTATTGTATTCATTTGTTCCTGTTGAAATATTGCTTTGTAATTGCTTCTAAACAATTTTATTTCTGCATCTATTGTAGGCAGAATGCTAAATCTGGCAGTTTATGCAGTTGCTCAGCAATGTTTATGAGGCCCTGAGCCATTTCTGTAGTCAGGTGCACTGCAGGGATTATGCACTCTACCTCAACATGCATTGTTTTGTGTATGTTTCTGTGAGGTGAGCACTGTTGGACTCAGGTTGGGACTGTTTTCCTTTTATTTATTCCCTACCTGTGTATTCTTGCCTCTTTGGCTCTCATCATCTAGCACTTTCCCTCTCCAGCAACACACAAATTGCCATACTTCCCACAATGAGCTAACTTCACGGTGACTGACTGGCTAAGTAGATTTCCCTACAGTTTTTGAGAACATGGCAGATGCTTGTAAGATTCAGGCCACAGCACATTATGGGTCCAAATGTTACATTAGTAAATAAAACCCATTACTTTAATTCCAAGAATAGTCTGTCTTATTCCAAATACTACAATATAGCCAACAGCTATAGCAAGATTGTGCCACATTGGCTTAGGATTCTTGTCTCTTGGCTGTTGCCCAGATATGAATATTATCTTGTCCCCAAGATTTTACAATACTCTTGCCCTGGTTAAGAAAATGCTCAATTGTAATGCTTGCCCCATTGTGTCGATTCTTCTGGGAAAAAAATGGTCCCTGATGCTGTTCCCCTGCCTCACTTTTGGCTAACTTTGCATAATGCACATTACATTATCTCTGTCTTCTCCCATTAAAGCCTGCAAAATCATGGGTGATTGATTAAGTCTCAGGCTCCACTAGAAATATCTTTTGCAATGAAGCTCTTTCAGAAGTAACATTTAAAAGAAAAATTATGTATTCTTAGGACATGTAGCAAAATAAATGAGACTGCAGACTTCCACGTTCTACAAAAGAAATTCTCTGCCACCATAGCTTTAGCTATTCATCAGGAGCAGCAGAAATATAGTCACAGAAGTCCTAATATTGTACAAGAAAATGAATAGGAATGATGGCTCTGTTGTTTTCATGTAGTCAGTTTTAAAATGTTCTATAGAATGCTCTTCTAGGCAGAAAGGGGTGAATGGAAAAATGAAAGTTTTAGAGTTTTTTTAATCCCATGTTTCTGGCTATAGAAAATAGGACAGCTTCTTTTGAGAGAACTATGTCCAATGCATTTACTTATCACTTACTAATAAAATGGGACAGACTGACAGGCTCCCTGAGAAGCAGCCTTCCACAAGTAGCAAGATGTAATTCCAGTATGTTGCTATACACATTTAGGTGGAGTGAGAGTTCCAATTCTAGTCTGAGTACAATAGCCAAGAGATTGTCATTTAATAAGTGGATAGACAAAATCATTTTCCCTATTCGCCATTTTCCCTGGGGCAAAAAAATAAAAAAGAAAGGAAAAAGGAAAAATATATCCAGCAGCATCTATAGAAAGCTATCAAGTGAAAATGAATATTTTATGAGAATTAAGCTGTGCCTACTTATTAGTATGACAGTGCCATGACCAGTTGACTGTATTAAAATGACAGACACACTGACCCTGTTGAACTTTCTGTGTTTGTAGGCAGGCAGAAATTAATGTCTGTAAAGTTTTGCATCTGCTCAGATCTTTTCAGATTTATTAAAAATTACCAATGGCTTTGTCTGTGTATGATGACAGTGGGTTCTTTCCTGGTGTGTAGGTCTTAGATTATACCAGCATTAACACATTCTAGTTTGGTTTGTCTATGTAATAGTAAAGAAATATTCTTCCTCTAAACTTTATTTGGCATCTATCTCTCCTACCTTTAAAAAGATAGATAGATCAGGAAGTGTAGCAGAATGCTATATATATAAATCACTTGAATTTTAATAAGAAGGGTTTTGTCCTTATTAATATATGGTATTTTTCCTTTGTATCTGTCACCATGTTCAGAGCTTTAAAGTATTATCCCATTTAAGCTTCATAATAACCAGGAAAGCTATCAACAATGACCCACTCCACTAATGAGAAGATGGAGGTTTTTAAAAGTTAATCTGCAATAAGGTCAGGGAGCTGGATTCAAAACCAGTTCTTTTTTACTATAAAGCCTTTGATTCCACCCACTGTAAGGCTTTTTTCATACAGTGGAAATTCCTCTTAGCAACTGTGTTGTTAAGGACCTAGAAGAATAGAGTCTGATCATTTTATCTTAAAATGAATAAGGCTAGCTGAATACAGAAACAGACAGACTGATAACCAAATGGTGGTGTTGTGTGCATGGATTTCTGGCCTGCTATAGTCATGACTTTGTAGAGCTGGTTACTATTTATGACTACACTACACCTAGGCCAGAACAAGTGATGGGAAGAAGGAGCTGCCCTCATTATGAAAGCTGCTAAGACTGCAGAGATAAGCCAGGCTATTGGACCCAAGTTGCTGCTTTTCAGCTGTCCACAGGAAGTCCAGACTTTAATTCAATTCATTCCTGCTATGTGACCTTGAGAAAGTCACTTTAATTATGCCCAGCTTGTAGTCAATAAAAGCTAAACAAAATGAACTAAAGCACCTAACCTAAAGTGACAAGTAGATTTCAAAGATTCTACTTTTGTTTCCATTATTTGTTTATTTTTTATTACAATAGATGAAAATAAGTATTATTCTTCCCCTAATAGTTTTATCTAATACCCAGTTCCCCCAGTTACTCCTGTAGCTCACTGTATTTCCTATTTTTTCCACATTTGAAAAACTCTGAAATTGCGATTCATTTTATAATTGGAATAAAGGGAAACATGCCAGCTTTCCAGATGGCATTACTTGTGAATGAGCACGTTGGGCCATGTGCTCCAGGTAACTGTTCCTCTGATTGTCATCACAGGTGAGCTATTTGCATTGGCAATACCTCATATGGTTGAATTTTAACTAAAATTGGGATAACTGTCACTAAATATACATTATGCAACATTGAAATAAAAAAGTATCATGCATATACAAAGTGGTTTGCAGGTGCCTGATAATGCAATTAAAGGCAACAGAAATGGCCAGGTTATTGGAATAGATCAAAAACTTGGGAAGCTGGAAGTTTGATGTGTCTTAAAGAATAAAACAGCAGTCAGGATTCTGATAAGATGTAATATGATGGGTTTTGGCATTTTATTAAGTTTCTGAGAGCTTCACCAAACTGATACCCATGTCTTAATCCAAGAAAAAAATAAAACAAAACATCAATTTAAATATTCTCACCAGATAATTCTTATTTCTGGATTTAAAAATAAACCTGTATATCCTTCAGTTTTTAGCACATTCCCTGTTTCCTTAGGGTCTTTGTTTCTTTGCTTTTCTGAGATTATTCTTGTCCCTTTGTGTGGGGTATACAGGTGATGGGGAGTATCACCAAAACTTGTCTTTGCTACTCCTTTCTTTTGCTGCTGACCCTTCCATCATCTCCAAAGGGCAGCCAACAGGGAGTCCTCAGAACTCCTAGGAGAAATCTGTTTCCCATCTACACCAAGGTCTACTTAAAAAGACAGGAACTCTCATGTCATCAGTATATTAAATTGAAGACCAGAACACAACAATTTTTGAAGAAGGTATTGAAGGACTTGTTCTCAAACCTGAATGCATTTCCCATCTCCTCCTGTAAAGAAAGGAAGAAACATCTGACATACTGTTGACCTAAGACATGAGACAATTTAGAGATGATAGAGGTAAGTAAAGGCAAAAACCATTTTCAAAAGGTTTCAAAGGTTTCTAAGGAGCCAAGTAGTGAGGTGGGAACTCCTAGATTTTCAGGGAAAATCTAAATAGCCACAAAAGCTAAATGGAGTACAGACAATTCACCAGGGCCCTCTGGACACTGTCAGCTAAGAGGAAGGATGGACTCTACAAAAAAGCACTAATGGAGATTTCCCAAAGATCAGTCCTGAGAGAGCCAGTACTGAATGCAACCAGCCAAAGAAACCAGATCAGTGAAACATCAGCAGAAGAGGTCTGCAAAATAGGGACAACAATGCAGCCACCACACCCACTGTCCTACAAGGCAAGCTCTGGAAATGGGCTACTCTTCCCTATTTCCATTTTGAGGTCCTCAAGTGCATAAGCAGATGCTCTATCCCCCGCTGCCACTGCTAGGGGACAAATGCATAAGTGCATTGGGAAATTGGAAATGAGACTCAGAGAAGAAGGCAAGCAAATCTCCATGAGAAGCATGAGGAAACCCTAAGATGGGAATATTGAACTGCAGTACAGAAGAATAATAATATATGAATTTAGGTGGAACTTTCCCAAGAGAGACTGTTTTAAACCAGAAATGACTAAAAAATTAAATACTAAAATGGAATATAATAAGTGTTAACTCTAGGCAGACCATGGGCCCAAGAGTAGAACTGGTATCACAGTGACTTAGTTTGTTTCTCACTAAGTCAGCTCCCCATTCTTTTTTTTTTTTTTTAAGATTTTATTTATTATTTTTAGAGAAAAGGGTAGGTAGGGAGGAATAAAGGGAGAGAAACATCAATGCATGGTTGCCTTTCACCTGCTTTCAGCTGGGGACATAGCTGGAGACCTGGCTTGCAACCTGGTCATGTGCCCTGACTGGGAATTGAACCAGCGACCTTTGGGTTTGCAAGCTGGTGCCTACCCACTGAGTCACCAGCCAGGACTAGCTCCCCATTCTTTAGGACAAAGTAGGAATCAAAGAAGTTGCTTTGCATTCAAGCTGAAACCTATTTTTGGAATTTTGCCTGGAAGCTTATTACTATTAACCTGTGACCTCATTCTTCACCTTCAGCAAACCTTTTGCTCTGAAACCCTCCCCAAGATATGACTGCACTGGCTGCCTGCCACACCCTCAGATGCCGGTTTGATTTGTTCTTTGCCCTGTGAATTGCCTGGCTCTAACTTTAAATCTGTCCCTGATCCCATCCCCTCTCTTGCCTCTACATAACCCTCTTTACTATCCCTAGAGCTAATAAAATTTCATTTTGAGCTCCAGTTGGGAGCAATAGGCCTACATGGTTTTCTGGGCTATGTCACCAAAGATCCTATAATTCTTTGTCTCCTATCATTTGCTGTAGGTCATTTTAATGGAGCTTCTAACATTGTACATGGCTACTGGAGTGGTGTATCCATTTGGGCTTCAATTTGCTACATCCATTTCATCCTGACTGCTAATGCTTTTCCTTCTATTTGGCCTGGGCATTTCAGATCTTCAATTCAAATTATGTATCTGTGTCCCTACCAGTGCTAGAATGGTGACTTCTCTAGGGATATTTCCAAATTCAAGGCTAATAATCCATTTACCATTTCTCAAGATTCTGTTTCTATTTAGCAGGATAATTCCTGCTAGGCTATTTTTCATTTCATGTTATCAGACTTTATGGTTTTTTTCTTGTCATTTTTCTACCAGTGTTTGTGTTATCTTCGGTTCTCTACTGAGACAGATCCTGAGGCTCAGTTGGGCTGATGTGCTTGTGAGCAAAGCATAACTCAAACATAGTTTGATAGATCAGGGACAGGACAGACATGATTAGACAAGACAGAAGAATAAAACTAGTTTGAGTTGGAACTAAGAAAATGCAATTTAAGTTTTGCTCAGAATAACCAAGGGATGATTCATTAAAATTTTCCTAAGCAAATAAGTTTGATGAACTAAGTCCCATCATAAAACTTGCCCTCAAACCTGATCTAACAATGGCTGATAGCTGAAAAGACTACAGTTACCTTATTTTTCAAAACAAAAGTAGCAACTCATTTGAACTGATAAATATGAGTGCACTTAAGGGTACAAGTAAATAGCTTTAAGACAGTTTAGGAAGTGCAAGGTGTACAGATGCCATACATTTGTGACAGGGAAATTCCATCTTATTTATCATTCATTCATTCCACAAACAGTGGGTGTGTGGACCCTGTGCCAGGTACTGTAATAAGTGCTCAGATTACAGAGGTGGAATACATGCTGTTTGACCCCTTATTAGGAAGGAGAATAGCTCATTTGTTTCAGGGCATTTAGTGCAATGGAGGACATCTATGCTGGCTGTGTTGGGGTTGTTAAGGGAAGCCTTTCTAGAAGTAGTGCTACCTAAAATGGCTATTAAAGGATGGAAACAGGTTTTAGAAAGAAAGGACATAAGGCACCAGCCTGAGAACCCAAAGGTCACTGGTTCAATTTCCAGCCAGGGCACATAACCAGGTTGCAAGCCAGATCTGTAGCTGGAAGCAGGTGAAAAGCAACCATACATTGATGTCTCTCTCCCTCTCTGCCTCTCTCCATTTCCTTCTCTCTAAAAAATAATAAATAAAATCTAAAAAAGAAAGAAGGAAAGAAAGAAAGAAAGAAAGAAAGAAAGAAAGAAAGAAAGAAAGAAAGAAAGAAAGAGAAAGAAAGAAAGAAAGAAAGAAAGAAAGAAAGAAAGAAAGAAAGAAAGAAAGAAAGAAAGAAAGAGAGAGAAAGAAAGAAAGAAAGGACAAATGATGTGGTCATGAAAAACACACAATATCTATTGTCCATATGGGCATGGGAAGAGAGTGAGTGAAAAATGTGACAGGAAAAGCAGGGATCAAATCAAGTGGCTTTTCTTTTTTTTTCTTTCGATGTGTTAAAAAATTAAGATGGTTTCTCTGTTCCCTCTAGGATGCCATCGATAATCTTAAATATAGAGATGGCCTGAACAAGTTATCATTCCGGAGTTTGAGGTAGATGTAGGGAGTTTAGCAGGATCTTGGCTACTTGGGCAGGATATGATGGTGGGCTGAATTAAAGCAGTGTTTCTGGGAAGGAAGGGATGCTAAGAAGATACCATTACTGAAAGGAGATGGGTATACCCATTTCCTGGCTTGGTAAATATGTATATTGAATAATATCTATGAAGTTAGGGAGGAATCAAAGAACTTGGGATGGGAGAGAATGAGGTGTTTTTTGTTTGTTTGTTTTGTCATTGTTTGTTTTTTACTCATTGTGTCTTAGGGCATGAGGCATCAAGGAAAAGACCACCACCTAGTGTCTGGAGCTTAAGGGAAAACCACTTAAGTTGGGTATTTAGATCAGTTGAGTGGGAAGAGGAAAGGGATAAGGGAGACTTGCTGCTTGACCTGAATGGTACCTACCTCAGAGGATAGTAGGATAAAATTACATAATACTGTGTTAGGTACAAAGAAGACACCTGTGTAATGGCTGTTAGTGATATTGTTATTAATTTATTAAGGATGAAGGAAAAGACTTAGTATATTCATATGGTTTATTTCTGAATTGAGATGTGGTATCTAGAGACACTGCCAGAGACTCTTTCTGGAGGGAACCCCACCTTTTTGAGGCATTCTTGGTATCACTTACCAAAGACAGACAGAAATCTAGTAAAGGCATTAAGCTGCTTTTGATAACACCAGTGTCAGCTTGATGATATTTTAAAAGTGAGGACAAACTGAGAAAAGTTGAGGTGGTATTATAAGGATTAGAAACAATACCTAAAAATGTATTATAAAGCAGCAAATGAGTTTCACAGTTCTGGCAGCATATCTGTGAGGCCCAGAATGGTTGTCATCAGTCTGACTTTTAGGGATTACATAAAAAAGGTGCCATGTACTCTTCTAAAGATAACTGCCTGGCATGGAAGTCACCTAGCTCAGAAGAGGACATCCTGGGTTACAAACAGGTCATAGGATATCTGGGATGTCAATGTGTTATTTCTATTCCAAAAATCAAGGAGGGTGGATGTTTGGTTAAATTTCAGACTTATTTCACAGTATTTAGTTTTGGGTAGAACATTTTAACTCATTGTTCTTTACTCTCATGAAGTCATATTTCCCTGTTTATTGGAAGTCTCTTCTCTACCTCAAAGCATTTTTTCCACGTTTGGAACAATATAGGCATTAGATCTTGGCTCCAAATGAAGATTCCTAAGTTAAGACTTGCCAGGACTACTGGACTTGGGTGAATTTTTTTTAGCCTGACTGGCCCCAAGCATCCCCAGAATCCACTACACCTTCCAGGAAACTTTGCCCAGTCTATGGAAATGGAAAGAATTAGCTTTTTAACCTCTACATTTATTAAAAACTTACTCCATATAGTTTGAGGATGAACCATTGGGGAAAATTTATAAAATGAATACACAATTTACTCCTTTCTAGAAATGGCATTGCAACTGGGAACTTATTGAAAATTGGAAAAATAATTTACATCTGGAGAAGGTGTTATAAATGTAAGTTCTGGACCTTTCACTTTACTAATGTCCTTGGTATTTGACTCTAAAGTAGTTTTTTGCCTCAATCCTATATAAACAGATCTCCAATACAGATTACTTCCACCATTTAAAGAAATGGAAAACCTCGGGTTACTTGAGGTTAATGAAAGAATGGGAAAATATTACCAAGGGGATTCACATACCTGACTCAGATTAAACTTCTAATGGATGGGTGGTTGTTTAGGTTCTTCAGATCTGTATAAATATTGCAGGCTTTACTTTTGTTTTGTAGATAGTTCCCCCAAAATTTCATGACATTTAAAAAAGAGTTGTCCAAAACCAAACTAAAAAATAGTTCGATTTGGGAGATTAAAATAGACATGCAGTAATTGTGCTTTGGTTTCTGAAGTGAGAAAGGCTGAGTTTATATCTTTGGCTTTGTCCGTGTTCTGCAGAGACTTAAGTCAAAGATTCAAGTACCAGTAGTTTCCTTGTGCAGCAAAAGAAAGGGATTGCCTACCCCATTGCTGTCTGCAGTAGCAGGTGAGTCCTCAGCCATGTAGCAGGTGCTGACAGTTGTGATTCAGGTGGTCATGCACCAAAGTGGGAAGGTCAAGGGGATATTGATTTGGCATCACTAAGTGTTTGCTTTGAATGCAGCAGTTGTTTCACCATGAAAATTAATACGAACATGCTCTTTGGTGCTTTGTGTTTGGCTAATGGTGCATAACCTCATTCTTTTGATAAAATAATTCAAAATTGGCTGTTGCCATCATAGAAAAGTAAGCTTTTCTCCCAATAAACATAAGGAGGTGTTCTGCTGGGAGAATGATCTCTTTAATGGGGATTTTTTGTTTGTTTTTTCATAAAATAGCAATAGCAACTTTTAAAGTCTAGAGCAATATTTCATTTCAATTTTGGTGACAAATTCCAGCAGAAAATAAAATTTAGGGCTATGAGTAATCCAAGAACCAATGAGTATAGCTGAATATGTGGCAATAAAAAGAACACTGCATATGTGGGTGAGTGCTTCTGTTTTAATATAATCTTTTTTCTGTGTGGAAGGAAAATCATACTTAATTATTTTTAAATAACTAGAATGCAATAAAATATAAACTATATACAAAAATCCAGATTGCTGTCACTAATTTCCTATATCATATACATATATAACTGTGATAAAACATATTCACCAAGTGTCTATTAATTCTCTATTTATTCTCATGACTATATTGATTCTTGCATCCTATATGTGCATAAAGTATTTCATAAATGTTTGCTAAATGAATATATTGATGATTGAAATTTGTTTTCTGAAGATGCATCTTCTGAGGCTCAAGGTATTGTTAGTGAGAATGAAGGGAACCACTGAGGAGAGGTTTGTAAAGCAAGGAGGGAATGAGGAACTGAGAACCAGGGATTAATATATTTTCAGAGGTAGAGATACCTTTATATGAGCCAGGCCATATGCTAGAAGCTAGGTGCACAGAAACAGAGAAGATAGAGGCCTTGCTATTAGCAAGCTTCTTGTCTTACAAAGTCACAACCTCAGAAATCTTGCTTAACTCGGTTTAGTAAGTCATATGTCTATCATCTCTAATTTTCTATTTACCTATCTATAGCTAAATAAATATAGTTAGAGATATGCACACATAGTATGTGATATTCAATAATACTATGTGGAACTTATGTCAAAAATGTAAACCCCTGGATTTATAGAAATCTGTTGTCACCAATAATACTATGTGGTAAATACAGCTTTGCTCTGTATGTTAACTATATGTATATGTGGAGTGGGGTCAACAAGCCTGAGCCCACGGGTCAAGTGAGGCTTCCTTCTCGTACTTGTAAGTAAACTGTCAATGGAATGCAACCACACCTATTCTTCTGTGTATTTCTACAGCTGGTTTCCTATAAATAATGGCAATTGATGACAGAGTTGAGTAGTTGTGGTGGAGACCAAATGTCCACAAACCTGAAATTGTTCCTTTATGGCTCTTTAGAGAAAAACTGCTAATTCTTGTTATAGAACATTATTATATAATACATTTTTATTTTAAGCATTGGTACCACCTGTTAAGTTCTTTTTTACCAAGCATAAGTGATATACAAAATTTAACCCTGAAGAGCCCAGATTCCTACAGATCATAAATCAGTTATTTACTACACATTATTGCTCTATGTAATTTCTGGTATTTTACCTCTTTTGTCTAGAAGCTCCTTTGACATGTTTTTTTTTTTTTTTTTTTTTTTCCCTCTATCTGGCAGCTTGTGATTTTCATTTTATTCCTTTTTTTTTTCTCCTTCAGTGCAAACTGAAGTATATGGGATGTTTTATCAACAATAGGTGAATCTATGAAATGGACCTTTTATACATTGATCAGGTTGCACAATTTTGTTTAAAGCAAAAAAGGAGGAAAGGAGAGAAAATGATAAATGCTTTTTTTCTATAGAGCACACAAGTGCAGAAAGGACTACAAAACAATTATAGAATGAGGATGTTAAGAAGGCACAGAGCTGTGGAATGCACAGGTAAACACAAAACTATGGAGACTTCATGGTGTTCAGGCACCTGCATACAGGTGCCCAGCTCTAGAGTATTACAGGAAAGGTGAAGGGGGCTATGAAACCTTCAATGTCAGTAAGGTGATAGAATAATTAGTTCTATAAAGGTAAAGGAGACTGAGTTAATTTATCTTGAAAAAGAAAAACATAAGAGGTGACTTGGTATAATTTTTCTACCATCTAGAACCAAAGTAACATGAAAAGTAAATACTTGCTGATCGATTAAAGCATATATGAGAAAGAGAATAGCTTGTAAGAAGATTTTTGTTTTTGTTTGTTTTTTTAACTTAAATTTTTTTTAAAGAGTTATTTATTATTTTTAGAGAGAGGGGAAAGGAGAGAAAGACAGAGAGGGAGAGAGATATCAATGTATGGTTGCCTTTCATCTGCCTCCAGCTATGGACCCGGCTGGAGACTTGGTTTGCAAGCTGGTTATGTACCCTGACTGGGAATCAAACCAGTGACTTTTGGGTTCACAGGCCAGTGCCTTATCCCCATGCCACCAGCCAGGGCTTGTTTTGGTTTTTGATTTTTGTTGTATTGTTGTTATTGTTGCAAATGACAGAAACACAAGAAGAACTAGCTAAAATTAACATGCACCTTTATAGTCAAAGAAATCCAAGGGAGAGTTGAGCTACCAGACCTCAGGAATGCAAGGCTAAGATGGGCCGTGGGAATGACTGGAACAAGGCTCCTGGATTCTCACTCCAGCTCTTATATGTGAAGTTTCTTCTCTCTCTTTCGAGACTTGCCTTTCTCCCCAGAGCAGTAAGTATGACACCTAATAGCTTGTGAAATTTATCAGATATCTATGGCCACTGGAGAAAGGCCAATGATCTCAAGCTCTCTTTTTGATCTCAGGGAAAGGAAATCTTAGAGAAAAGATTTATTGGCCCAGCTTGGGTCAAGCACCTGCTCTAGGAACAGCGTCCTTGAACTCATAAGTGATAATGATATACTGTGCCCCTGTGTTAACCATGTAGATGGAGGAAAAAACATTTAATTGCAAAGGGTAAATTTGTGGAAACTTCAAAGTGATCACTGTATTATTTCTTTATGGAAGGCTTTAAAAAATCTATGAAAAAAATAGCTCAGTCTGCAACATGGAGGATTTAGGTTAAAGATAAATAAGATTATTCTGACATTGGAGCTTATTATACACTGGGATATGTTACTGAAAGTAGCAGTAAAATATCTTTTCTTAGAAGTTCATAAAAATAGTTGTGATTTCTCATCAGTTGAGATGCAAACAATTTTAAAAATGGATTAGATACACAAAAATTTTGTTTGATTTGCAAAGTTTTGGCAAGGCTCTGTTTTTATCTTTTTTTTTTTTTTTTTTTTTTTTTTTTTTTTTTTTTTTTTTTTTTTTTTTTTTTTTTTTTTTTTTTTTTTTTTTTTTTTTTTTTTTTTTTTTTTGGTCAGTAAGTTTTTCTCATTTCTAACCTTTTGGTGCAATGCAACAAATATTCATTAAATGCTCACAAGATGCAAGTCCTTAAGCTGGAGCTAAAGGCTTTGCATTATGTTAGGGAGGTTCCGAAAATTCCAAGTTGCTGTGATATGTAATTGTTTAAAGCAATTGCCACAAAGTAGGTTCAGATTCATTGCTATGGAGTTCATTGTTGTGAGGGAGAATCCTGGAAGAGAGGGAGGGATGAGCTAATAAAAAAGATTAGGATGGACATGGACAACAGGTGGGATTGACTTTGGGGAGAATGGGTGGGTGGGGAGGGGGACAGAGGGGAGCAAAAAGGGGATGGATGTAATACAACAACAATAAAATTAAAAAAAAAAAAAAAGATTAGGAAAATAAAAGTTAGAACCATGTATGGAAGGCCTTCAATGCTGAGTTTAAAATTTTGTTTTAGGAAGATTAGTAACGGACTATAGAAATGATCCCTTAAAGTATAGTCTTTGTTTTAGGAAGATTAGTATGGTAACAATCAATGTGAGATATATGATGCCAAGAAGAGGGGCAAAAAATGAAAGAAAAAATTGAAGGTCATTGCAAAGATCTACATGAGGAATCCTGAGTAACTTCACTGAATGATGGCAGCCTAAACAGAAAGAATATTGTTGAAAGGGATATGATAGAGATGTAATCTACAGGGCTCATCGATTAATGGGTTTCACGTATTGTATACACTCAGTATACAAAATAGCTATCAGAAAATGGCATTCATCAATTTTTTAGCTCCTCAAGATATTAGACCTTTATCTGCACATGCCTTTAAGTGTTCTAATAATAGATTATCTCATATCCCCACTCTATTCTACACATAAGCCAAATGAGAGTTAGGGCAGTTGAGTCACTAGATTAAAGCCACACTGCTAACAATTGACTGAGTGGGACTTTGAACCTAAGATGTCTGGAACCAACACCCATGTTCTTAACCACAGGCATGCTATCTCTATTGAAGTGTTAATGGGAAAGGATAAGGATGAGAAAACAAAGAGATTTCCACCCTAATGAATGGATAGATGTTCCAGTCATACTTTACTGCCTAGTAAAGTGCTCACAATTTAGTAGTTTAAAATAACAACCATTTTACTGAGGCTCACAATTTTGTTAATGAGGAACTTGGACAGGTTAATCTATGTACCTTCTATTATATAAGACATTGACAGAAGACAGTCAATGGTATTCTGCTGGGAGATACACTGATCTAAAAGGAGCAAAAAATATTATACCCTGACAAAGATGACTGAAAGTCTGGACTCAGCAGGACTGTCAGGCAGAGCCCCACACATGGCCTCTTCAACAAGACGGTCTTTAGCAGTCAGTAGATTACTTTTGTCTATTTTGAAACTTTATATATTTGGAATCATGTAGTGTAGTCCTCATGTCTGGTTTCTTTGGTTCAACATCGTGTTTGTGAGTTTCATTCATTTTTGATAAATGCACATGAGTTCATTCTTTTTGATTGCAATATTATTGTATCACTTTGTGTGCCACATCATGATTTAATTGTCTATTTCACTAAAAATGGACATTTGGGAACTTTCTAATTGAGCTATAATGAATAGAGCTGGTATGAATATTCCCATGTATATCTTTGTGTGAAATATGTTCATATTTCTGTTGAATATATAAACCCAATAGTAGAATTGCTAAGTCACAGCACATAGTTCTGTCAGTGTTAACAGTTTTCCATATTTTTTTATACAAATTTACACTTTGCCAGCAGTGGATGAGAATTTCAGTTGTGCTGTGTCTATTGGCAGTATCAAGTCTTGTTCATTTCAGCTCTTTTGAAGGGGTTTTTATAATGTAGATTGAATTTATCTAATTTTTCCCACTCAAACATTCTGTACTTAACAAATTATTTATGCTTTCCTGAGAGATTATGGGAGATTCCTGTCTGGTTATTCTATTTAGGTCTTAAATTTCTTATTTCACAAGGACATATGGGATTTTCCCTCAAAAATCTACAAACACTTTCAGATAAATAATTAAAGAGAATCTAAACTAAAATAACCCCTTCTGACATCTTATTGGTAGTTGATCCACATTCTAAAGTCAAATGGCATTTATTCTCCCTTGCTGATATGTTTCTATATAGGACTAATAATCTCAACATACATCACAGTGCAATTAAATGGGTAAAAAATGCTTTCAGCTGAACATTTTTACGTTTTTGATATTTTTAAGATGTTCAAATTCAGTTCAACCTCATTCAGTATTTTTTATTCTAAGTAAGAGACTTAAGAATGAATTTGGGCTCAGCTGTCAAGAAATCAAAGAGAAATTATGTTCCTGTGGATACAGATGTAGTGGAAAAGTGTCCTCAAATTGTAAATGTGAAGGAGCCATATCTACATGCAACCCTGCTAGAATGAATGCTATGAAATAATTTTGTAATGTGATAAGGGTCGAACTATGTATTTTCTTCTATAAAACCTTTTGTTCTTGCCCTTTTTCTTTTATTTATTATTTATTTATTTTTAAAAATTTATTATTTTTAGAGAGAGGGGAAGGGAGAGAGGCAGAGAAACATCAGTGTATGGTTATCGTTCACCTGCCTCCAGCCACAGACCTGGTTGGAGACTTGGCTTGCAGCTTGGTTATGTTGCCTTGTCTGAAAATCGAACCAGTGACCTTTGGGTTTGCAGACTGGCACCTTATCCACTGTGCCACCAGCCAGGGTTCCTTTTTCTCTTCTCTTCTTATCTTTTTCTTTTTCTTAAATTTCCTTTACAGGGTCATGGTAAAGCTAAATAACATAGGGAAACCTCTTGGTACAGTAGCTAGTTCACAGTGATGATGATGATGATAATGATAATAGAGGAACTATATACCCCTTTAAGATATTTTGAGTATGGAATTAACTGAGCTAGCCTTTGTAAGCTACATTCTAGAAAGTTTTAACTTATTTGAAAAAATATCCCAACCAGGGCACAGACCAGGTTGCAAGCGAGATCCATAGCTGGAAGCGGGTGAAAGGCAACCATACATTGATGTTTCTCTCTCTCCCTCTTTGCCTCCCTCCCTTCCTCTCTCTCTAAAAAATAATAATAAAAGGAAAATTGCCCAATTTGATGAAGGAAATAGACATACAAGTCCAGGAAGCACAGAGAGTCCCAAACAAGTTGGACCCAAAGAGGACTACACCAAGCCACATCATAATTAAAATGTCAAAGGTTAAAGATAAAGAGAGAATCTTAATAGCATCAAGGGAAAAGCAGAATTACCTACAAATAAGTTTCCATAAGACTATCAGTTATTTTCTTAAAATAAACTTTGAAGGCTAGAAGGGACTGGCAAGAAATATTTAAAATCATAAAAAGTAAGGACTTACAATGTAGCTTGCCCTACTTAGAAAAGCTATTATTTAGAATGGAAAGGCAGATAAAGTGCTTCTAAGACAAGGTAAAGTTAAAGGATTTCACCACCACCAATCCAATGTTATATGAAATGCTTAAGAGATTTATTTAAGAAAAAGAAGATCAAAACTATAAAATGACAGCAAACACAACTATCAACAATTGAATCTAAAAAACAAAAACAAACTAAGCAAACAACTAAAACAGGAATAATACCATAGATATGGAGATTATTTGGAGAGCTATCAGTGGGGATAGGAAAGGGGGAGAATGGGGAAAAAAGTACAAAGATTAAGGAATAGAATTGGTGGGTACAAAATAGACAAGGAAATGTTAAGGATAGTGTAGGAAATGTAAAAGCCAAAGAACTTATATGCATGACCCATGGACATGTACTAAGGGGAGGAGATTGCTGAAAGGAAAGGAGGTACAGGGAGAAGCAGGGCAAAGGGGGGAGGAAATTGGGACAATTGCAATAGCATAATCAATAAAATATACTTTAAAACATCCTCAAGGGCAGAGATGTCTCAAATATATCTCTCTATTTTGCCTTATACTTATCACAGAGTGGAGAAATATGTTATTTCACTGATTAAGTCTATTAAAGATTCAGGTTGCATAACTCTGCTAATGGAAAATGGAGAAAAAATCTGCAAGTGAGTTTAATGTTCACAAAAACATCAACAGCAAATGTAGATGCCCTTTGGCCATGCACAAAATGCAAAGAAAGTGATCTTTTTCCAACTTTTTGTGAGTTACCCTGAACTAAGTTCTCACCTCAGGGGCAGGGTTATATGTGGTTGTTCTTATATAAATTCTTTTGAAGCTTTCGTTTGAAACCACCAACTGAGCTGGAAGATCCAAACTGGGGCAGGGTGTTTAAAGAAGGGTTACAAAATGATTCTTTCAACAGAACTTCAAGATTATCAAGGGTGAACTTCATCTGTGGAACACAGTGGCATCTTCTCTACAGATCACTGTGGATGTGACTACAAATTCCACAAAAAATAATATTTAAAAGACGATCTGTCTTTATACATAACTAAAAAGCAGTTTATTGAGTATAACTATGTTTAATGCCAGGCTCTAACACACTGCTTTATGAGTCTCAACCTAATCCAATGGAAGGGACATATTATGTGAAGAAATATCCTTCAACATGCAGGAGGGAAAAGCAATACTGCCAAGTGTTTTCACAGGAATGTCACAGGCTGTTTCAGCTCCCTAAATACTGTATTATGAGACTTTTCAGTTAAAAAAATTGACCATCTGCATATTCCACTGGATTAATAACCATGAAGTCATGACATGTGTGTTCAACTATTGATACTAGGACCAGAATTAAGTTCTAAGACCAGAATTTAGTGTCATTAATAATTCCTTTAATAACCAAAACATATTTGTTATCAGTAATTATCAAATTATTTTTTTTTCATATAGAAAAAAAATGACTTTTAATCTAAACATGTTCTTCCACTTTTCTTTTAACTCTTAGTGGTAGATCCTAAGAGTCATCATGAGATAATAGAGAAGGATATTGTCTAGAACCTGGAGTTGGGACTTTTGTTAGGAGCCAGGTATGGGGAACTCCTAAATTCCTCTGCCTTACACAATCCTACTTGTGTCTCCCTCACCTGAAGTACATTCAGAGAGGCAAGACTTGGTCGCAGAAATTTTCTACCTTTTTGACACAAAGCACCAAGAGGGCCTAAACAATGGCTCCAAGGCACTGGTTCCCAAACTTGGCTGCACATTAGAACTGCCTGGAGGTCTTTTTAAAATACTGATGTCCAGCTTTCACCCCCAGACATTTTTATTTCCCTGATCTGGAAGATGATTTGGACATGGAGATTTTAGAGTCTGGCCTATTCTGTAGACTCTAATAGGTACATCTTTTATAAAGGTCAAATAAACATCAAGTGGATTCAGTTTATGTTAAACAGATACTTAGTGGGTGCACAAATACATATTGTGTGAAGCCATCTGCTATGCTCTGGTAATACAAACAGAAATAAGATAATATATCCCCACCCCTGAGGAACTCACAGTTTAGTGGGAGGTGGGCCAGTTAGATGCACAAATAAATGTAATCCAATTACAACCCAACAGGATACAAAACAGTGTGATATTACACAAAATTAGAAAGTGATCCAGTCATGACTGGTGTGGCTCAATTTGTTGGGCATTGTCCGCAAAGTGAAACATCTCTGTTTTGATTCCTGGTCAGGGCCCATGCACGGGTTGTGGACCAGGTCCCAGGCTTGCCCATGTGTGAGAGGCAGCCAATTGATGCTTCTCTCTCACATCAATGTTTCTCTCCCTCTCTTCCTCCTTTCCTTTCTCTAAAGATAAATTTTAAAAACTTTAAAAAAAGAAAAAGAAAAGAAAGTGTTCCAAAGCAGAGAAACACAGAAAAAGAGACTAGTCAATATTTAACAGAGGAATTTTAAATATAAAATAACAAATGATTGGTATTTAAAAAATTTTCAGAGCAAAGGGAAAAGCACAAGACATGGGTTATAGGAAGGAACACAGTCACTGAAGGTTTTCTATCTGCTGAATAACATTGGTTTCATGGGTGAAACCAGTATCTGTGAATATGATTTTAGTAATGGCCTGGATGTTAATAAACAACACAATTATCTGTCCTTCTGGTCTTCCTTTCTTTCTTCCTTCCAAACATTTCCCCATATATGCATACCTACTTACCTAGAAAGGCTTCTTTAACTCTGCTTTTTATTGTTTAAATGAGGTCCAGATTTCAAAGTCAAAAGTAATTTTACTTCCAATTTACTCTGTGGTTTCTAGCTCATGCCTCATTTATGGTTTTGTGGACATTGAACTCATAAAATGTATTTTTCTTCTCTTTTTTGGAGAAATAGGGATGTATTACAAAAAAGGTGACTAGCTTATTGGATTTCAAAGTTATATTGAAAGGGGAAAATGAGGCAACTAGAACAATTGTAAGACTCACTATTTTGCTCAACTTGCTGTATTCTCAAATTGTACTTTAAGGTAAATACTGTGAATAAGAAATCAGCTACTTTGCAATGAAAATGTAAATAATGATGCCAGATGAGCATGAATCTTACTCTGGGACTTCATTAGTGTGACAAGAAGGGAATAGCAAGTTTATTCCCAGAATCAGAAAATGCCATTCAAGATGATAAAGTGTAAAATTTATCTTGATTTATCATTTATCTTAAAGCAAGATATTAACAGACAACAAGTATTTTGATATTTTAAATTTTTCAGTGAGATTGGAGTTCTTTTATTCATGACAAATCTCACTAGTCATTATAACAGCATTCCTTGACTTTTTTTTTGGATTATTTCACATGCATTTACTATTCCTCTGTTATGGTCTAGTTATTACCAGAACTACATCATTATTAATAGTCAACATATTATTTTAAAATTGAATAAGCTAATATTAACAGCCCATACTTTTCTGGTTTACACTGAATCTATTATCATAATTAAGTCAATAAAATTTTAAATGAATATTAATTTCTTAATTTGTATAGCAAAATATAATTAGATGTTTGTGTACATACAAATGGTTTAGGAGTATTTACTCTGAAAATGACTTTGTCTGACTGTTGTAAGAAAGATTTCAACTTTTTTAGTGTGGTCAATGAGTCAAGACTTAATGATATTGCTCCTATTTATTTAACTCAAAGGATTCATTTCATCTGCTTATACCACCCTAGCTTCTCTATGCCATGGACACATATTCTTTATCTTTCTCCAGCTTAATGTCTGCTACAATTTTTCTTCTCTGCTTCCCTATTTCTGATGGGTTATTTTTCAGCCCAACCAAGAAGCAGAGAGAACAAAGGATCAGCATACAGGTAAAATGGTAATTGTACATCTAGTTCCTCAGACACTTAGAGAAGAAAATAAAAGAACAGTTCAAATTATGTGTGGTTTTACTTTATCTGTGATCTACCCAACTGATATATGAGTATGTATTATTGATATGGGTGATTGGAGGTTCATAGGGTATGATTCCACATGTGTATCATAAAGAACAGATGTAAAAGTTGATTTCCTGTTTGAATTGTGATTTGAGCACCAAGCCATGTATTTAATCAGAAAGAATTTATTTATTATTCATAATACTTCCCTACTCTGAACCCATGTGTTTGCTTCAATTCTGAAAATGACTCTGTACTTAGGGCTGATAAACTCTGTTGTTTGAATTAGAATATTAACCAGAAAAGGTTACGCAACTAATCCCATGCGGTCCAATTAGTGTCAGGAAAAAAAAAAGAAAGGAAAGGAAAGAAAATGAAAAAGAAAATAATAATCTCTGTAAATGATTACAGGTTGCAGCACCACAAACTCAAATCAGTTAACTTATGGCTTAAAATTGCTATAAACTCTGGGCCAAACTGTCCCCACGGCTGTGATAATGGTACCAAGGATATGCTCCTTTGATGGCAGAGATGGCAGTGGCGCGATCTAGGAGTAATATGATGTATGTTATTAATTAGCACTTAGCATCTATTTCTACCTTTTTTTTTTTTTTTTTAAATGTGATTTACCTGTGCTACAGGGACTTGAGAGTTAAAAACCAGCTTTTCAGACTCCTTTGAAGCTAGGGTCTAGATGCCAAATGTGTTCTGCTAATTAGATACACTTGAATGAGATTTAAAAACAACTGAAGCAGAGGCCAGCCTCTTGCCTCTGTCCCCTGCTGCTGAGGGTGGATGCAGGGTTGAGTGTTTCAAAGTGGTTGTGGGTGTCAGAAGCAGATGTGGCAACAATAGCAACAGCTTTAGAAGCTACACTTAAAAAAAAATATATATTTTTAAAGGCAGGGGAAAGGAAGGAGAAATAGAAAGAGAGAAACATCAATGTGTGGTTGCCTCACACACCCCCAAATGAAGGCATGTGCCCTGACTGGGAATGGAACCAGCGACCCTCTGGTCTGTAGGCCTGCACTCAATCCACTGAACTACACCAGCCAGAGCTAGAAGCTATATTTTTGTGTCTCTATCTCTTCATTCACCATCCCTTTAAAATTTTTGCAAAGAGCTAATCTCCTACACTGAATAGCATTGTGCTTGAAATACTAGGTTTCTGTTGCCTGCAGTTAACCTTAACTGATACAAAAAAAACACTAATGACAGCCATAGAAACCATATGTTACAGTTTGTTGAGTAGCTACTAAGTTCCTGACAAATTGAGCCTTGGTAAAATGAAAAACTTGTACAAGGTCACAAAGCCAGGAAATAGCAGAGCTAGTATTTGAAT
The DNA here is from genome assembly GCA_004026585.1 of Noctilio leporinus. Lineage (NCBI taxonomy): Eukaryota > Metazoa > Chordata > Mammalia > Chiroptera > Noctilionidae > Noctilio > Noctilio leporinus. The sequence continues at coordinate 44,564 of PVIW01002651.1, forward strand.
TTTGTTCCTCTGTCTGCAAAGCTAATATACAAAGGGTAAAAAAATTAATATATCTCTTTCCATTAAAAATTGGGGAAATCTCCAAGGGCTGGAGCTATTGCAAAACCTAATTATAATACCTATGATGCCACTGACTTAGAGGAACATAAGCATACATGATTGGTGAATCTGATAAAATATACACACACTTGACTGCTTGTTGGAATAGCTATATCCCTGAAGCAATGGCACATCAGCCAGTCACATGTGGTGGTACCTGGGATACAGAGGTATAGACTCTTTAGTCCATCTCATTCATCCATTCCTGTATTTCTCAGCTCAATATTGAGGGGAAATGATTGCCTTAATGGATTGGGTTTCATGTTTCAGATCTCCTTGATATTGTTTGTATTTCAGAAAGTATTTGTGTTTCTAAATCTTCAGAGGTTGAAGTAGACTCTGAAAAGACAAAGTGCATCCTTTGTCTGGGTCTTGCAACATTTGTGGCCTAAATTAAAGCAAAAGACAAGAAACTTGCAGGGCAATAGAGAAGGAATGCTACTTCCCTTTGCCAACAGTGACTCGGAGAACATGGCCAGGGCTGAACACATCACCTTTTTCAGAAGCGAGTGGGCCTATGATCAGCCTGTGGGAGGACTCAGCAAAATGCAGAGGTGAAAAGACTGGAGATGGCCTGCCTGAAGAGGTATGACTTTGGGGGTTAAGTGGAGGGAATGAGCTGTCACACGGAAGAGACAGAAAGCAAGCACTAAAACTAAGCGGAGGTTACAAAGAGGTAAAGGGGTTTCTAGGAAGAATTGCTTGGAATGAATGGGGCGACTCCACTGGCAGAGTCCTGCACCAGGTGCACTGGCTGTTAAGGACAGATGCTGCAGGTGATTTCAGCTCCATCCGAGCGTGCAGATGCCTTCCTTCTCTTCAAGTGATATGGTGTGCTCCTGGAAGGGGCTGCTTGTTTCCTTTCTAGTCCATCACTCTGGAGGCAGACAGCTTAGACTTATATCCTGGCTCTGCTATTGACCTGTTGGATTCTTTTATTCTTGCACTTCAGTTTTTTCATCTGTAAAATGGAAGAAAGAATAGCATCAATCTCATAGGGGAAAGTGTAAAATCAAATCATTTAATTCAGGTAAAGTGGAATTATCTACTTATTCTTATTGACTATATGATGATTGGCACTGAGGCTCCCAAACAATTCACTGGGAGGAAGTGGCCTCAGGCTCTCATTCTAAAGACTTAAGAGTCAGAACCCAAGAACCTGGTGGCAAACATCCAGCACCATTTGGTGTAGCCACTGGGTTGCCTCACATTGTCTTTCCCAGTCCTTGTGAAAGGGTCTATATTTCTTAAGGCACTCATCTCCCAGTGTTCAAACAGCTGATATACTGCTGAGATAGGACATAATGTAGGCTCATGACATTGTTGAACTTTAAAGAGAGGAATGGAGACCTTGTGCCCAAGACAGATTAGGTATCTCTACCTTCCTGGGCCCCCTCTCATAATGAGGGAAGAACTGGGCAGCTGAAGTTTTAGGGGCTTTTTAACCTCCTCCTCAGCCAGGAGTCCTATTCATTATTTTTAGAGTTCTAAATAAGAAAGCGCTTACTGCTTATCTTTCTGCCTTTGTCTAATAAGTAATTGACGTTTACAAAATGTCTTGGCATATTTGGCTGTTTTCTTGTTGAGTTTATTATGCCCAAATTTAATTAAAGATTATACTGAGGCTATAGACTACTTCAGTGAAAGGAAAATAATAGGAAGGCCCAGATACTTGTTTTCCTAGGCTTGTGCTCACTGAGCTAACCGTGCTCTGAACTCCCTTGGGATGAGCTGTGCATTCTTCCATGCCACCTAGCTGCAGAACAGACAGGAAGGGTTTTTCTGGCATGAAAACGTCCTCCGTGTTAGGGAGTAGAGCTGCATTCCACATGGAAACACAGCAAAGTCAGGCTCTGTTACTTTCTTCCCTTCTGCCAACCCTCCAAGCATCTCCGTTCTTTCCAGGAGAGGAGAAATAAAAATACCTTAACAGAAATAGAAGCCAGTTTTTTTTTTTTTTTTTTCTCTCTCTCTCTCTTTTTCTAATAGGGTGCACCACTCAGTCAACCATACCAAATATAAGAGGACTTGGAATGGGAAATAAAAAGCTACTTTTCAATAGCTAAAAATATTCACAGAAGGTGAAAGTCAGAGGGCATAATTTCTGTATGCAGCAGAAAAGAATTCCAGGTCATTAGACAAGGCCAGCAATCATCACGGAGGGGGGCAGTTTGCTTCAGGGCTGTGGGCAGCCAGCCTGTCTTTGTCTGGAGTATTGACTTGCTCAGGGGCCTCCAGGAACTTAATTAAGTTCCTAGATCCCCCTTTGACAGACCCAGATTGCTAACAATAACCACTATGGCCCAGTGCTATTGCATTCATATGATAGTGGTGCACTACAAAATCCGAATTCTACTTAAAAGTTGATAATTATATGGGAGAGAATAACATGGTGATTGGGGCAAAGGGGCCAGGTGGTTAACTTTTTGTGGTTCAAGAGTTGGGAAAGAACATATAAATTACGGGCCAGTGAGAAGGACGTTTTGATGATCATTTGGAAATTTTCTGAACTCCAGTGAAGACCAGGATTAAATATTCTCAAGTCAGCAGGGTGTGAGCAGACAGTGAGCAGGTTGACAATCTTGGTGTTTTGGGTGTGTCATTTTTGTTTCCTAAAAGGCTGCAGGTCAATGCTTTCTGGAAGGCACCAATAAAAGATATTTGGAATTTCAGAGAGATGTGAATAGTAAGGTTCAGGGCTTATCTCTGGCTGCCATATAGATGAATCCTGGGCATGGGGGCAGGAACACTGATACAGAAAAGCTGTTTCTGAGAAGGCTGAACTTCAAAGGAAATCGCCCACAGCAGAGAGGCTGATGCAGTGCGGAATGAATAATAAAAAATACAATAAAGACCAAATCTGATAGGGATTTAAATTGTATGCAAGAAAAGTATTTCTGGTGGAAAATGAAATGACGGGGAGAGTTAGGCCAGATTGAAAAATTCATAACCAGAGCAGCTCATAACTTGTATCATTTTATCCTAGAAGATTGTAAGGCTCCGTGAGAAGACAGTGAGATGGAAGTGCAACATCAGGATCTCTTCTCTGAAATTTGAAGTCGCCTCTGTCCTGAAACTGCCCAGTATTCCCATTTTCTGGTCTGCCCAATTCTCACCCCAATTTAGGATGCAAAGGTGCACCTCTCACTTGGAGACAGGCACAGATCTGAGCTTTCACAGGCATACACGCCCCACTCAGAGCAGACCTGCCACAGCCGGTTTAGGTGCCTCTCTCCAGCCCGTAACCCCTTCTCTCAGGAGCAGTGTCCTTCAGCCATATTTGTTCAGTGACCTCAAGGCTCTTTTCCACCACCACCAATATGTATGAGAGACAGATAATGACAGAGAAGAAGGGATGGGGGGAGGGGGGAGGCAGAGGCAGGGAAGGGGAACAGCTTAGACAAGAACCATGGACATAGTATAAAGGAACCATGGACATGGACAACAGGTGGGATTGACTTTGGGGGGAATTGGTGGGTGGGGAGGGGGGCAGAGGGGAGCAAAAAGGGGATGGATGTAATACAACAACAATAAAATTTAAAAAAAAAAGAAGAAGGGAAAGGAGAGAGGGAGAGGTGGGGAGTATTTGGGGGAGAGAGACATGGTGAGCTGGGTAGAGAAGGGGAGGTGGTACAGGAGAGAGACAGAGGGAGATACAGTAAGACATACAGAAGCAATGGGAGACAGAAATGATAAGGGAGGGAGACAGTGAGCAGGAGATACAAAGAAGGAGAGAGAGAATCAGAGTGAGAGATGGAGAGTGAGTGAAACAGGGTCAGTGAGACACACACAGAAGCAGTGTGACCGAGTTGAGGAGAGGTTGGAGTGTGGACAGGTGAATTGCTTTGATGACTTGTCTGGACGGGGAGCATGGGTGGCCATGTTTGCAGCCGCATGTGCACATCATTCCACTGCAGCACACCAGCGGCCCCTGCTCATTTGCTCTACCAGTCACCACACAAGCTGCTGGGCAGCACTGCCCATGCAGAACATGGCAAGATGTCCTGTCTAGTTTTGTTGCACCCTTACTCTCACAGCCTTCTCCCATCCTAAGCGTGCATTGAAGGGACCCTCAAAGGACACATATTATATTGTGCTCAGGACTGCCCTTCCATCAGACTCTGTGACGCTCAGGAGCACCACCCCCCGCCATTCTCTTCCCCTTAGAAGGTTCTTTCCCAGAGTCTTCTGAGTCCCGTATATGAACAGACCCTGGTGGGTGGTCCTTCTGGGCCTACAGCCATGAGGGGATGGATAAGCAGGGGCCCTGGATCCCTAGGACTCCACCCCACAACCTACCCCCTCGTAGCCTTGTTGGAAGTTTTTCTTCACGTTTCACATTCCTGACTTGCTTTGTTTCCTTCAGGCCAATGGGCAGGATGACCTAGTTGGTGTGCACATCAATGTTATTTTACAAAGGAGCAATCCTGCCAGAGCAGGTATATTGAAAATAAAAGAATTAATTGGAGAGGTCAATTGTGGGGGCCCTCAGAGGACCCTTCCTCATTTTCTTAAAAGTTGTATTTATTATTCCACTTGCAAATCAAGCTCGCTTTATCACCATGCCTACTCTGTCCTCATTCTTAGCTTTATTCTTTCTTTTTTTAAAAATTTTATTGTTGTTGTATTACCTCCATCCCCTTTTTGCTCCCCTTTGCCCCCCTCCCCACCCACCCATTCCCTCCAAAGTCAATCCCACCTGTTGTCCATGTCCATGGTTCCTTTATACTAGGTTCTTGTCTAAACTGCTCCCCTTCCTTGCCTCTTCCTCCCTATTCTTTCTTTACCTTCTTTTTGGCTGCTTCTCCCACCCCTCCAGTCTTGCATCTAAGTACCTTAGGACTTTGCATTGTTTTGACTCCGAGTAGAGTAGAATGTGCTGGTATTAAAAGAAATGCAGCAAAGTCAGCTGAGAATTAATTGTACAGATTAATGGAAGGAATATGACTGACTAGGAGGAGAGCCACGTGTCTGAGGGAATTCATGCCCTGCCACATTTCTGAAGTTCAGTGGTCTTTACTAGTCTTGTGTACCTTTCAGTATCACCAAAAAAACACAAGCTGTTTTGCCCTCTATGGAAACCGATAAATAATGCAGCAAGGGCTCTGTTATTAGTGGAGAAGACGTACAAACAAAATATAGGCTGTGGAGTGTGTATTTGGGTGTGTAATGTCTTTCTCCTTCTGACAGACAAACCTCTCCACATCTCTTTTTTAAAGAAACTATTATGATTTAGAGTTAATTCCAATGAATAAGTTACTAGCCTAGATGGAAGAAAAATATATAACATTTAAATGTTATTATTTTGTCAAAGGGGTTTCTTTTGTCTTTTAAACAAAATTAACCCCAGCCATTGTCATATGAAAATGTCTTCTATGTATTCTTTGTTTACCAGAACACTCTTTTAAAAAATCAGTTTGAATCATGAAAGGGTAGGGCTCACTTTAACAAAAATATGTACGTATACGATACATATATATCTGTGTGTATATATATATATATATATATATATATATATATATGATCTGAAGGTGGCTTTGCTGCAACACTAAATACCTTCTGAGGATAACAAACCCTAAGAATCCAGAGACAATTTGAGAAAAACAATTTTTTTTCCTGATTGCTCAGTATTTGTAGAAAGACAAGAAAGAAGAGCATAAAGGCAAGCTCCCCCAAGCTTACAAAAGATTCCATATCTGGTGATCACACAAGCCACAACATAATAGAAGTTTTCAAATCAGTGCAGCTCATTTCTGGACAGTGGAGGTGACTACAGCAATAGCTCAGCATTCCACCCTCGTTTATTTCAGAGAGCAGAGATAGTATCACTGAAAAACAATCCCTACAGGAACCCTTGAACAAACAATTACAAGCATCATAAAGCAAGCAGGTTTGGAATCGATCCCAGCAACCATTTCCTATTCTCATTCCTCTTTAGCTTTACCTGTTAGATGGTTTGCAGATTCAACACCCTGTGAGTGTTCTTAATGGTACAGTATCAATTTCCCCAGATGAGGAATGTCTGTGCCTGTTTCCCCTTCAATAAAGCAAAATATCACATCATTAGGTTGTTTTTCTCTTTGATTTGAGGTTAGACTAAAACAGAGAGTGCAGAGGTAATTATGTGCCTCTGTACCTGTCACACACACACACACACACACACACACACACACACTCACACCCCAAAACAAAACAAAATAAAAATGTAAACAGTCCTCTCTATGCCAGAATACTTCTTCCCAGGGAAACTGTACGTGTGTTCTCTCCGCTGAGTGCACTTTCCTCTGTGGAGCATGTTGTACGCTTTCTCATCCACATACGCAATCCGTGACATTCATTTGGGTACACAGCACAAGACATTAATTGCATTTCAACTACTAACTTATGTATGCATTAGCATCTGGTATTTGAGGGATAAGAGACTTCTTCATTGAATCTAACCACACATGGACCTCTACCAACCCATAACACCTGGCTACTGATGGGACATCTTGTTGAGATATTTATCCACTTAGCTTTAACTGGAAAAGAACTAAATGCTGTGAAAATTAGTACAGTAACACTTGGCAGTGTTTAATAGCATTTTTGGGTAACCTGGATTTTACAGTTTTTACTTACATGATGGGTACCTCTTTTGCCTAGTGTTCAAGGTCCCATATGATTTGTCCCATGGCTACTTCAATCTCTGTCCCTGCCTCCAACCTTGTTCTCCATGCTGAGTCCAGAAACGCTTCTTTTGACTCACACTAAATGTCTTTCTATTTCAATGTCCTCCAGCTAAGCTACACTTCCTCTGAAATCTATATATATATTTATCATTATTATTCTGATAGCTTTTGAAATGTCATTTCCTTAAAGAGGCCATCTTTGGTCATTGTAAATTACCCTCTCTTACTCCACTTTATTTTTATTTTTATTTTTATTCATTATTTTTAGAGAGAAGGTCAGGGAGGGAGGAAGAAAGGGACAGAAACATCAAAGTATGGTTGCTTTTCACCTGCCTCCAGCTATAGACCTGTCTAAAGAGCTGGCTTGCAACCTGGTTATATGCCCTGACTGGGGTATTGAACCAGTGACCCTTGGGTTGACAAGCCAGTGCCAATCCACTGAGCCACCAGCCAGGGCTCTCCACTACTTTTTACATCATAACTCTATATATTTTTTCCATGATATATCATTCTCTGTCAAATTGACTTATTTCATTTAATGTTTATCATTTATTTGTCTCTTCCCTGAAATATGTGATCTTTCAATGGACCAGAACTTAGTCATATTCACCATTGTGCATTCAATGCTGAGGAGAAATTTAGAAAAAAGTAAATATGATGAATATTTAATAAATGAATGAATTGGTAAGTATATTGAAGCAGACTCTGTTCTAGCTCTTTAGCCTGTTAAATTCCTACATAAACTTATTGAATAAAAATCATTATTATATTTGCTTTAGTTGTAATTTAGGTCTGATGTATATGACAAACTCTCAATAGCAGTGACTTAAATGATAGAAATTTATGTTTTTCTTTTGTAAAAGATTTTCAGGAATGTTATGATGATGGTTCCAGCTTTTATCTTCCCTACCGTCTTCATGTCCAACATGAGTGCTAGGATTCTAGCCATCCCTTCTCTTTTTATGCAAGAGGATAAGAGAAGAAATAAAAATGGAATGCCTTGCCCCCTTTAAGAAGTTTAATAATAGCCTTCACAATATTTTGTATTATGTCTCAGTCACAATATAGACAAATATTATATTTATATATAAGGCAAGCTGACAAAACTAATTTAAGGTGAAGATATGCTTACCTAAAACAAATAAAAAATCCTGTTTCTGAGTCGGAAAGGAACTAGCCCTTTGTGCTGCATCTCTATTGAGTATAACAGAGAGAGAGAAACTTTTCCAAAGTCAAACAGTTAATAGATTCCAGAGCTTAGATGGAAACCCAGGCCTAACATTATTGCATTTCCACCCCCACCCCAAAGCAAGTATAATTGCTCTCCAAGTCCCCCTTGAGAGATCCCTGGTAGACTGCAATCTAATTTCTTTTTTATAGTCCTAGAATCCAGGGAGGATCCTATTAATTGCCAGACAGACATTGTATAGTACCTGCATTCACCCAGCCCCTTCTCATTTCACCCCAAAAGCCCTCCACTTCTCTTTTCTTATATAAATGATCCCTACTCTTAGTACTACTAATGATAATAATATGTTATATTGGTAATTTGCTTTTATTCACTACTTTATTGAATGTTTTATTTTCATAAGAATTAGTTCATTCAATCCACATCATTGAACCCATGACAAACAGAATAATCAGTCTGAGAGAGGTTAAGTAATTTTTTTCAAGAGCCCAGAATTTGACTTCAAAGTTCATCTTTATAACATACTTTCTCCAATTCAAGAATCACTTTGCCTTTGATGCTTTCATCTCCACTTTGTACAAAATAATCATGTTTAAGAATACATTGTGGTGAGTCAGAATAAATGAGGGTCTTTGAGTTGAAGGGAAGTTTGTGCCTTATTTTGTTGGTGTTGTTTTCCTTTTAAGTAAACTCTGTTCTTGCTATTATGTTTTCTATACCTGTGGCTTGAACAACCTATTTTTGTTTGTAAGTTTAACAGGCCTGCTAGCCTGGCCACAGACCAAATTTTTCTATTTTGGGGTGTTTTAGTCCTATCTGGGAGGAAGGGAAAAAAGGAAGTCAATAGCAAAGTCAGGGAAGATGCTGAATTTATTTTGGGAATGCCATACTATGTAACCTTTTTAGATCTAGGTGGGGCTTTAGGTTTCTTGGGATGAAATTTGCTTGCCAGGGATTTTACTTTGACCATGTGTGCATTTTACCTGAGCCACTGAGTTAGAATGGTGGGTAGTTATCTCCTACTTATGTGAAATGACAGCCAGTGACCCCAAGGCAGAAGGGTCACCATGTCATTACAGATTCCCAAATCTCTTATCCCTCATTCACTGCAGAGATGAATGTGTAAGTTTATGTATTTATTTTTTTTGCTTGTGTGTTTCAGTCACTATATAGACCCCCTGTCATGGTAATTTATTCTGCCATGTCTTTTTTATCCAATTATCTGAGCATTTCCAGGGATTCAAGGGTTGTGAGAGCTAGGTTGAAAATTGTTTAAAAATAAATGAAGGTGTTTTCTCTGTATAACTAATAATTTCTCTGAAAACTCAGAAAAGTTGACTTCCTCATCTTACATGGGAACACTGTTGAGTTTTTTTAAATAGGAAAAAAAAAAAAAAAACCTGGCAGAAGAAAGACATATGCTATGGATACTTGTAAAATGTCTTTATCATGAATAAAATGGGAAGAAACCTGAATTTCCTAAGGAAATATTTCTCAAAATTTAAAATGGTCTGCTCTGTTATGATAAGTAAGCTGGAAGTAAGAAGGCAAGCCATGTAAATATACTGTATAATATGTGGTATTGAGGACAGGCTAAATGCATGGTTAGGCCTTTATTAAGAAACATATATTTAATGCACTGCACTTGCTCTTTTGGCTTTGCTACACTCAGTTGGATTAAAAGGTAACTTAGCAGGCAAGCTAATTTTGAAATCACATACACAATGCTATATAATGGTAGGCATGGATTTCAGAAGTATTATTTGCTGTTTACAAACACATATTATGCAAATTGCAAAAGAGTGCCTAATTTTCCCTTCCAGTCAACATATTTTTAATGGCACTAGACCTATACTACCTCAACCCCTCCTGCTCCTGCTCCTCAACGCTTCTGATGTGAATCGCACTAGACTGCTCCGTATTTCTGAGCTCCTAGGATCATGTTTATTCACTTAACTCTTCTCAGCACACCCCTGAAGTAGGTCAAAGATTAATTCAGAATTATTATTACTCATGAAAAATATGCTGGTGTATCTATCATCTACAAATCTGATGTCAGGATCCATGCTGGTTTTATAATGACATTACCTTGTCACACAGGAATTAAACCCTCTGATGATATCCAAACTTGAATTTCTCCCTTCCACAAAGCAAGAGAAGAGTTTTCACATTTATTAGTAGAGAATAGCTACAATTTGTTAAGATGGTAGTTTCTGCTGGGAAATCTTCATGTATTAGCTCCTTTAATCCTGAAAACAGTGCTTTAAACTGGGTGTAATGATATGACCCCTATTTTACAGACAGGGCAGCTGAGGCTTAGAGAAAAGGTATCTGGTCAAAGTTACACATCAGGGACATGGGCATGGACATCTGGCTAGACTTAGAACCCAGGTGGTTCAGGCCAAGACCTGCACTGTGCCTCCTTTACTTTTCCACATTGTCTTTCCTTTTATGGTGTCATTCATTCATTCATCCATTTCCTTCCCTGCAACAGGAAATATTTAGTAATTGCCTATTCATTATGAGTGTTGTGGAACTCACAAACAGCTGGAGCTAGACTCAGGATGATTGATGAAAATGTAATATAGTAAAGGGAAGTGACAGAAATGCTACGGAAGCTGAGTTCCCTCCCAAACTTGGGTGCAGTTGTCATGGAATAATATTGGCTAAGTAGACTCTTAAACAGGAGTCCCTAACCCCCAGACCATGAACTGCAACTGGTCCATGGCATGTTAGGAACTGGGCCACACAGCAAGAGGTAAGCTTGAATATAATGTGCTTGAACCATCCCAAAACCATTCCCTGCTCCTATCCATGGGAAAATTGTCTTCCACAAAATCCGTCCCTGGTGCCAAAATGGTTTGGACTGCTGCTATAAGAGGTTATGGTAGGATGGAAAGGGAAAACAACAAGTGGAGAAACAGCTGGAACAAAGGCACAGAGGCAAGAAACAAAGATGATATGTGTAGGAACCTAAAAACAGTTTGGTTTTATTGTAGCATAAATGTGAGATGAGAGAAGAGATGGACAAGATGGATTCCTAACAAGTGAAAGGAATCAGCAATCTCTGCATTAGGATGCATACAATGATCCAGTGAAGCATAAGAAGAAAATAGTAAAATTTATTTTTATGTAATTTTTGTTTTAATTTTAATAAAGTTTATATATACATATTAGTATAAGTACAGTAACACTGATACATAATTTGTATGAGAGTTACATACTAAATGTTTTTACTGACAGAGTTAAGATTAATGAAAGTTTGCAAGTCACTGATATAAGTAAGAGAGAGAATAGACAATTTTAACCAAGGATTCTCTTGACACAGCATATCTTTATAGATTGTTCTTGAAGCACTATGAAAGATGATATCATAAAAGAGGTGTAAGATGGTGCAGACAGTGGCCACCAGGGATGTTACTATTGATGGAGATATGAACAAATGCTTCAGGAATAAACAAGAGGAAGCGTATTAAAATGATTTACGGTGGTTGAATTAACAAGACTTAATGACAAATTAACCATGATATTTGACAGGCACCATAGCTCTCTACAGAAATTTCAGCTACATTCCTTCTTGCTGTTACTTGAATATGCCCAGTACAACTCTCCACAGCACTTTCTGCTTCTTTATCTGCTCCTGGAATGCTTTCCCTCATCTTTGCCTGGCTGGACTCCTCACTCCTTTCTTATCTGTGTTCAAGGTCTTCTTAGTGAGAGCTTCCCTCAGCACTCTGTAGTTAGTTTCTCACACTTCCTATCAAACCCACTAGGTCCTCAGTATTCCCTATCAACTGTCATTATCTATATAGCTTTAATGTGCGACAAATTCTAGAATCACTTGTTTGTTTTGTAATAGGATGGTTTCGGGGACTTTGCCACTTTTGTTCATTGCTTTTTCTCACACAGAGATGCCTGACCCATATAAAATGTGTTCAATAAATTTTGACTGAATCAAGCAATAAATAGATACATAAATGAATGAATGAGTTAAAAAGTGAAAACTTTATCCTTTGACAAGCCCTATTAAAGAGATAATTTGTTCCACTGGGAGATGAGAAAAAAAGATGTCCTACAGGGATTCAAAACTAGTTTAAACATATTTTATCTATTAAAGCTCTTTACATAAAAAGAGAAAACTCAATTTAAGTGGCTTATGTAGCAGAGGTAATTTATTGACTCAAGTAACTGGACAGTTCCCCTTATCTGTGGTTTCCCTTTCTGCAGCTTCAGTTACCCACGCTCAGCTGAGGTCTGAAAACATTAAATGGAAAATTCCAGAAGTTGACAGTTAATAAGTTTTAAATTGCACACTCTTCTGAGTAGCATGACGAAACCTTGCGCTGTCCAGCACATCTTGTCACTGTGAGAACATCTTAGAGTGCACTTACACAAGATTTGATGGTGTAGGCTACCACCGTAATTGCCAATGCTATATTTTTATAGGACTGGCAGTGCAGTCGGCTTGTTTTCACCAGCATCACCACAAACACAGGAGTAATTGTGGTATAATCCCTGACAGATGTCTTTTCTTTTGTGTAACCCAAGTATCTGAGTTAAGCTTCAATCGCTGAGGGGTCCACTTCAAACAGATACCCACTTCAGAGCCACTGTCTCAATAAGCACATTGCCAGCCACCGTATTCGATAGAGCCAGAATGCCTATTCCCCACTGAGCAATTGGGTTACTTGGTTTTTTGTTTTTTTATCTCTTCCTGTGCTTTAAATTTTACTCTTCTGTTTAAAATCAATCAATAAAGAGTGAGTTCATGAAACTCTAGGCCCCCCACTCTAGACCCGAGCCAAAGCAGAAGCCCAGGCCCATGTGCACTGGTTTGTGCAGAGTCCCACCTTCCCACCCCCACCCTTACCTGGAGCTTCCTGTGTGCCCCTGGTGTATGTTGTATGTATACTCCAGCTCTAGGACCTGTAAGTAATAAACTCTTTTATTTTTCAAAGCACTCTAATGATTATTGCTAAAGGACATCTTGGATTGTAATAAGGACCACAAAGATTGGTCCAACTATAAAGGAGTGATATCTGTGGGAAGTTCAGTGGAGCCCAGGTGGGTGCCCCTAGGCATTTCTAGCTGATAGCAATACTATGGATAGACTAAGATCAGCACAAAAACAACAGTAATGTGTCACTGCGATGGCTATAATTTACTAGGTGATAGGAATTTTTCAGCTCCTTTGTAATTTTATGGGGCCACCATTGTAATGCTATGTGTCATTGACTGAAGGGTCATTATGCAGCTCATGACTATAGTAGCCTAATGCTACATCACAGTGCCTACGTTATTCACCTCCTTTCATCTTATCACATGGACACTGTATTATCCTACATCATCAGAGAGAGGAGTGCAGTACAATAAGGTATTTTGAGAGAGAGAGACAATATTCACAAAACTTTTATCAGACTATTATTATAGTTGTTCTATTTTGTTATTAGTTTTTGTTACAATGCCTAATGTTACAATGCCTAATGTATAAGTTAAACTATGCATGGGTATGTATAGGAAGGAAAATCATGCATACAGTCTTTTGTAATATCCATAATTTTAGGCATTCACTGTATACATACTTAGTCTTACTCTTTCCCTATTGCATGCTATGAAACACATGATTACTTAGAAACAGTGATTCACTATTAAATATAGATAACAAAAAATATCTTGCCTTAAATTTTAGTTTTCACTGCTTACTTTAGGCGACCATTAGTTATCAAAGGGAAATTATGTATACCTGGGAGAAGACTTGCTTCTGGTTTTCTGCAAAGTAATTATGCAAGTCATGTGTGGGAGATCTGTCTGGGCTCGGTGATCTGACTTTATTGGAACCCAGTCAGTTCTCCAAGAAAAAAATGATCACAGGAAAACTGAACACCAACCTTTTTCCATTTTGGTAAAAGATAATTCATAAAAGTTGTATCAACAGTTCTGTGTAGTAGAACACTTTTTTCTGCCTTTGGATTTCTGACAAAGACATTTTTATGCTATCTTCCAATATCTGAGTTCCCTATTTTTCTCCTTAACTACCTTCTTCTTCTTTGACATTTCCATCACACTTTTGATGTTCTCTTTAATTGTATTCTTTCACTTGGCAAATACTCATAGCCAGCCAGACAATCCGATGTGCTTCTGATTTGAGCAAATTGTTTACTGTAGGCTGCCTGAAAAAGGCCATTGTTGTCCCAGTTGTAAAACTAATGAATACATACTAATTTTTTTGTTTGTTTTCCACTCACTTTTTACAAAATAATGCCTAAATTAGATTACATGTTTGTTTTCTAAACATCATTTAAAAGTTAAAGTCAAGATAATACTGGTTAGCAAGAAGTACTAATGTTTAATAGCACAAAACATTTTTTGTTTGTTCAGTGAACTTAAATGTGATCTAGCATGAAAAAATGGTAAGTTAGAGGAAACAAGTATAAGCTATGAAATCTAAGGACCCTTTATGATCACTGTTTCACATCTCTATCTTCTGATGGTTCTTTTGGCCACTTGGACATCATCAGTACAACCTGACAATGACTCTCCAATCCTTATAGAACAGGGAGGGGCAGATACCCTATCTTAAAGGGTTCTGTTTATTACTTTCTGAAGCTGAAGTGAATGAAAATCATTTTGCTGACAGCATATTTTTGAGAATTTCATGACACCATTTGAAAATCTGAAAATAGTGCCATGGCTTGTTCTGAGATCTTGTTTGAGGAATACCAACTTCTGAGGCAAACAGTATTTCTGCGCAGCTGGCCAAAGTCAGTCATCATGCCAAATTCACTCATGCGATGGCTGATCCTTGTGCCAACAAGTTCAGAGACACAATCCAATTTAATTCTGGCATAGAAAAGCAATGTGTTTAAATTGGATTTCTGTGGAGTTTGTTCTTATTAGGCTCAGCATGCAAACTGCTTTATAGACATTTATTATTTAATTATTTCTAACAAAGGATCTTATAGACCAAACACCTATAATTAATTGGGAATGTGAGCAGTGGGGGTCCTGATGCTAGCCAACATATGCTCTCTGACCCAGAACTTGCACTAAGAAAGATATCAGGTTTGTACCAAACTTTGAGGTCTTTGGGAAAAAGTCTGCTTCATTAAATTCAGCTTTGTGAGTTATGCTATTAATTCAGGCTCTCAGATATATCTGTTTACCCTACCTGCTTTATACACATGGTTTAATGGGGTCAATAGAATACAAAGAGATAGTGCCTGGCAAGTGTTCCATCAGTGGTCCCTCTTTTAATTCACTTATCATCCCTTACAAGGGATGATTATGACTTCTTCTCCTCCAAGGCTCCTCCCATTCACCTTCAGCCCAGGTTTTTCCTGGACACATTCCCACCCCATGTGTCCGTTGCTCTACAATCATTGGTTTTATCCCACTGCTCATGATCTTTACTATTTCCTTTTCTGTTGGGGCACTAATGAAATAATTTTTTTTTAAGATTTTATTTTTATTATTTTTAGAAGGAGGGGAAGGGAGAGAGGCAGAGAGGGAGAGAGACATCAATGTATGGTTGCGTTTCACCTGCCTCCAGCCACAGACCTGACTGGAGACCTGGTTTGTAACCTTGTTATGTGCCCTGGCTGGGGAATCGAACCTGCGACCTTTGGGTTCGCAGGCCGGCACCTTATCCACTGTGCTACCAGCCAGGGCCACTAATGAAATAATTTGATGAATATGAGGTCTGTTCTGAAAGTATCAGCTATTTTCATTATATTGATATTGGCTCAATACTTTCGGAGCAGACCTTGTAGTTATGCAAATGAGTTGCTTGGTATATGGTTGCTTATCTTTCCTTCCATAATTGTTTTTGCAGTATAGTAGAAACCATCCAGAAACAGCTTTTAATCAGTGGCTATGATGCTGAAAGTGGCAACTCTTTGGAGGCTAATGGGGAAAGAATCTATAGAGACAGACTCTTCCATGGCCATTAGAGGTTTGGCCCAGCTTACCTATTTCTTCATCTTGGCTCAGAAAGTTGTTCATTTGATAAGCATCATGATAAGAAATCATATATGATTTCTAGACAATCACTTGAGAAACAAGCACTAAATCTGCTAATCTTAGTCACACGCCCCATGGTGATTTACAAAAAGTCTTTTTCTAACTGAGGCTATTGTTCAGTAAGCACTTTATAGTTACAAACAATAATTCTAACTAATAATTAATAATTTAATAATCAGTAAATCCCAATTCAACAGTTTAGAAATGTTTTTTCTGACTTTTCTTGGATCATATATTTAGTGAGAGATGTTTATATTCCATGCTTATGTTTACATCATAATTAACTATCTCTTCTCTTTTTGGTGTTTATTTTTTAAAAAAGACAACAAGAATGTTAACTACAGCAGAGATATAGAAAAGATCAAAGAGGATTAAGAACTTGCACTGAGAAGTGACTGTGGGGTGAATGACTAGTTTCACTTACTAGCTGGGTAATTTTATGTCAACCTCACAGTGAGCATTGTCCACACTTGGACATCTGCAAAACTATGCCTTACTTTATCAGGGACTTTCAGGTCAATAATAAAGCTGAAAACCCATAGATGGTAGATGTATAAATTCCAAGTATCTATATTATTAATTTTGAGTTTTGTGATGTCCCAGCTCTTCCCACTTAGCTATGTGAATGACCTCATCTCCTCTTTTCTTCCTGGTTTCCTAATTTATAAAGCTGGTGCACTAATGAGTAAAACTGCTATATTCCTTAGGACTATCATAAGGATTAAATACATTAATATAACTAATCTGAATAGAATAGTGCCATACTTGCAGTAAGTGACAAATGTGTCATTACTTTTGTAACACTAATGCTACAGTTAGGATTACTATCATAATTATTATTATTGTTAATTGACCTGATAACTGCATTATTTCCTCTGGTACAATGATGGGACAGAAAATCATTCAGTCTGGAAAGAACTAAAATAGATGACACTGAAAAAGATGAAAGTAGAAGTCTTAATCTCTAGTTTCAATTATAGACACTTAGACATTGTTTAAATCCTGGGCTACTAGGCAGATGGGGCCACAGGGACAACATCCTCTTTATATTGGCACATAAATTGCCAATATAAATATATTTACTCAAAGTATTTTATTGAGTAAATAATTTTGGTCACTTTATTCATGACATTGTCAGTGATAGAGAGCTGAGAAACTTGATTTCTATATATTCTCTGGAAGAAAGAAGAGAAATATATAGATGTGTAACTATAGTCAAACATGCTAAATCTGTAAATATAGACAGAATTAGTTGTTGTACTATAGATGAATATTTGGAATATAAGCTGGATAAGTACAGTATCAATCACTCAATTTGAAAGTAAAACAATTTTATTCAGTTACAATAATCTCCTTTACTGAATACCACTCCATCATCTGGTTGGCTCATAAAACTATTCATTTTCTCCTTAAATCAATCTAACCTTACTCTATCTAGGCTCCCATGTGGAGCTTCAGATAGAAAATAAGTATTCTCTCCTTTGAGGGGCCTATGATTGCATGGAGTACAAGAGGACTTCACATCCTTGAATCATTCCTTACCACCTCCCAGTGCACTGGATTTTGGAGGCATAAACACAGGAATTTACAGAAAGATAATCCCTGTTTGTGGTTTTGGTCCTGTGCCCATTATGGATAACTGGTAAATCCCTTGTGATTTCTTTGGTATCTGAGGATTAGGGACTAAAGTTAAAACCAACTGTTTCCTAGAGTCCACTCTTGATGTTCTCACTCTAAATGTGAGAGAAAGGAGCAAACAAGAAAACATGGAAAAGAAAGATGACCTCTCTCTCAGACTAGGAAAAGTTATGATGAACATCCCACACCAGGTCTCATTCTCTGGTTATGCTGGGGTTTCCATGGTTGATAGAGTGGGAAGTTGCCCCAAAGCATGTTTCTCTTGTCTCCATTTTATACTGCCAGCTGCAAAGGAAAGACATAATCCAGTAGCAATTACAAAATCACAGAACTTCATTGAAAGCAACAAGAAATAACTAGATAAGTCAAGAGCAGATTATCAGACAAGTTCATTCTTCTCCTAATAGGAGCTTCACCCTTGCCACAATGACCTTCTCCAGAAGGGAGAAAATAAGTGGATGCCGTGAGCTGCCCTTTAAAATGTGCAACTATCAATTAGCCTTCACAGCCTTTGGGGAGTGAAATACTTGACTAGTGAGCCCAAGGCTCAAAGGTCTGGTATTTCAGAATTCTTTACATGAAAGTATATGCTACATTATACAGGGTATGCACAATCAATTGGCAATAACTTTGCATCTCCTTATTTCACATGTTTGTTATTCATTTTGAAAAACTATGTTTCCAAGGTTATGATTTAAAATCATTGTTTCAGGTATAAAGTATTAAATTCTGAGAGCAATTGTCATGTCCAAGGAATATGATGTTAGAGCAACCATAGTTTCTGGACTGCATGCAGGGCCAACTGCTAAGGAAATTGGGGACTTCAATAACATCCCTTTACGTATAGTTGACAACATGAAGAAGGTGTATGATGCTGATCCTGATGTTGCCACACCAACAAGGAAAATGCATAAGGTACACAAGGATTGCACAAGTCCAGATATTGTAAACAGAATCCAGGAAATCATCAATGAAGATCCACGATATTTACTTTGACATTTTGAGAGAAGTAGTTGTACCGTGGATGAAGCAAGTCACAAATGGATGTCATTTTATCTTCCAGCAAGATGATGCACCAGCACATAATGCCAAAAAGGGGCAAGAATTTCTCAGTTTCAGTGTTCCTGAGTACTGGGCAAAGGAAATCTGGCCTCCTAGTTCACCAGATGCAAATCCCTTAGACTATTATGTATGGAGTATTTGTGAGAGAGAACTTAATAAACACCCTCATTCCAAAAAAGAGGCTGTTAAAGCTAAGATTGAAAACATTATGATGTCCATGTATAAAGGTTCATTAAAGCAAGCTCAAGATTCCCAAGCTGAATGGAATCTAGTATTGCAACAAATGGAGATTTTTTTGAACAATTTAAGAAATAATGACCATGTTTATATATTTACATATAAGAATAAATTAATTTCAAAATATGACACTTTTGTGATAAGTTGTTTATTTTACTAAAATTTTGCCACTTTTCATGCACACCCTGTATATCTACCCCCTCTTTTCCAGGGCCCCTTTACTTTAAGTGAATTTTTTTCTATACAACATTTGAACAAATTCAAAGTATAATCTTCAAAATGATGGGTGGAGGAATGGGAGGTAGTTAAATCTGTCATCTGAAATGGCCCAATATTGTGGGGTTGGAATGGAAATGATTCCTTTGACATGTTTGTTGTTATACAGGAAAGAAAAGGAAATTATATATATGTTCTTTGTCCTTTGGCAGCAGATCAGAAATATCATAACTTAAGAGGGTGCGCAATTACTACCACTTGTAGACTAACTAACTTGTCACAGATAAAAAAGAACAACCAACTCTCACTTTGTCCCTGTGACATGGGACCTATGCTTCACTGTATGTACAGTATCTAATTATGAAAATTGCACTGTAGATAATGAAATATGGTGATTTCCCAGCAGAAGTGATGAAGGTGGAGGCTGCCCAAAGGAGTCATGTCATTGTGGCTCCCCCATGCACCGAACTAAGCTTCAAGTTAGATAGCAGTTAACAGAAGTAGTAAGAGGTCAAATATAGAGAAATAATTTGTCACTTGAAGGATATATCTTCAAACACAGTGTGTGTGTATGTGTTATTCATATGTTTTGTGTTGTGCAAATGTATATGTTGCAAGTACATATATGTATATTGTTATTGTGTATGTTACATTATTTGTTATGTGTATGGTTGCCTTTCACCTGCCTCCAGCTACTACGGACCTGGCTGGAGACCTGGCTTGCAACCTGGTTATGTGCTCTGGCTGGGGAATCAAACCAGTGACCTTTGGGTTTGCAGATTGGTGCCTTATCCTTTGTGCCACCTGCCAGG
Organism: Noctilio leporinus; assembly: GCA_004026585.1. NCBI lineage: Eukaryota > Metazoa > Chordata > Mammalia > Chiroptera > Noctilionidae > Noctilio > Noctilio leporinus. The sequence continues at coordinate 64,504 of PVIW01002651.1, forward strand.
GCTTTATATATTTTTTTAAGATTTTATTTATTATTTTTAGAGAGAGGGGAAGGGAGATAGGCAAAGAGGGAGAGACATTAATGCATGGTTGCCTTTCACATGCCTCCAGCTACAGACCTGCTGGAGACCTGGCTTGCAACCTGGTTATGTGTGTCCTGGCTGGGAATCAAACCAGCAACCTTTGGGTTCACAGGCGGGCACCTTATCCACTGTGCCACCAGCAAGGGCTGCCCTTTCTCTTTTGATTTACAGATTGAATATGTGTATGTCAGGACACTTGACAAGAAAGAAACAGCTGAAAGCAATAGGGCTAGGCTTTGTTTGAAAAACTAAACTTTCACAAGTGGTTTGGGGTTTAGGTGTGGGGGGCAGAAAATGCTGGACTTTAGAATGAATTTTGAAAAGTTGCTGCCCTGACATAGATTTGAATGAAGTTATTCATAGCCTTTCTTGCACTTTTTAAAAGTTGTGTAAAATTACACCACCTACCACAAAAGAAAGAAAAGATATACAGGAAAAGTCACATCTAACATTTCTTAGAACGGTGTGTAATTTAATGTCACAATTTGTATTATTATTCTATCTGTCAAAGAAATGCTTGGAATCCTTCAACACACACACACACACACACACACACACACACACACACTTTTTTTTTTTCCTCCAAAAAGTGTATAGGTAGTAGGGTCTGGAATTCTTGCTCCTGAATATGGCACATATCTTTCATAATTAAAACAAAATGAGCAGCTCAGAAGAAGAAAAGGCCACTCATTTATCCATTTTTGATTTCTGCTCTTTTTAATCTTCTCTTTGTTAAAGATTAAATCTTTACCATCATTTAGTAATAAACTGAGAATGTTAGCAAGTTACCTTTACAAGCACTGTCTGCATTTTGAAAGAAACTTCTCCAAACATCTTATATTAATAGTAACCCTGTGGTTGAATTAACTCTCCTATTGCACATACAAGTCTTTCTAAAGCAGGGTGTGAGATTTTGTAGGGAGAGGAGATGTATCAAGTCATAATGCATACTCATTCCGGGGTTGTGGTACTGATGTGTACTGTTGGGATAGGTTGATAACTTACATTCAGTAGCCTGTCAGAAGTAAGAAGCTTCTCCTTTTAATAACAATGCCGACTAGTTTCTGAAGTAACATAAAAAGTCCGATTGTGTCAATTCCATAGTCTTCAGTTGCTGCAGCTATACCATGCACTCTTTAAGTGGGAAATAGAAACATGCATCAGTTATAAAATGTGTAAGAACAAGAATGGGGATAGCTATCTTTGTTGCATTTCCCAAGTAAGTCATCCAGAAAAGCTCTATCTTATTACTAACCTTGTCCACAAAGTCAATGTTTGTATATTGCTTTTCAAGGACCTAATGGCTAAGTGCTATCTTCAAATATTGGATAAGGGAACAATCAGAATCATTTGCGGCAAATCTCTGAACTGGTGCTACAGGTCCCTTTCAGGTTTCCACTAAGGCAAAGGTTTAGAGTAATTGGAGATCAGCTGGCTAGAGTTCCCCAGCTGAGGCTCTGTGCCACAATGAACAGGATCATGAGGGAGTTTGCTAGGCTCGGCTATACTGTAGACTAAATGCAATGCAGCCCTATAGCATACAAATGTTCCCAAATGACTAACTTATCTTCACAAAGACTTATAAAGTACAATAAAGGCTCTGGTCTTGCCCCTGAGAATGGATCTTGCTGCCAAGTTTTGGGAAAAGTAAGAACAGACAATAAAGGGATTAAAAAAATAATTTGTTAAAATCTATTTTTAAGAACGTAAGTATAAACCTTGGCTGGTGGCTCAGTGTATCGGCGCCAGCCTGAGAACCCAAAGGTCACTGGTTCGATTCCCCAGTCAGGGCACATAACCAAGTTGCAAACCAGGTCTCCAGCCAGGTCTGTAGCTGGAGGCAGGTGAAGGGTAACCACACATTGATGTTTCTCTCCCTTTCTTCCTCCCTCTCTGCCCTTTTCTCTGGGAAAAAAAAAGAAAAGAAAAAAGTATATAGGTATATAGTAAAATCAAGATTTTTTTCATTTGATTTTTGAAATATTGCGCCTTTAATTTTTTGGTGTGTTTGCTTGTCACGGAGAGAAGAAAGGAAGGACTCAGGAATAAATCATTGCAGGCAAGTAAGAATAAAAATGGAAGAAGAAATAAAGAGGGCAGGAGAAATAGAAGAATGGATATGTCTAAAGGACTATCAGAAAAATGTTGGCATTAATCAATGTTGAGTAAAAAAATTTATAACCAGTAAATAAACCCATTTTGTCTGCTGGATTATGCCCCAATTACCTGGCAAATGGATTTTTTTTTTTTAATCACAGAAATATTTATTATTTCTTTTACTCTTTTGATTCTTTCATTTCTATTTCTATTTTTTAAATAAGTGTTAGTGCATATGACTTACTAAAGACAGTGCACAGAGAAATCTATTTCAGCTATGTATTGCTGGGGGCAAATAAAAGCAGTTCCAAGCACCTGTGGTTGCTTTCTTAAATCAATAGCAGTTCAGATTGGTTAGTTTTGAGACATTCTTTACTGAAAATGTACTTTTTTATTCTAAAAAAATGCTTAAACACTAAAGGTAAAAAGAAAAAAAATAACATCTATATTGTGCTAATTAAATGGGTTAAAGAAAAAGAGCTTTATGTAGTATGCAGCATATCAGATGCTGAAATTAGACTCTATATAATACTAACAACTCATTTTGTACCCTTAGGTAGATCAAAGATGATTGATAGAGTTTTTATATAACCTTCATTTCCTCATTTGTCAAAAGTAGCTAATAGTAGTCCTGGCTACCTCAATGATAATAAGTAGTAACAATAATTTTTAAAAATTTAAAATATAGCCCCGGCTGGTGGCACAGTGGATAAGGCACCAGCCTGTGAACCCAAAGGTCACTGGTTCGATTCCCAAACAGGGCAACATAACCAGGTTGCAAGCCAGGTCTCCAGCCAGATCCATAGCTGGAAGCAGGTGAAAGGCAACCATACATTGATGCTTCTCTCCCTCTCTGCCTCTCTCCCTTCCCCTCTCTTTAAGAAATAATAAATAAAATTTAAAAATATATATTTTTAATTAAAATATAGTTTGAAATTGCTTTTAAACGTAGAATTATTTATGTTTGTTTTTATAGGTAAAACAAAAGCATTTTTAATTTATTTATTTTTTATTATTGTTCTATTACAGTGGTCCCATCTTGCCCCCCATTGCTCCCCTCTGCCTCACAACCTCTCCAGTCTCCCATGGCCAATCCCCACCCTGTGTTCCATGTCCATGGGTCGTTTATATGGGTTCCTTGACTAGAATCTTCCCCTTCTTTCCTGCTTCTTTCCTGCTTCTTTCCCTCCCTCTACCCCTCTGGTTACTGCCAACCTGTTCCTTGTTTACATGCCTCTGATTCTATTTTTCTCAATTGTTTGTTTTATTGTTTAGGTTCTAGTATTAGGTGAGATCACATGGTATTTGTGTTTTGCCACTTGGCTTATTTCACTAAGCGTAATACTCTCCAGTTCCATCCATACTATTGCACAACATAGGAGTTCCTTCTTTCTTTCTGCTATGTAGTATTCCATTGTGTAAATGTACCACAGTTTTTTAATCCATTCATCCACCAATGGACACTTGGGCTGTTTCCAGCACATGACTATTGTAAATAGCATTGCTATGAACATAGGGGTACCATAAGTTCTTCTGAATTGGTATTTCAGGGTTCTTCAGATACAATCATAGCAGTGGAATCACTGGATCAAAAAAACAGTTCCATTTTTAGTTTTTTGAGGAAACTCCATACTGTTTTTCATAGTGGCTACACCAGCCTGCATTCCCACCAACAGAGCACCAGGGTTACCTTTACCCCACATCCTCGCCAACACTTGCTGTTTGTTGATTAGCTGATGATGGCCATTCTGACAGGTGTGAGATGGTATCTTATTGTGGTTTTAATTTGCATCTCTCTGATGGCTAACTAGTGATATTGATCATTCTTTCATATGCCTCTGGGCCCTTAGTACATATTTCTCAGAGAGTAGTCTGTTCAGGCCCTTTGCTCATTTATTTTAAAGATTTTATTTATTATTTTTAGAGAGCAGGGAAGGGAGAGAGGTAGAGAGGGAAAGAGAGACATCAACGTATGACTGTCTTTTGCACCTGCCTCCAGCTATGGGCCTCGCTGGAGACCTGACTTGCAATCTCATTATGTGCCCTGGCTAGGGAATGGAACCCATGACCTTTGATTTCACAGGCTGGCACTTTATCCACTGAGCCACCCAGGACTTCCTTTGCCCATTTTTTAATTGGGCTGTCTGTCTCCCTGGTGTTGAGTTGCATAAGTTCTTTATATATTTTGGATATCAAACCAAAGGTATCATTGGCAACTATGTTTTCCCATATCATGGTTCCCTTTGAATTTTGCTGGTGTTTTCTTTAGCTGAACAGAAAATTTTCAGTTTGATATAGTCCCATTTATTTAGTCTTTTATTTCCTTTGCCCTTGGAGAAGTATCAGTAAGCATACTTCTGCATAAGATACCTAAAATTTTTATGCCTATATATTCCTCCATGATCTTTATGGTGGCACTGCTTATATTTAAGTCTACCCATCTTGAGTTTATTTTGGTGTATGGTGTAAGTTGGTGGTCTAGTTTTATTTTTTTGCATATTGCTGTTCAGTTCTCCCAACACCATTTGTTGAAGAGACTGTTTTTACTCCATTTTATGTTCCTTCCCACTTTGTTGAATATTAATTGACCATAAAGTCTTGGGTTTATTTCTTGGCTCTCTATTCTGTTCCATCGATCTATATGTCTATTCTTATGCCAGTACCAGACTGTTTAAATTGCAGTAGCATTGTAGTATAGTTTGATGTCTGTTATTGTGATTCCTCCTACCTTGTTCTTTCTCAAGATTGTGGCTATTCATGGACATTCTTTGCTCTATATAAAGTTTTGAAGTATCTTTTTAAATTTTATTGTTGTTGTATTACATCCATCCCATTTTTGCTCCCCTCTGTCCCCCTCCCTACCCACCCATTCCCCCCAAAGTCAATCCCACCTATTGCCCATGTCCATGTTTCCTTTATACTAGGTTCTTGTCTGAGTTGCTCCCCTTTCTTGCCTCTGCCTCCCCCTTCCCCCCAACCCCTTTCCCCTTGACCACTGAAGGCCTATTCATTGTATTCATATATTTGGTTCTGTTTTGCTTGTTGTTAGTTTTGCTCATTATTGTCCCATGATGGGTAAGATCATATGATATTTGTCCTTCACTGACTGGCTTATTTCACTAAGCATAATACTCTCCAGTTCCATCCATGTTGTTGCAAAGGGTACAAGTTCCTTCTTTCTTTCTGCTATATAGAATTCCATTGTGTAAATGTACCAAAGTTTTTGGATCCAATCATCCACTGATGGGCACTTAGGCTGTTTCCAGTACTTGGCTATTGTAAATAGTGCCAATATGAACATAGGTGTGCATAGGTTCTTATGAATTGGTGTTTCGGGATTCTTTGGGTATTTTTTTTAAATATCTGTGAAATAGCCCTGGCTGGTGGCACAGTGGAGAAGGCACCAGCCTGTGAACCCAAGGGTCGCTGGTTCGATTCCCAGCCAGGGCACATAACCAGTAAGCCAGGCCTCCATCCTGGTCTGTAGCTGGAGGCAGGGGTAAGGCAACCATACACTGATGTCTCTCTCCCTCTCTGCCTCTCTCCCTTTCCCTCTCTCTGAAAGTAATAAATAAAACCTTTAAAAAAAGAGAAACATTTAAATATCTGTAAAATATGTAATTGGTATTTTAATTGGGATTGCATTGAATCTATAGATTGCTTTGGGTAATATGGACATTTTAATGATGTTAATTCTTCCCATCCATGAACATGGTATATACTTCCATTTATTTGTATCTTCCTTAATTTCTTTCTTCAAATGTGTGTAGTTTTCTGATTACAGGTATTTTACCTCCTTGGTTAAGGTTATTACTAAGTATTTTATTTTTCTTGTTGCTATGGTAAATGGGATTTGTTTTCTAGCTTCTATCTCTGATGTTTCATTATTGGTATACAAAAATTCTTTTGATTTCTGAATATTGTCTTTCTATGCAGCTATTTTGCTAAATTTGCTTATTAGGTTGAGGTTTTTGGTGGAGCCTATTGAGTTTGTATGTACACTATCATGTCATCTACAAATAATGACAGTTTGACTTCCCCCTTTCCCATATGGATACCTTTCATTCCTTTTTCTTTTCTGTTAGCTATGGCTAGAACTTCCAAAATGATGTTGAACAGAAGTGGAGAAACTAAACAGTCTTGTCTTTTTCCTGATCTTAGGGGGAAAGATTTTAGTTTATGCCCATTGAGTATGATGTTGGCTTTAGGTTTCTTATATATGGCCTTTATGATGTGGAGGTATGCTACCTCTATTCCCATTTCCCTGAGTGTTTTTATCATGAATGGTTGTTGCACTTTATCAAAAGTTTTTTCAGCATCTATTGACATGATCATATAGTTTTTGTCTTTCATTCTGTTTATGTGGTGTATTACATTTATTGATTTGTAATACTGTACCATCCTTGCATCCCTGGGATGAAACCCACTTGATAATGGTAAATGATATTTTTAATGTATTACTGGATCCAGTTGGCCAATATTTTGTTGAGAATCTTAGCATCTATGTTCATCAGAGATATTGGCCTGTAGTTTTTTTTCTTAGTTGTGTCCTGACCTGGTTTTGGGATTAGAATAATATTGTCCTCATAGAAAGAGTGTGGGAGTCTTTCTTCTTCTTGGACTTTTTTATTTTTGGAATAGGTTGAAAAGGATAGACATTAGATCTTCTCTAAATGTTTAGTAAAATTTTTCTGTGTAGTCATCTGATCCAGGGCTCTTGTGCTTTGGGAAATTTTTGATGACTTCTTCAATTTCACTAGTTGTTATTGGTCTGTTGAGGATTTTTGCTTCTTCTGGGTTCAGTTTTGGTAGAGTATACATTTCTCAAAATGTGTCCATTTCACCCAGGTTATCATATTTCTTGTCATACAGTTGTTTGTAGTAATTGCTTACAATCTTTTTATTTGTAAAGTATCAGTTGTGATTTCTCCTCTGTCATTTTTGATTTTGTTTATTTGGGTCCTCTCTCTTTTTCTTGATGAGTCTGGTTAAAGGCTTGTCAATTTTGTTTATTTTTTCAAAGAACCAGCCCCTGGATATATTGATTCTTCAAATTGTAGTTTGAGTTTCTAAGTTATTTAATTCTGCTCTGATCTTGATGATTTCCTTCCTTTTACTTGCTCTGGGCTTTGTTTGTTTTTGCTCCCTTAGTTCTTTCAGCTTTATGGTTAGGTTGTTTGTATAAGCTTCTTCTATCCTTTTTAGGGAGGCCTGTATTGGTATCAATTTCCCTCTGAGGACTGCCTTTGCTGTGTCCCATAGGTTTTGGGCTGTTGTGTATTCACTGTTATTTGTTTCCAGAAAATTTTTGATGTCATCTTTGATATTATTGTTTACCTGTTCCTTACTTAAAAGCATGTTATTCAGTCTTGATGAGTTAGAATGTTTTTGGGTTTTTCCCTTGAGGTTGGTTTCTAGTTTGAAGCTATTGTGATCTGTGAAGATGCTTGGTATGATTACAATTTTTCTGTATTTGTGGAGGCTTGTCTTGTGACCTACCATGTGGTCTATCTTAGAGAATGTTCCATGTACATTTGAAAAGAATGTGTATTTTGCTTCTTTGTGGTGAAAGGTTCTGTATATAACAGTTAGGTCCATTTGCTCTAGAGTGTTGTTCAATGCCACAATATCCTTGGTGTTTTTTTTTTTGTTTGGAAGATCTGTCCATTGTTGATAATGGGGTATTTAAATCCCCTACTATGTGTGTGTTGCTATCCATATCCTTCTTGAAGTCCTCCAAGAATTTCCTTATATATTTATTTGAGAGCTCCTATGTTGGGTGCATATGTTAACCAGAGTTATATCTTCTTGATGGATTGTTCTCTTAAGTATTATGCCCTTTGTCTCTTTATGACCTTCATCATAAAATCTATTTTGTCTGAAGTAGTATTGCTACCCCAGCCTTTTTTTCATGTCCATTTGCTTGATATATACTTTTCCATTCCTTCACTTTCAATCTGTGTCAATGTTTTGTTGTGAGGTGGGTTTCTTGAAGACAGCGTATATGTGGGTCACGTTTTCTTATCCATTCATCTACCCTATGTCTTTTGGTTGGCACATTTAGTCCATTTACATTTAAGATTATTATTGATTGATACTTATTTATTTTCATTTTTCCCCTTTGTACCCATGTTCCTCTCTGTCTCTATTTCTTCCTCTTTTTAAAGCAGGCCCTTTAGCATTTCTTGCAATGCTGGTTTGGTAGAGATGTATTCTTTTAGTCTTCTTTTGTCTAGGAGAGTCCTTATTTCTTCTTCCATTTTGAATGAGAGCCTTGTTGGGTAGAGTATTCTTGGTTGCAGGCCTTTGTTTTCCATTACTTGGAATATTTTTTGCCATCCCCTTCTGGCTTGTATTGTTTCTGTTGAATAATCATTTGATAACCTTACAGGAGCCCCCATATATGTTACTTGCTGTTTCTTTCTTGATGATTTTAGGATTCTCTCCTCATCTTTGAAATTTGCCATTCTCATTATAATGTGTCTTGGAGTGGGTCTGTTTGGATTTATCATCATTGGGACCTTCTGTGCTTCCTGAACTTGAGTAAGGTTTCCACTCATCATGTTAGGAAAATTTTCTATCATTACTTTTTTGAACAGGTTTTCCATTCCTTGTTCTCTTCTCCTTCTGGTATCCCTATGATATTGATATTGTTGCATTTCATGTTGTCCTGCAGCTCTCTTAAAACCTCTTCATTATTGTTCAGTCTTTTTTCATTCTGTTGTGCTGTCTTGGAATATTTTCTATGTTGTCCTCTGGCTTGCTGATTGTTTCTCTGCTTCCTCTAGCCTGCTGTTGATTCCTTCTACTGTATTCTTCAATTAAGAAATTTTATTCTTCATTTCCTCCTGGCTCTTACTGATAGTTTCTATGTCCTTTTTAATGGTGGTGTAGTTCTTAGCAAGTTCCTTGTACCTTCCCTGGAGTTCATAGTTTCCCTGGAGATGTTTGTTGTTTCCTTTGAGCTGGCTAAGCTCATTGAGCTTCTCTATAGTCATTATTTCAAATTCCCTATCTGATAGTTTTCTTGCCTCTGTTTCATTTAGTGATCTTTCTGGGGATTCCTCCTTTCCTTTTGGTGATGGACTGTTTCTTTTTCTCCCCATTTTTAGGTTTCTTTAGAATCAAATCAGACTGTGATCAGCTGTCAGGCTAAGGAACTGCTAGGCTGGAAGGATTGATTTAGTTGTAATCCTGTTGGTGTGTGATCCACCATTGGGCTCAGATGCAGCTTGGGGGAACCAACCAATTTAGTTGTAAATCAATGACTCAGCTACTAAACTCAGGCCCTGCTGGGCTAGACAGAGAGGGTCATTTGTAATCCAATGAGTTTGTGATCAGCCACCAGGCCCACTTTTTTCTGGGGTTTCCTACTTTCCTTTCAAATGGATTTGTTTCTTTTTCTCCCTATTTAGGTGACTCTTCCTGTTTGTTTCTCTTTGTATAACCCTCTGTGAGAGGAGACCTGTGGGATTCAGTGGTGCAGCCTCTTTGATCTCCTGAGCTTAATGCTCTTGGGATGCCCTTTATGCAGTTTACTTGGGCTGCATTATTGTACTTGGGTTTTGGTTGTCATTGTGTTTCTCTTATTGGATCCTTTCCTCCACCTAACTGATTGACAGTCACTCCTCCCACCATGTCTTATGTACTTTTGTGGGGGTTCTGTTAAACAAAACTACAAAACACAGCCAAGAAAATCACCCCCACAAAAATAACCTCCACACAAAATCACACTATCCACAGAAAATAAGCAAGTATTAATATAGATGTAAAGAAATTAAGACTAGTATATAAAAGGAAAAACAGGTAAGAGTTGACTAACTGAAAGAAAAAAAATTTGAGAGGGTATAAAGAGAATCAATAAGAGTAGCAAGTAGGGATAAGGCAATGAAAGAAAGAAAGTAAAAATTACATTGTATGTAAAAACAAGAAGGATGAAGTAAGAGAGGGAAGCATATAGTATAAGGTTGAAATAGAAGTTATAAAACATACATAGTGTAAGAGAACATTAAAAAAAAATGTAAAGAAGAAGAAGAGGGAGAAAAGGTGGAAATCACATTAGAAAAAAAAGTTTCTCCACAGTACTATCAACAGCCAATGAACTAGATTAATGTAGGTGGAATGGAAATAAGAAGACAGAAAAGAAGAAAAGCTCAAGAGATGTGTAAAGGAAAGAGAAGTGTTTTTGAGATGATTGGGGGAGAAGGAATACTAAAAGTAAGGAATGGAAACCAGGCTAAGATGGAAAAATTAAAAATTAAGATGAAAGAAAGAAAGGCCTTGAAGAAGGTACTAATGGAGTAGGAGAGGGGGGCAATAGGATTTGAGATCTTGAATACCAAAATAGTGAAGAACTATGAATAAAATTGCAGTAATGTCACAACTACCACCATACCCACAACCAATGAACAAAGATTGATCAAGGTGGAGATAGAATAAGTATATTTTATGAATAGGAAAAAGAATGTGAGCCCTGGCTGATGGCTCAGTGGATAGACACCAGCCTGTGAACCCAAAGGTTACTGGTTCGATTCCTACTCAGGGCACATAACCAGATTGCATGCCAAGTCTGCAACCGTGTCTGTAGCTGGAGGCAGGTGAAAAGCAACCATACATTGATGTTTCTCTTCCTTTATTCTTCCTTCCCTGCCCTTCTCTCTCTAAAAATAATGAATGAAATATTTACAAAAAAGAAAACAAAAATGTGAGATGACTAATGACAAGATGAATGGTTTTGAGAGGCTAAAGAGGGGAAATAGTATGCACACTTCTGACTGGTTCTGGTGCTCTCATCCTTGTTTGCACTAACCCACAGCCCCTCTCACTCACTCTCTGCTCTGCTTTTACTCCAAGTTGGTTCCATGATGAGAGCAAGTCAACGGGGTTGCTAGCTACTCTGCCACCATCATTTTCCCCACTTTTTTAACTTTAAAATTTTTATTTTAGCCCTGGCTGGTGGATCAGTAGATAAGGGGCTAGCCTGCAAATCCAAAAGTTGCTGGTTCGATTCCCACCAGGGCAACATAACCAGGTTGCAAGTCAGGTCTCCAGCAAGGTCTGTAGCTGGAGGCAGGTGAAAGGCAACCATACATTGATGCTTCTCTTCTTCTCTGCCTCTCTCCCTTCCTCCTCTCTCTGGAAATAATAAATAAATTTTAAAAAAATTTTAATTTTATTCTGTGAAATTCACCAAATCCTAAAAAGATTGCTCCATGAGAAATTGCCCTCTCAATTTATGTCATGAAATCACAGAACTTATTATTTAATCAGGCATATGGAGTGCTGGGGGTAACAAATTACATATTTTCAAATAATTTTTGTAAACTTGTTCTTGCTTTTCTTGTATGTAGTTGATTCTTATGTCTTGCTTTGTTTAACTGATACCAGAGGTTGCTGGCTGTGGGCTGGAACCACCCCCTTCTTAGTGGGTCTTAATGTTTGGATGACTATATATAGTCCAGTCTAAAACCTTTTATTTGATCTATGGCTGGGGGTGGGGGTGGGGTGGGGTGGGGTGAGTCAGGAAGTTCAAATCAATGAAGAGGAGCTCTGATGACCCATAGACCAAAAATCATTGTATCAGTATCTACCTATTATCAGCTTTCTCAATTATCCACTGACTTACTGACTGGGCCACCCAATCCACTGCACACACCACACACCCCTTCCCTGTCAACCCATTGTCTTGTTTATATTATCTGCTCTCTAAAGAAATATACTTTTCCAGATGATATGTGCTTTAAGATTCAAGTCTACAGGAGCTCTGCTTGACTAACTTTAAGGTACCTTCCCAAAGCCCAAATATAACTTAGGTAAATACAAAACTGTAACTCTTAACTGTCTAGAAATAAGTCATGTTTTCCCACTCAGAAGCACAGGAGGTAAATTATATTATTTTGTCTTGACTAGTTACAAGTTTAGTGAGGACAGCCTCCCCTATACCTGCCAAATTAGCCAACCCATGCAAGATAGGTCGTATTAAAGAAACCCCAGTGATAAGATGGTTCAATTCAGGATTCCTCATGTTACTATATCACCAGAATACCCCCAACAAACACATCATGATCATATTAGTTCTCCTGGCTAAAAGAGACCAGGAAAGGTGATCCAAGAATCAAGTGTGCTTAAGTATATCCTCAAGACACATAGTAAAGTATTTGCCTCCAATTTTTAACTATCAAGGATTGAATCCAAGTTGATTAGAGCTACGCATGTACTATCAAGTCTACTAGTTTTTCAAACAACCAAATATACTGTGACGTAAGGTCCAGTGGACAACTATACTTGTTTCCCACTTGTGCATAATCTTAGAAACCAATTTAAAATGGAACTACAAAGTAGATTGTTCAGGTCTTGACTTGTAAAAATATGATACCTTGGTTATTTCTCATTATTTTTAAGATCAAATGTAAACATCATGTAATTTATTATCTTTGTGTATGCCTGTCTTCTTTAGAAACAAATAAAAAACTTGCAAGATAGCAAAAGTTTTCTGTTACCTGTTGCTCTTGGAATTAGGACAAAACTTAGTACATAGTCCAGGTCCTCCACCTACTTCACCCTCTTCTTGGTCCTGTGTCCTCTACCCAAATTCACCTTCTTTTATTTCTTCAAATGTCCCCACCAACAAGAGGTTTTTTGTTTGTTTCCATATTGTCTTGACCAAGTAGAATGCTTTTCTGTTTCTCATGCAGGGGCCTCTTACTTCAGATATTATGTCAGAGAGGCCTTCTCTGCTTCCAGATGAGGGGGAAAAGCCCTCTATTGGAAACAGTTGCCCATTTTCCATAGCTCTTATTAGAATTGCAGGTTTTCCTTGCTTGAGCAATACTTTGATTAAAGCCTACCTCCCCCTCTAAATTTAAAGCTTCATGAGGACAGGGAGCTGCATATATTTTGGTTCATCATTGTATATCCACAGAGCTTCATACAGTGTCTGACATGTACTGAGCATTTGGTGAACATTAAGTGAGTGACTGAATGAGTAATAATTGAAAGTATAAAGACTTGAAGGGAAGAGAACATGGGAGAGGGAAGAAAGAAAAAAGGAAGGGAGGCAAGGAAGGAGGAAGAGAGGGAAAACGGAGGGAGAGAGGGAAAGAACAAAGGGGAAAAGGTGACAGATAAGCAAAAAAGGGAGAAAGGGAAGGAGACCAAGAAGGAAAGAAAGGTGTCAGTGTGATATGCTTATCAATTGATTTCAAACCATAACATCCATATGGTACAAATTTGTTTTTCGATTTACTTGAAAAGAATATATGGAAACAGAAGCTTGAATAAGTAACATTGTTTTTATTTGACATATTTGTTAAGTTAAGCAACTCATTTTTTTTCTCCAGCAAATCCTCATTTGAGAAAATTTCATGATAGTCATGCACACAAATTTTCCCACTGAAGCACAATGACACCTAGAAAAGCAATGCAGTTTTGCAGATTTATTTAGCTAATAGAAAGCACCTCTAAAAGTTCTTTAAAAGTGTAACAGCAGGATTGTGGTGTCAGTAATCACATGCCATATTTCAGGCTTTTAATTTCCTCAAGATGATATTTCTTATACTCTGAAAGCTTTTCTCCCTCCCCTGCATCAGATCTTATTTTAACATACTCATTGAGCCTCTTTATCTTACACTTCCTGCTGGGAAAATAGATGCTAAAATCTACATAATATCACATTTACTTTAAGGCATCATGGGGTAAAATTGCAGTAACCATGGCATGGACTGTGCTGTGTATTTGCATGACTTCTTTTACCCCAACTCCAGAACTCTATTAGCAGTGCAAACCATACATTTAGGCTCATGAATGCTATCTTTAGTTGTATTCTATTCTTCTTTTTATTAAAAACATTCACATGATCTTATTTTTAGTTTGTATTGAGAATTTTACAAAAGAATGATCTGTTTTTTGAAACACAGTTTTCATTGGTCATCTTATGTTGTGGTAATTTTTTGGCAAATGTTTCAGGGTTTGAACTAGCAATTAGTTAAATAACACTAAATCCCACCTGGCCACTTTCTACTTCTTCTTCTTATATGTCATGACTGAAGCCAGAGGTTCTCAACTACAACTTATTTTCATTCCCCATAGGACTTCTGGCAATGTCTGTCATACTTGGCAGGGGAAGAGGGGGGCCAATACTGGCATCTGGTGAGTAGATGTCAGGGTCAGTGTCAAACATCCTGCAATGCACAATATAGCCTCCCACATCAAAGAATTACCTGCACCCGATAGCAAAAGGATCAAATGCTTAAACCTCAGTTTTTTCCTCTGTGAAATTAGGGCAGTGATATCACCTACATGGTTGTCCTTTTGTAAAGATGAGATAGTGCATACCACATTCTTAGTGTAGCCTATAGTTCATGAGGGTTTTAGCTATTGCTATGAATATAGTTGACCCTTTTTCACCTCCCTAATCTAATCTTTTTCAACATTCTCTTATATAACACCTGAGTGTCCTACAACATCCTACTCTGTACCCACATTGAAGTTAGGTGTTTTTAGACTGGTCTGGAGTAACTCAAGGATTTATCGAACTTCATGGTTTACCCCAATTTCACACTGCAATGAATTAGGTGTTACTTTTCAGTGTGATCTCTGCATGTGTGTTAATATTACCTTTATTAAACTTTATATTCCTAGATTCTACCCAGCAATCACTGTCCAGCCAGATGTATTACTATGCCTAGGAATGGGGCCTACAAACATGGGTTTTTAGCTTCTGAATGTATTTATTACCATAGTAAAGCATGAGAACCAACATAATAGATTCTAGTATCAGAAGGGCTATAATTTTGTATCATTGGTGCTTAGCATGATGTCTACCACATTGTAGGCACTTAGTAAGTATGGCACTATCACTATTTGAAACAATAAGTGAATAGTAAAATCTTTCATCATACTCTAGGCTCTTCCTCTCTTTTGTCTTTTACCTACTGGTACATCTCATTATTGTTGAAGTCTTCAAATGTTTAAATAATAAAAGTAATTTATCTTTACTAGTGTTTTCCTTTAACGTAAGGTTAATAAACACAGATACTTAAAGGAAGAAGTAAACTGGGTATACAACAAATCACTTTGCTTCCAAAAAGAAGATCAAACTGAGCTCAGTTTCTCCTTCAGGAGGTGTTGCTTCTCTGATAATAAGTATTTGCTGGATGAAAATTGGAGAATAGATAAATGAGAACTGTGCATTGTCAGATCTTTCTGTCCTCTAAGAACAATCAGCATATAGTTTTTATATGGTACCTCCAATGTTAAATGTTGGCAACTAATAAAAAGCTTAAACAAAAGACCTAACAAAAACCCTCTGGAGTTGTATAGGCCAAGCAATATACACCTATGATCTTTGGTTGACCTAACAGTACCCACTTTCAGACTCTGCTAAACAAAGTATATCTTGTCCAAAACACACTTAATATGAAAGAACAGAGAAAGTGGTATTTTCTCTTGAGTGCTAGTACCAATGAGCCTTTTGCTCCCCAATAAGACTATCTGTCACTTGTCAACATAATAACTGCTAAAACAGAAATAGAGCAATCACAGTCAGTGCATGTTGCTTCCATGTGAACTGAAGTTTAATCACAGTGGTGTGTGTAATGATGGTTCCACAGGTGTCCTTATCCTTGGAAATCTTGGCTGGGTCCCCATAAGATATAATTCACAAGTCTGAGGTGGGAAACAGGACTCAAATCAGTTGGTCAATCTCTCTGTATCATAAATCATGAGTGTGATGATTTGGTAATTTAGATCAGCAGTAAACCCTGGGACTAAATTTAAAAATCACCCTAAGTTTGAGTCTTCAACTAGGTTAAACAGGTGTGACTTTCCAATAAATATGGCCAAGTTCTGGGAAAATTCAGACAAGTCTCACTTTTCTGAGGAAAAATGAAAGCAGGGGAGAGGAATTGAAATTTCAAGAAACAACAGAGAAGGTTAGACAAAATTATGGAAGACAATAAGAGTGTGCAGGCTGAATGGTGAGCAGAGTAGACACTCTGTCCTACATGAGGCCTGGTTTAAGTAGTATATAAATGTATATCTCTTATAGTAAATAGTTGATATCTCAAAATTGGAGTAATTATCAGCTATTATTGTATAATGCCTAAACATCAGAGACTTGAAACCACAATCACTTATTCTCACTCATGTGTCTAGGGATCACCTGGTGTTGGCAGATCACGGCCGGTCTTGCCTCAGTGGATCTTCCTTCACCTATGTGTCCAGCTGGGCTTGCCACCTTCCTGTGAGTTGTGCCCAGGACCACTCCTCATGTGCTTATTCTAGAGCCTCAGGCTGAGGAGCAATAGCTAACTAAAAGAAGTTTTTTCCATGGTGATGGCAGAAGTGTGAGAGACGTTCACAATACATATTTGTAGCCTCTGCTTGTATTACTTCTACTATCATTCCAATTATCATAGAAAATCACATGGTTCTAACTTCAGACTTTGCTAAACCTAAAGTCAGGATATGGGAAGTATACTTTAATTTAAAGGGAAGAACTACAGAGCCACAGGCAAACAAATTAAATACACAGTAGTGATGAAGGATTAGTGACAATAATTCAATATACAGTAGGCTATGTTTCCAAGTGTGAAGTGTTCACAGATGACTGTATGGCTTCTGTGGGCATGGCATTGTAGAGTTGAGTTGAATTGAATAATGAAAAATAGGTATTAGCCAGTGCTAGACAGATGTTGAAGGTTTACACAAACAGAGACTTTCTCCTTAAATAATTCAAAGACTTTAAAAATAATTAGAATAGAAGATAATTACATTTGCCCTCCCAGTGCTGTGTGTCATACTTCAAAATAATTGGTGAGCATCTGAGCTAATGTTCAATTCAATCAAGCTTTACCAAGAATTTATAAAAGTTTGTATTCCAGTTATAAGGCTGCTTCTAAAATAATTATTTTTCTACCTACTTTAATTTCACTTGAGAGCCTCAAAAGTGAATGTGTGGATATTAGTATGTTATAATTTCCAATAAATATAGCCAAGTTCTGGGGAAATGGAGAGAAGTCTCACTTTTCTGAGGAAAAATGAAAACAGGGGAGAGGAGGTGCCTTGATTGACATGGGGTGCACTCCCACCCTGAAAAAAAGTCTTGATGATAAGGGGACGTAACATGTCTTATAATTAAACTACTTCCATGTGACATTGTTATGCACTCTCTAATAACCCACAGGGCTGCGTGTGCATATTTGAGTGAGCACCCTTGACAATTTGCAAGGGCGCCCCAGAAGTAGGGCTACATCTTGATAGCCAATGGAAACTAAAATCAGTTGGGTTGCACTCCATCTGCAGGGGATCAACAGTAACTACAAATCTGGCAATGTTTCTACAACCTTATCTAAATCTAGCAGAAAGTATTCTTTGGGCTCTAGAGAGAAAAAAAGAGCCAGGAGTTGGAGATGCCCCATCAAACTATACTTCCATTCATAATTATTCCCTTGTCTTGACTTTATGCATTTTAAGCAACCCTTGGATTTCTGGTTAGGTCCCCCAGGAGTTCAAATACTAGAGAGAAGATGGCAGCTATGGTGATCCTGATAGGAAATCCCTATGATTATAAATAAGATGTGTTATTCTTGTTTTTGCATATAAGATCCATTCCCTAAGCATGCTTACCAGTGGATATCTTGACAAAGTGAAGGTCTACAATCAGATCCCAGCCAATAGTGACCCTTTTGAAAGTCATGCTATGAGTGAAGCTTTCCCTCATCAGTTAACTGGCCACCCAGGTGTTGTATTTTCATCTTGTTTCTCTCTGAGATATGTTTAAAATTTCATGCTATAAAGAAAACATTATGGGGTTTTCTCAAAAAAGTAAAAATAGAACTGCCTTTTGGTCCAGTGATTCTTTGGCTAGGATTATACCTGAAGAATCCTGAAACACCAATTCAAAAGAACCTATGCACCCCTGTGTTCATAGCAACACTATTTACAACAGCCAAGTGCTGGAAACAGCCTAAGTTCCCATCAGTAGATAAATAGATTAAAAAAACAAAACAAAACAAAAAAAAAAAACCTGTGGTATATACACAATGGAATACTTTATAGCAGAAGGAAAGAATGAACTCCAACCTTTTGCAACATCAGGGATGGAACTGAAGAGTATTAAGTTTAGTGAAATAAGCCAGGCTGCAAAAGACAAATACCATATGATTTTAGCTAATACAGGAAACTAATGAAGAAAACAAACAAATGAGCAAAACAGAACCAGAGGCATGGAAATAAAGAACAAACTGGTAGTAAACAGAGAGGATGGAGGAGGAAGAAGAGAGGAAAGAAGGGGAAGGGTTTGGTCAAGGCCCTAATATAAATGACCTGTGGACATTGACCACAGGATGGGGATTGGCTATGAGAGAGGGGATACGGTGGGTATGGCAGGGGGATGGAGGGAAAATAGGACAACTGTAAAAGAACAACAATAAATTAATTTAAAAAGATAATAGTAAAAAAGTGGTAGTTAAATTAAAAAGTGTAAAGAAAAATGAAAAAGTAAATGAAAAGCCTTGTAGTTAACAAAGTATTTAAACTAAATTTAAACAGGCAATTATTTGCTATCATCAGATTTCTTAAGATCTTCATAAAAATGGTCAATATCCCATTGCATGACTGGACTGGAAGTTTGAAAATACACAGAGCAGGTTACATTCCAGAGAGGCAAACAATTTGAAATTGAGTACTAGACACCTCTTATTAAAGAAAAAAGAAAACTCTGGCCCACAGCAACTTCAGAGAAAAGGTGGAAAGGGCTAAATAAATAATCAGTTAATTAATCTGTTTCATCTCTAATCCAGAGGGATCCAACCTATCTTTATCTCTGCTTTATTCTTCCACAGCCTATTCTAGTGTCTTTCCTTTTACACATAATTGTTTATCGGAAGGCTTCTTTAAACAAAGACTCATTACCTCACCAATGGAAGAACGCTGATGACAGATGTGGAGAAAATAATCTGACCTTGGTAAATATGTATTATTTCCCTAATTATTGGTTCCAGTTTATTCTGAACACTAAATTTTTAAAAATATCTTGTTCATCATTTTTAGAGAGAAGGGCAGGGAGGGAGGAAGAGAAGGAGAGAAACATCAATGTATAGTTGCCTTTCACTTGCCTCCAGCTAAGGACCTGGCTGGAGACCTGGCTTGCTACCTGGTTATGTGCTCTGACTGGGAATCAAACCAGCAACCTTTGGGTTTGAAGACCAGGGCCTATCCACTGAGCCACTAGCCAGGACTGAACACTGAATTTTTATTGTTTAGGTTTCATCACTGTATAAAGATGTGTTATTTAAAAATCAGTGTATGTGGTTACTCAGTCAGTACATAAATTTCCATTTAATTTAACAAATATCTTCTATGAGTTAGCTAT
The DNA here is from genome assembly GCA_004026585.1 of Noctilio leporinus. NCBI lineage: Eukaryota > Metazoa > Chordata > Mammalia > Chiroptera > Noctilionidae > Noctilio > Noctilio leporinus. The sequence continues at coordinate 84,056 of PVIW01002651.1, forward strand.
GTGCAAGAGTAAAATCCTGGAGATATGACTAAACCAGACCTAGCCAGTGGCCTCAAGAAAGCACTATCTAGGGGAGTATAAGCATCACCACTGCAACATAGACTGACAAGGACAGGGGAAGACTGTTTTACATTGTTAAAAAGACCCAATCATCATTATATTGGTATCATTTCTCATGGAGGAAGGTAAAATACTTTTCTCCCAATTTACTTAGTATGAAAAGTCTGGGACAACTTCAAGCATTCCAACATTCACATCATAGAAGTGAGAGAAGAGAAAGAGAAAAAGCAAGAAATTGAAATTCTATTTGAAAACATAATGAAAAAAACTTCCCTAATTTGGTGAAAAAAAAAATAGATATGCAAGTTCAAGAAGCACAGAGTCCCAAACAAGATGGATGCAAAGAATCCTACTCTAAGACACATCATAATTAAAATACCAAAGATTAAAGATAAAAAGAGAATCTTAAAAGCAGCAAGAGAAAAGCAAATAATCACCTACAAAGGAGTTCCCACAAGACTGTCAGCTTATTTCTCAAAAGAAACTTTGCAGGCAAGAAGGGACTGGCAAGAAATATTCAAAGTAATGAAAAAGCAGGGGCCTACAGACAAGATTGCGCTATCAAGCAAAGCTATCATTTAGAATCAAAGAGCAGGTAAAAGAGCTTTCCAAACAAGAAAAAATTAAAGGAGTTCATCATCACTATTATTGTCATAGCCATTATTATATGAAATGTTAAAGGAGCTTATTTAAGAAAATATCAAAACTATGAACAATAAAATGGTTACAAATACATACCTCTCAACACTTGAATCTAAAAGACAAACTTAAGCAAATAAGAAGAATAGAGATATATCATGGATACAGAGAGCATTATGTGCTACACAGCCATAATATCATTATACATCCTGAAACTGGACAAAATATGTTTCATGGAATATCCAGTCATACTTGAATTTCCCCAATCAAGCCTCAAACCTTTGTGTGGCTTTTTGTTCTTGGAACCATCATCCAATCAAGGAATAAGCACTGCATTTAGTTTTTCTCACTGTTTCTTTTAATGTTGAACAATATCTGCTTGCTTTTGTAAAGTTCAATGGTATTCTGCAGTTTTCTGATTGTTTTCTTAAGAAACTGTGTAATGTGTTCCTCTATATCCCCTATTTCTTGTAAATTAAAAGTTACATCCTGAGGCTTGACTAAGTTCAGGTTAAATATATTTGGCTAGAAAACTTTATAGGTAATTATTTATTTTCATTTCACATTAGGAGGTTCATAATACTATTTAGTGGCTCTTTGATTTTTGGTTATGGTGGTGACCATAAATTTTGTTTATTATAAAGATAGAAAATCTGCAGTTAGTGAATAATCTGGGTAACACTTAAAAATCATTGCATCACTTGTTTACCCAAATCTAAATTTTGTATCATTAATTGATAAGCTTTGTCTGAGTCACTACAGGGAAGCAGCAATATGGTGACTCTAATTCTATCTTTCTTTCTGCATAGAATAGCTGCCATTCTTTTGTGAATAGCTCTCATTTGTGTCTGCTTTTTAAAAGAAGGTGTATTCAAGCAGAGCATGACCTAGAAAGGACAAATATCTAGCCTTACATAAATATTAAAATTTAAGCCCTGGCTAGTGGCTCAGTGGATAGGCCCTGGCCTGAGAATCCAAAGGTTACTGGTTTGATTCCCAGCCAGGACATGTAACTAGGTTGTAAGCCAGGTCTGCAGCCAGGTCCATAGCTGAAGGCAGGTGAAAGGCAACAATACATTGATGCATCTTTCCCTTTCTTCCTCCCTCCCTGCACTTCTTTCTAAGGATGATGAATAAAATCTTTTTAAAAACCCCAAAAAACAGAAACAAAAAACTTAAGAACATGAACCAACTTTAGAGAAACCATAGCAATTTAGAGCTACAGAAAATAATATATATCCCAACCCTTTCTTTTAACAGATGAGAAAAGTGAGGTCCAAATGTGTTGTTTATTTTGATCTCATATCTAGTAAGTTTGCTGTAACTGAGACCTTTGAATAAAGAACACATTGTGCATAAATGGAAATGAGGTAAAAATACTCATACAATTATGTGCTTTTTTGTTGTCAATGTTGCTGGGTAAATTATAATTTTGTAGGATAATAGGAGGTTGTGTATTTTGCCCTCGGTAGATGTTGTTTTTTCACATGCAAAGAGTGGGCTGTGAATTTTTGTATTTCCCTACAATATGTAATTGACAAGGCTTCATTTCTGACACTAAGGAATGAATTTTCACTGGGCTTAAACTCATCTTATTTCTAGTATTGGAATGGTCAGTAATGTTACAATATTGCATAGCTGGAAACACAACATCAACATCATCACCCCCCTTCCCTGATATTTTAAGAAAGGAGAGTTTATTAATCCCAGGGAAAATTTGAAATTCCTTTATGAGTTGTTTTAAGTCCAACAGTTATCATAAAGATCCAGGTGAATAATATATGATCTCTATTCCTAGAAGAGTACCTTAAGCTGATCATTAGTGAATGGAGAATAAGATTGTCATTAGAGAACTTTCCTAGCTAGACTGTGACAAAATTTAAACTCTATTTGCTTAGACAACAACTGGGAGGATACACTGGATAAAGACTGGAGATAAAAAGTGTTGCCAACAACTGGCTTTATTTCTTTTTCTTTTAAAATATGTATTAAGTTCTCTATCTGTAACAGACATTGATCTCTGTGCTTTGCATACATGATCTCATTTAATCTACACAACTGCCTGAAAGCCAATAGATTTATTATCCTTGTTTTAGAATAAGAAACAGAGACAGTTTACATAACTCACCCAGTTGGTGAACATTCAAGTTTTCCAGACCCCTGCGCTTTTAATGAATAGAGAATAGTACTTTTTTTTTTTTTCTGACTGGTAAGTGTTTCCTTGTAGAAAAAGCAGAGACAAATGTTTAGATTGAAAGGTTAAAAAAATAACCCCCCAAAATGACAGATTATATATAATGTGGGATAGCCTCTTCCCTCTTAGAATTTTGAAATACCTATGGACTTGCAGCCAGTGATGCAAATAAAATTCTGACCACTATGACATTGTCCTCTGAAATGTCACACTGCCTTGAGCCATGATGCCAATGGAGAAATAAAACAGGTCTACTCTACTCATTAAAAACATAAAAAGGAAATTCAATGACTTTGAACCTATCATGAAGGATATGAGAACAGAAAGGATACTTTCTAGTGACCATAGCTTCTTAGTGTCTGCTTTCTTTTTCTGCTGGATTCATGCCCAGAATGGTGGTCATTGGCCTATCTTAGGTGGGCATAGCTTTGAAAGACTCCTAAAAAAGAGACCCCAGTTTTTACTCTTTCCACATTACCAAGAGGAAACCAAGGCAGTGCCTGTGTTCCCATGTGAGGCAGAAATTCTGTCATAAAACTCCCCCAAGTCCAATGGCAGAATAATTTTCATGAGATCTCTTTCTGCTTTCATGATTATTTCCAGGGAGACCTGAGCAAAGCCTGTCATATTAACTGTGAAATAAAATGTGGTTTTAAGACATTTTGGAAATTCACTTAAGAAAAAAAATGTAATTAATGTAATTATAAACAAAGTATTCAAGTAATAGAGAAGCATATAAGTGAAACTAAATATTATTCTCTGATCTGCCCCTCCAGGCTTCCACCCCAGAGAGTTTATTGCATATTTTTCTAGAATTGCTCCATGCATAGGTTTTCTTTCACTTATTTTTGTTTGTGTTTTACATAATTCAGTACATAGTCAAATCTTTCTGCACCTCATATTTTTTTCAATTCTTTACAAATCTTGGGGGTCATTACCATGTTATTACATGTAATAACATTTAGATCTGCCTTATTATTTTTATTTTATTTATTTAAACGATTTTTATTTATTTCCAGAGAGAAGGGAAGGGATAGAGGCAGAGAGGGAGAGAGACATCAATGTATGGTTACCTTTCACCTGCTTCCAGCTGAGGACCTGCCTGGGGACCTGGCTGGAGACCTGGCTTGCAACCTGGTTACGTGCCTAGGCTGGGAATTGAACCAGTGACCTTTGGGTTTGCAGGCTGGCACCTTATCCACTGAGCCACCAGCCAGGGATTACTATTTTTTAATGAGTCTTTCGGATTGTTGTATTCCTGTCTTTATGTTTAAAACAGTTGAAATCCCTATTCAATGAATGTATTAAATCCAGAAATAAAATACACCAAACAACAAATGCTACAGTAGATGGGAAGGTGAGGAAGTACATCATTGCCTGCATGTCACCCCCCTTGCCTAACAGGGTCTCTAACAGTGTCCATGGAGCCATTTAAGACCCAGGAATACAAAGTTGAAAATCCCGACGAGTTCAAATTTAGATCTGCTTCTTGCCCTAGAATCTCATGACTGTGGAAAATATTACTTGCCTACCAAGTGGCATCTAGGAAGTCTTTATCAACAATATAGGGGACATTCATTTGAACAAAGTGTCCAATGGATTGGGTCCCCTCCTTCATGACAAAATGCCTAGAGCTACAATCTCTGAGCACTATCAACAAGTGAGGTTGAGCCTGTGAACTCTTTGTTTCAAAATTAGATTCTAAAAATTTGCAACCATTGCCCAAGTCCTGGCTTGCAGTTTTACATTGAATTATTGACTGAATTATTTCAGTGGACCTTGTGAACTGAAAATAGTATCCCAGAGAGGCAACATAATAATATTTAATAAATAAATTAGTTTGTAGGGTTGAAAAGATTTGTTTGTTAGTAAGCTGAGCCTCTGACCCACTGTAGCAAACAGAAACACAGGATACTGAGAAGGAACTGGGCTCACTAAGCTGCTTAAGTTGAAAGGAAATAGTAAAACTTAGGCTGGCAACATGCAACAGCCTACTCCTTTGGGTATGGAGTAGATCTAGACTCATGAATTGTCTGTGTACTGATGAAGAAATGGATGTTTAAAGCCCATTAATATTTATCATTATAATTAGCTTTGGGCCTAGCTTAGAAATTCTTCACTTTTTTATGTCAAGTACTTGCATAGCTCTAAATAGTAATTAATAATGTTAGGTAAACATTCTAGTTCAGTTTCAAAATCTGTCCTATTTTACTAATGCACACACAAACAGTTGTTTTTTTCTCATTTATTCATTTTAAAGGAAGTGGCGTGTAGTAGAGACGTCTGTTATTTGGTCACCCTGAATCCATTTTTACACTGACAGCATCATCCTGAGTTTCTTCTGAGGATTCAAACCCTCCCTTTCATTCTTACTCCACATTCTTTAGATGAGGTGAGCTTGTGGGTAGACATGTGACTTGAGTCTGGGCAATCATCACAATATATTCTCCTGGCCATTGTAATAGATCAGAGGTAGTAAGTTACTCAATCAAAGCCAATGGAGTGCATTGTAACTTTCACTGAGATTGTTGAGAGAGAACATATTTGTTCTTTCCTGCTAGGTGTGACTTGGAACAATACAGACCTGGAAATCTTGGCTACCATTTTTCTACTAGTTGAAACTCCGGAATAAATCTGTTGTATAGAAAATTATTACTGAAACATGGGAAAAGACCGGATCCTGCTAACATTCAATTTTAACAAACCCTCCCAACCTCTTCAGATATAGTGGTCAATATATTTTATTTTCTTAAGACAACTTGAGTTGAGTTTTCTGGCACTTGTTTGTAAAAGTTCTAATACTTTTAAAAAGCTCACATTAATTTTATTATATATCCATTAGAGAAGGGAAAGAATGCTGACTCCTGGGGAATGAATGGAATTTCACCATCTAGACAATCAAATCGAAAAATAGGTGACTAAGTCAAGTGTTAAAATCATGACTCCTCATTCTACTAAGTCCCAATCTCCAGAAAAACAAACCTAAGAATATTTCTTTAAAAAGTTATTTATAACTTTCTTATCAGTTCTTTATGGTTCATGTCCCAGAGATAGTTTGAAGATCACAAGTAATAGGGGAGCATTTATTATTTTGCAATTCTATGGGCTAGATGCTTTTCAAAGTACTTTAAAGTTTCCATTCATTATATTTAAGAACAACTTAAATATAGTGAATGAAAATGTTTTTCTTAAAATGAATGAAAATATGTTCAAGTTCTAGGTACTATAGATGCTGAGTTTTCAGTAGTGAGAAGAAAATTTCCCTGCTTTCATGGAGCTTATAGTCTAGCACATCCAATAGACCTTTGCTGTGGTGTAAGTCTGTAGCTGCACTATCCAATACATCAACCATAGTAGTATGTAGCCATTGCATGTTTGAAATATGAGTAATGAAAATTTGTTTTTTAATTATAATTAATTTTAATTTGAGTAGCTACATGTAACTTATAGCTACTCTATGGAAGTGTTAAAGATTAAAAAATATTATCTTAAACTTTAATGTGCAAATCACCCATATTAAACTTCAGATTCTGACTCATTGAGGTCTGGTGTGGGGTGGAGTTCTGCATTTCTAACATGTTTCCAGATGATGGTGATTGTGGCTAGTCCATGGACTACACTTTGATAAATAATTATCAAAATAAATACTAAAGTTAATGATTACAAAATATGTTAAGGCCAATAAGGAGAACATGTTGCTATAAAAGATAATTAAAGGGGCAAGATTTAAAACTAAATTTAAGTTGGAAGTGAGTCATAAAAAGCCTCAGTGGAAAAGTGGTCCTAGAGGTGAAATCTGCAGGATGTACTTGAGCTAGCCAGGAAAGAAGCGTGAAAAGGGGGTGATCTAAGAAGGGGAAGCATTGTGTGTGTCAGTCCTTTAAATCGCTCTGCTGCAATAGTTTTTCTGTGAAATAGGCTGGTCAGCAGTTACATAGGTATCATTACCATTAGCTGCCTCTCATCCATTCCACCTCTTGACCTCCCTCCCACATTCAGATAGGTGCACCTCTTTGTGCCCCCATAATTCATTGTATATTTTCCCATAATAATCATTGACACCTTGAGTTAAAATGCCCCCTCTATCTGTTCCTCATTAAACTGTGAACTCTTAATATATGTATTTTTATTTTTCTGGATCCCCACATGGTATTTCATAAATGTTTGTGAAACAAAGATAACAAAGCCAACAAAAATAATGCATTTGTTTGTTTGTGAAGTATCTGGGATTAAGGGAAGTATACATACTGCATGTAGAGATGTACGCGTAATTTTTTCTCCCAAATAGATGAGAAATATTTTAGGAATAGAGCCAAGCCATTCATGACCTCTTCTTTACTTTTAGTTTTAGAGCAGGAGATCGATCTGGTTTTGACAAACATTAATTAATTTCATCTCTGGGGAATAATGGGAAATGTAGGCTTGTGCTGTTGGCACCAAGGTTATCAGTTATATTGGTTTTAACGTTCTGCCCTGCTATAGATATAAAGCATGCAGAGAAACACACAGTTGCCTCCTCATTAGCTATAACAGTGTATTTCAGATTTGTCAAGCATATATATTTATTTTTACATCAGGGCATTTTTATTTATCTTACTTGCATGTCTGTAAAGTTCTTGCCAGTAAATTAGAAATGCACTAACTAGTTCTGAAAACTATGGCACCCAGGAAATTTTATTGATCTCATAATTTACTGTATCTTTTAGTTAGTTTTCAAGTTCTGTCTAGCTTGGTATGCGTTTCAAGCCACCTGCTCATCATAAATATGTAGCCTCAGTACTCATTCTCCCTACATCTCTGGCAGCCCTGCAGGAGGTCAAAGGTGTAATAGCTATAGTACCCAGAAACTCTAACGTGTTTAATTAAACAATTCATCTACTTGTATCTTTGACATTGAAAGGCAGGAGGCATTGAGTTTTCAGAATTTTTAAATTCATTTACTTACTGTGGACTTTCCCAAGCTCTATCTCCAACAATTTAACAATAGCAACTCTTTTCAGGGCAATTAAAAAAATTGTGGATGTTGGAGAAATTACTGTATCAGCTAATACAAAAGTGTATCACTTACAGAGATTTATATGTTTGTTTCTAGACTAAAGCATTTTAATGAAAACAAAGAAGATTGAGGCTCACTACAGGTTTGAAAATTGTAGTAGATCAATCAGCAGCATCCTGGGAAGGTCCATAATTTAAAAGCATGTGGACAATCATTACAACAAGGAGTTATATTAGTATCAAAACCTGTAAGAACTCGCTGAGGGCAAATGTGACCTTCTGTGACAGCAATGACATTTTAAGTGGTCAAGCCTGTTTTTGTGTTCACTACTTCAATGGAGTCTCCAAACCGGAGTCTGCAAAAACGTGCATCTACAAAACTTTAATTACGTAAACAAGATTCTTATGTGTCTCTCTTTTTACTGTGAGTCCACTGGTAGTACTCTACTACATATGTCTTGCAAGTAAAGAAGCAATTTGCTTCTTTCACATTTTGTTTACTGTACTCCTTTATTATTCCTTTATTAAAGGAATCTGCATCTTGAGTGCCTCCATAAAGGCTGTGAAAATGTGGCACCAAGTCCCTGGCTGTAATTTTAGCAATAATTAGAAGTGATTTAAATCATGAATTTAAACATTCCACTTAAAGTTACTTTAGACAGGCAATGTCCATGTAAATATTGATTATAAACCCACTGTATTTCTATCAAATTAGATTACTGTCATAAGATGAAATTTTAAAATCTATTTTTCTTTCCTACTTTGTTAGGGTATTAGCAAAAATCAAATCCATTTGTAGGCAGCAGGTTGGTCATATATTTTGGAAATGTCCACAAGGATAAAAGTTTATTTAGATACTCAACATATCTTCCTTTCTACCCCAACTCCAGGCAAAATAATCAGTTACAACTTTTTTACATTTATAGAGAAATTGAAGCTGTGTATTTCACTTTATTTTATTGTACTTCATTTTTGTTCTGCATTTGCTGTGAATTTTCCATGTTTCTTGTCAAATGTGAGCAACTTCCACAAAAACAAGTCATTTCCACTGGCACTTTTTGGCCTATGTTCAGCATTTTACAACCTATGGATCAGAGCCATAACTTCGTACTTTGAAATTCCACAGGCCTTGCTAATTCATCATGATTAGATGTTCCTATCTACTATTTTACTGAACTGCAAGGTCTAATACTAAAAAATAAAGAGTCTAATTTCTAGTTTGGCAACAACAACCAAAAATAGAAAAGAAAAGAAATAGTGAAGAAAGTAAGTGAAATGCATGGGTGTGTATGCTTGATGGGTGTGCAACCTGGGTCAAACTTTTGAATTATCACTGACCATTTTGCATAATACAGAATATAAACTGGTGCTTCAGGGTTAAACTTATTAGGTTGAAAAGATAATTACCAGCCATATTCAGAGTTAAATTGGTCTTATAAAGACATTTCTGTGTGATGAGTGTATACAGATATCAAAGGCTAATGTTTTGCTTTGGAAAAAAGTGAATAGGTTTTCTTTTTTACTATTATAGTAATCTATAAATGTTTAATATTTACCCTACATAAACAAAACCTTACAGGCTCTCTTTCTTACTGTTCTGAGATTTAAAAAAATAATAAACCTAGGAAATTTAGAGGGCAACCCTACTGACAATATCTTACCCACAGAAATTAATCATTAACTGTGGAACCTCAGGCATATAGTGTGTTGGGTTAGGGGAGTAGCCTGTTGACTTCTGCATGGGTTTTCAGCCTCCCCACAGAGGCAGGTTAAGCCAGCACTGCAGGAAAACCTGGGTAATGTGCCTGCCTGTCCACATCAGGGCCTTTAGCAGTGGCTGTTGCAACCAGAAACAAGGACACTAGATGTTGTGTGGTTGGCCAGGACCTCAGCTTTCCATGGTACTTTAAGCCCCATAGCCTGAAAAGCATCCTTAGCAGAAGGATCAGAACTAACAGTATTGAACATTAGAAACTTTTGTTTTACCTTTAAAAGTATATAAGGCCTGTGCAGAAGGTATCCAGGCATATGAAAAATAGACTTTCAAAGGTGATTTTAGCTTTGGGAAAAGCCAGAAGTCGCAAGGTGCCTAATCTGGGCTACTAGTGGGGCAGAGTCACCAGGCTATTTTGATGTTTCAACAAAAACTCTGATTCTGAGCAGGTTTGTTGTTGTGATGAAGCTACCAATAACTAGTTGTGGCCTTCTGAGTCATTCAAATAATTTCCTAGGAGGAACGGTCAAGCTTAACACAAAATTTGATGTAGATTCATTGCTCTACTCAGTGATTTTGAATGTGCTGGCAGCAAAGTACACATGTTCACTCAAGGATGTCTACTGCCCCCGCTGATTAGTGCAGTGAAGTCATCATTGTTCATGCATTTGCATTCCAGTCCACTTTCCTTGGCTGCCAGGTTACATCAATGTTGTGCAAACCATTCTTGTTATATTAATAATAGCTGGGTTATTTCCTAACAGACCTCAAATGTCCCAACTTATTGCTGATAGCTATATTATTAGTTTATATTTTAGTAGAGAGTAGTTAAGTAACTTGCCTAAGAACACACAAGTAATAATAGTAAGGCCGGTATTGGAAACCAAATGATTCTATAAAGCAAACCCATGCCTAGTTCACTATATGTATAATGATTTTATCTACAGTGGAGAAATACTTTTTAACTTCATCAAGCCATCCTTAAGGAATATAATAGCTTGAAAAATAGAAAGATACCTATAGCACCATGGGAGTGTTGTGGGAATGGTGGTGTGTTGGGAATAAAGCTTACCATATGCTCTGTAGCATAAACAAACAAACAAATAAAAATATCTGGTTCTAATAGTTGCATCAGAAATTTTCTTAATGTCAACAAGATATGTTTGATATGTTTGTCATGAGATTAATATAGATACTGGATTAAAATAATTAAGTGATTGATGACATCACACCAACAAAACAAATTGACAACTTTGGAGTAGTAAAAAGGGTAAAAATTAGTCAGAGATAGTAATTATATTAAAAACAAACAACTTAGCAAACTGTTTTGGCTTTTGGTAAACTTTTTTTTTAATAGAACTCACTACATTATACTCTCCAAGGTGCCACACATGGGCGTGTACAGTCAGTTGTTTAAATTTATAAAAAAAGACAAGTAACAAATTTGGGTTGCTATCTCAGTTATGTACTCTTTCGATGTCATGTTTTAAGATATTCTCAGGTATTTGGGGAAAGAGTGAAATCATGACCACTGTAGTCTTCTTACCAACATACAAGAATTAGTGCAGTACTTGATTTCTTTATCTTGGTTTAACACTTGACAGCAAGATGGGTTAAGTAAAATCTAGCCTAGTCCTCTTCATGTGTAAGTTTCAGATTTTATCATTTTTATACATATCTATAGCATTATTTTCATGCCCAAACACATACAAAAATGATTGATGAAGTACAAAGTGTTGTTCAAAAGCAAGGTGGCCTAATGACAGTGCTATGAGAAAATATCATCCCAACTATCCTGGACATTCTTTCAATAGGCAATTCAGATAATTTAGGCCTGATTTCATGCTCTCTAGGAATATTTCTACCAATTCAGCATTCCATGAAAACAAAATCAGAATGCAGAATATGTACATTTTTAACCCACTTTAGATCAATTGCATCTTCTGTATTAGCTAGGGTCTGATTGATTTGGGGCTCCAAGTATTTGAGTCAATGTTCATTTTTATATCAGATAGTGGTGTCCCTTTAAACAGTAGGTAAGAAGCAAGGGGATGGGATGGCTAGAATATTGTCCATCCTATATCATTTTTCAGAAATGATAAAGACATCATTTGTCTTCTGGACATTTTTGTTCTCACTTAAAATAATCATATTTTATGCTGAAGCTTTCTAAGTAAATTTGAATATTACATAAAGTATGTAATGGAATAAAAATAGAGTTACAATTACTTCAATAGTTGATTACCACATGCTTCTTTTCTATGACTAGAGATGGTAGATTTGGGGACCACAGGTTTTAGAAATTATTTTATACCTAGTCTTTGGTCATTTGCTTGGCTATTTTTATTATTCACCAGCTGATTACTATGGTGGCTATCCTTCTAAAGAGCACTTCCAAAGGTATTAGTTTGGATCATAATCTTTGAAGAATTGTGTTATCATAAATTTTAACTTGAATGAAAGCACAAAGGCTCTCAATCCTGTGGGAATATGTATTTCATAAAATATAACCACTTATGGAACTAAATACAAACCAAGGTCCTTGAGGCATTTCCAGGTGAAGGGAGAGTTTGATATGTGTACATCATGGTGGGTCAGGTGATCAAGGGGAAAAAGAAAAGCTGAGTTCTGAGGTACAATAAAGAGATGCACAAATGATGGAATCCACATTTCAACCATTTCTTCTTTTATTTGAGAATTTAACTGAAAATTTCTTTAGATTTTAGTTGAACAAAGTAGGAAGACAGTAAAATCACACTATAATGCTCAGTTTGTGAAACTGAAACAACTCAGGGAAATACTAATTGGCCAGGATAGATGCACAAAAATTCCACAGATTGCAAATAATTTGATTTGATATAATTTTCTACTCAATAATATCGTAAGGATTCGTGGAGTGGTACAAAAATTAGAGCCTTTGTTAAAACACAAATGTTCTTCATTTTTTCAAAGGGAAACATGCAAGCTTACTAAAGCTGATGATGATGATGATTATGATGATGATGATTATATTTGAAACCAGTGAGAGAAATTTTTAATTCCACATGACTCTCTATTGGCCATATAGGTGGAGTTCACCAAACATATTTAAAATCTTTTTCTTATCATATATGACTATCAAAAAACATGACCATTTCATGTAACTCATTTTATTTTATTTTTTATTGACATTGCTTAATAAAGTTATATGGGTTACAGTTATGCAATTCTATAGTGCATCATCTGTATATTATATTTTGTTTACCACTCCAAGTCAAGTCTCCTTCCATAATTATTTATTCCCCCTTTACCCTTTTCCATCTCCACCTACCTCCTTTTGCTTCTGGTAATCTTTTGTCTACAGGGTTTTTTTTTGTTGTTGTTGTTGTTGTTTAATCCATTTACCTTTGTCACACAGCCTCTCAATCGCATGCTCTGACAGCTGTCAGTCTAATCTCTTTATCTATGAGTTCATTTCTATCTTAGTTGATTTTGTTCATTAGATTCCACATTTAGGTGAAATAATATGGTACTTGTATTTCTCTGACTGGCTTATTTCACTTAGCACAATACTCTCCCAGTCCATTCATGCTATTGCAAAAGGTAAGATTTCCTCATTTTTATGGCCAAGTAGTATTCCATTGTGATTGTACGAAAACATTTGTACACATGGGAAGGCTGCTTTAAAATCTTGGCTATTGTAAATAACACTGCAATGAACATAAGAATATTCATTGTGTTTCAAGTTTCCTTGAAGATGTACCTAAAAGTGGAATTGCTGGGTCATAAGGCAGTTCCATTTTTAACTTTTTTGAGAAACCTCCATACTCTTCTCCACAGTGGGTGCACCAATCTACATTCTCATCAACAGTGCACAAGGGTTCCATTTCCTCCATGTTCTTGCCAGCACCTGTTGTTTGTTGATTTACTGATGATAGCCATTCTGATAGGTATGAGGTGATATCTAATTGTGGTTTTAATTGGCACTTCTCTGATGATTACTGACATCAATCATCTTTTCATATGTCTATTGGCCATCGTATGCCCTGTTCAGAGAAGTGATTATTCAGGTCCTCTGTGTATTTTTTTCACTGAACTGATTTTTGTTTGTTTAGCTGTTTATTTGTTTGTTTGTTTTTGGTGTTGAATTATATAAGTAACTTCTAAGTTGTGGACATTAACTCTTTATCAGATGTATCATTAACAAATATATTCTCCCATTTGTTGTGTTGTTTTTTCATTGCATTGATCATTTCCTTTGCTGTGAAAAAGCTTTTTAATTTCATGTAATTTCATATGGTTATTTTATTTTTTGTTTTTGTTGTCCAAGGAGATATATCAGAAAAATCATTGCTAAAAGAAATGTCTGAGGTTTTACTGTCTCTTCTTTCTTTGCTTACTTCTAGGATTTGTATGGCTTCAAGCCTAACATTTAAGTATTTAATTCATTTTGGATTTATTATTGTGTATACTGTAAGAAGTTGATCTAGTTTCTTTTCTTTCTTTCTTTTTTTTTTTTTTTTTTTTGCATGTGTCTGTACAATTTTCCCAACACCATTTATTGAAAAAACTACATTTACCTCATTGTATGTTCTTGCCTTCTTTGTCAAATATTAATTGACCTATTATGTTCCATTGATTGATAGGTCTGTGTTATGCAAGGAACAGGCTTGATAACTATGTCCATGTAGTACAGTTTGATATCAGGTACCTTGATTCTGCCAACTTTGTGTTAAAACATATTATGGTTAATTACTTTATGATTTTCTTATCATGAAGGGGTTTAAAGTGAAGTCATTCTCAGGAAATAGGTACCTTGTTGGTAAAAGTAAGATTAACTTGACAAGCTCTGTCTTTTTGCCATCTTGTGTTCTAGAAATAATTTATATTAGCCATCTTTTAAAAACTGTAAGTCATGTCTTCCCTACTATGATATCATGTCCTGGTAGCAACCCATTAAATATTCCCTAAATATTCCCTGCTAAAAATGACCCCAGGAGACGGTAATTAACTCTTAAGTGTAATAATAGAATCAGAGATTGATGAACAATTTGCAAATATTTTAAGTGATGGCATAAAACAAAATGGCCATGCACTGCTTGTATTAGAAAAATAGCAGGGTATGTTAGAATATCATGAATAAATGAGTACTTTCATTTATGAGTTTTACATAGAAATCATGTTTCCCTGCTCAAGGTGCAGCCTGCATGGTAGTTAATCTTCTTGTGGCATTTACTGTGTAATGTAACCAGCCTTTGGGTAATCTTTTGTATTAAAATATAGCATTTAAGCTTCCCTTCCTCCCAAAGCAATGCAGGAATGTATTACTAAACCTTTTTTCAAAATAAGATGCTGGAAATTATTCAGAAATAACCAAGATGGTAATTTCTATTTAATATCTTTTATATAGTTCATTGGAAAATATGAAATATTCTCAAACCAGTATAAAATTATTGGAAAATAAACAGAACCCTATTTTGGTAATCCATAGACACCTGTTTCAGCTTCACCCACCATCTGTGTGCTCCTGAACAAGTCAGTTACCCTCCCTCATTATTATTTTAATTAAAAAAAATTTTTTTTAAGATTTTATTTATTATTTTTAGAGAGAGGGGAATGGAGAGAGGCAGAGAGGGAGAGAAACATCAATGTATGGTTGCCCCCAACCTGCCTTCAGCCACAGACCTGGCTGGAGACCTGGCTTGCAACCTAGTTATGTGCCCTGACTGGGGAATCGAACCAGCTACTGTTGGGTTCACAGGCCAGCACATTATCCACTGTGCTACCAGCCAGGGCTCTTTATTTTAATTTTTAAAATGAAAATATTAATTCAATGACCTCCAGTTAACTCCCACTTTATACCACCCTTATCCCTATTTGGATCACTTTTCTATTTCTTATTGCCATCCACCTCATGCCTTACTATTGCATTCTAATCTCTTATTTTAAGCTCCAAAGATTTATGTTCCAACCTAGATCACATGTGATTTCTTTCTATATAAGAGAGCTGTCTCTCATCCTGGCTACAGGCATATGCCATGTCTCATTCTATAATAGAGATTGAATGACAGGGACCAGCTGTGTTCTGAGAAAAGCTTAGACCCAATGATAGTCAATGGATAGGTAAGACACAGGCTAAATCATATAGTCAAAATGCTACTTTTGAAGGAAATTCCACAGAGGTTCTTTCAAATGGTGAAGAAGATATTTTCTGATTAGAGGAAAATAGCACGGCCAACTTGAAGTGAGCATGCTAGGATGGTTCACACCTGCAAAAATTGTTTAGCTCAAGTGCCACTTCCTCATAAATCATATGGGTATATTCATTTAAAATGGACATTTATTCTGAGTTTTGATCTGTATTTGGCTTAGTAAAAGACCAACTCAGAAGATTTAATACTCCAAATAAGGATTATAAAGGATTTTTCAAAATAAAGAATTGTTGATAAGAGATTTCCTGTGAACTCTAGGTAGTATCCATGGACTATAAATTTTATTTTGCATATTGCAAGTGGGAGAAATATGCTCTGCTATGAGACATCAGTATACTGTTGAAAACAAAATATAACTTTTTAAAATTAAGATGTGGCCATTATTTTATTTCTTGAGATGAAAAGAAAAAATGAACACATATGATTATGCATAAATGTCAGGCCATTCATAGTATTGCTATTTTGGCAGAGAAGGATTAATATTATCCACTTTTGGTGAAAACAGAGGAAATTGCTTAAATCATGGAGGACACTAGTTCATAAACTGTATGAAACTGTTAACAAAATAAGTTTCCGAGTTTATGCAATTTCCTCAAGAAAAATAGATAATATAAAGAATAGAGTCAAGTTCCCTTGGGGCCTCTGTGCAGCCTACACGTTCTCGGTCCAGTCAGGAAAACAAATCTCTTTAAGTATTTCAGGCAAGAGCAGATTTAATTTGGAGAATTGGATGTTTACAAAACCAGTGGCAAGCCTGGAGAAATAAAGATGTATGTAGGAAGTGGTGACTTCCAGGCAAGATGGTAGTGTAGGTAAACATGGTACTTGCCCCCTCCCACAACCACATCAAAATTACAACTAAAGTACAGAACAACCATCCTTCAGAGCTGCCTGAAGTCTGGCTAAATGAAAGTTCTATAATTAGGGAATTAAAGAAGAAGTCTCCTCAAGACTGGTAGGAGGGGTTGAGATACAAAACAGGCTTGTAACACACCCACGTATGGCAAATAAAAATTGGGAGGGATACCTTGGATGATGAGATCTCCCCTGAGAAGCAAGGGATCCTAGCCTCACACAAAGCTAGGTGTCCAGTGCCGGAAAGATAAGTCCCCATAACTTTTAGCTATGATTACCACTAAGGATTAAGGCTGAGACAAATGGATGGATCCTGAAGTCCCAGGCAATTCCTCTTTAAAGGCCCATACACAAACTTACTTGTACTCATTTCCTATGAGATACAGTGCTGGGGCAGCATCTTGAAAGGCATGCGATATATATGGGGAGGAACTGACTGTCCAATACCAAGGTGAGAACCTGTGGTGGGGGCAGTTCTCTCACAGACAGAAGTGCTGGAAGAAGCCATTGTCCTTTTGCTGAATGTTTTTCCCAAGTGCGAGCAGGTGGGCACCATATCTTGAGTCTCAATCAACCTGGCCAATACTGTTTGCCTCACCCAGGTGATTCCCTGAAATCCCACCCCACCCAACTTTTGGGCAAACCCAAACCCTTTCCAGTGCCTTTTCTATATACATCAGACTTTCCTAAAATCTTTTAAGCAAGCAGCATCTGACCTTGCTGTACTGCACACCTCCATCTAAGTGACCCCATACTGGGTATTAGCAGCAGCCAGCCTTGGTTCACAGCTTGGCCTTTTCTTGGCATCTCCAAGCCCAGCACAAGTAGCAGCTATCTGCAGATTGCTTTGTAGCTCCCATCATTGGCCCCAAGCAGAGCATAGTCGGTAGCTGACTTTGACCTGCATCTACCAGGAGGTCCCAGAGTCAGTGTACCTAGTGGATAGCTTCAGAGTACACTGATACATCCAACTACCTCCACAAGTGACACACTCAAGGAGCAGACTCAATGGGCACCAGAGCCCTGCTGAGGTAAGTCTTGCTTTATGGTGAGGGTCCTGCACAACCGATCCTTTACAGTGGTCAGTGGTTGATGGTCAGCAGTTGAAGCTGACTTGCTGAGGGGTGAGGGATGTGGTAAAATTCTTCCCATTAATGCACCAACAAAAATCAAGGCTCAACTATAAGAGGATGGTGTACACAGCCCACATAGTAGGGAGCATACCTGTAGTGCACATCTTGGGTGATTGGGAAGCTGTGGACCATATAGAACACCTAGTATATTAGGCCACTCTACCAAGCCTGGAGACATAGCATCTTCACCTGTTATATACAAACAAACACAAGGAGGCTGCCAAAATGAGGAGGCAAAAAAATTAAAAAATAAATATATGTCAGGTGGAATAACAGAACAAAACTGCAGGTGTGGGGTAGAAAAACCTAAGCAAAGTGGAGACAAGCATTCTACTAGATACAGAGTTCAAAATACTGGTTATAAGGAACCTCAATGAGCTTAGGGAAAGAGTAAATGAACTTAGTAAGAAGTTCAACAAAAAAGATAGGAAACATAAGAAAAGAAAATAGAAATCATAAAAAAGAAACAGTCAGAAATGAAGGACCCACTATAGGAAATCAAAAGATGAATAGATGAAACAGAGGATTAAATCAAAGATTTGTAAGATAAGAAAACAGAAAACACCCAAGCAGAACAGCAAAAAGAAAGAGTAAATCCAAAAAAGTGAGGACAGTATAAAGAGTATCTGAGACAATTTCAAGTTTACCAACATTCACATTATGGGGGTTCCAGAAGGAAAAGAAAAAGAGTAAGAAGTCGAAAGCATGTGTAAAAAAAAATAATGACAGAAAATGACCCTAATCTAGTAAAGGAAATATACATATAAGTCCAGGAAGAACAGAAAGTCCAAAATAAGATGAAACTCAACGAGCCCCACACCAAAACACATCATAATTAAAAAGCAAAAGGTTAAAAACAAAGAGAGAATCATAAAAACAGCAAAAGAAAAACAGGTTACCTACAGGGAGCTCCCATAAGACCATCAGTTGATTTCTCAACAGAAATTTATCAGAGAGAGGGGTTAGCAAGAAATATTCAGTGACAAAAAACAGGACCTACAATCAAGATTACTCTACCCAGAAAATCTA
The DNA here is from genome assembly GCA_004026585.1 of Noctilio leporinus. Taxonomy (NCBI): domain Eukaryota; kingdom Metazoa; phylum Chordata; class Mammalia; order Chiroptera; family Noctilionidae; genus Noctilio; species Noctilio leporinus. The sequence goes on from PVIW01002651.1 coordinate 102,866, forward strand.
TCATTTAGAATGGAAAGACAGATGAAAACTTTCCAGGCAAGAAAAAACTAAAAGAGTTCATCACTACCAAATCACTATTATATGAAATGTTAAAGGGTCTACTTTAAGAGTAGAAGAAGAAAAAATAAAAACATGAATAATAAAATGGCAATAAATACCCATCTACCAACAATTGAATTTTAAAAACTAAATAAATGAACAAGCAGAACCCAGAAGACTCACATATACAGAGAACAGTTTGATGGTTGCCAAATGGGAGGAGAATTGAGGTGATAGGTGAAAATGCTGTATGGATTAAGAAGACAAATTAACTGTTATAGAATAGTCATGAAGATGTAAAGTACAATATAGAGAATATAATCAATAATAGTCTAATAACTGTATGATATCCGATGGGTACGAGATTTAAAAGGATAATCAGTAAGTTATGTCATGTTTAATTGCTGTGACCTTTGCTTTTCAGTGAGTTCATTCAGCCCAGTATGGCCCCTTTCTTTTCTATAACTTTTATAAAAAGCCGTAATAGCTCCAGTTAGGTTTTCTACTATTGCTTCTTCTATCCTAAGCCCTTCCTTTGTTTCACTGTCCCCAGGTGTAATAAACATACTCTCAAAATCCCCTAGATTTGTGTTGTGAAATCCTTCCTGCATGAAGTCAAGAACTCACACTCTACAGGCCGGCCTGAGGCAGACTCAGGCCCAGTACCCTTCTGATAATGTCAACACACTTCTCTCACCAGCTTCTGCAACTACTAAGTTATTTACTTTTTAATTAAATTGGGGCCGTCTAACCTTCAGGCTTTCACCTGGAACCCTCTTTGCCTTCAATTTTTAACCTGGGCAATGACTTTGCAATCATAGTTCTCAGTCAAGTTGAGACTTTCTTCAGAAAAACTCCTGGGATTTTTGCAGCTTTCAGAAAATTTGAGTTCATTGCTCTTGTTTAAGCTACCAAGAAGTCTGCATGCACTGTTCCTATCAAAGTAGTCTCCATTTAATATTGAAATTGATTTTTTAAATCTTTATTTTTTTCCCCATAGATTGTTATACCTCCATGGTCCAAAGTATGTGTCTTACTTACTATTTTACTCATTACTCTTTGTGTAATGCCTGACATGTGTTAGTTATTAATAAATATCTGTTTTTTGAGGAAGAAATGGAGGAAGGAAGGGGAAGGAAAGGAGGGAGGGAGAAGACATAATCTATATGAAAGAAGTCACAGAGGCAGGAGTGATGGATTGGCCCAAAATCAATGAGAAGACTGATGGGACTAAACTTTAATGCTGATGTCATTGTTTTCTAAAAGTGCAAAATGACATAATTCTCATCAGTAAATTGTAGATTGAAACAATTACCCTATTTGAAGAGACCAAAAAATATATATATAAATAAGTCTAATATAATTGCCAGTGATAATTTCTTAGTTGCCTGTATAAGAAGAATCCTGAGCCCTGGCTGGTGACACAGTGGATAAGGCATCAGCCTGCAAACCCAAAGTTTGCTGGTTCAATTCCCAGCCAAGGCATATAAAACCAGGTTGCAAGCCAGGTCTCCAGCCAGTTCTGTAGCTGGAGGCAGGTGAAAGGCAACCATACATTGATGTCTCTCCCCTCTCTGCCTCTATCCCTTCCCCTCTCTCTAAAAATAATAAATAAAATCTTTAAAAATAAAAGAAAAAGAATCCTGAGTGTTTCAGTGTTCAAACAGATTTACCATGAATCAATACAATACAAGCTTTGGAGTTGTTTAAAAGATTAAAAACCACTGTGGAAGAGCAAGTTCTATCTGGGGGGATGGGATCACCAGTAAAATGACATTATTACAAGTAAAATTCTTTTTTTTTTTTTTTAAGATTGTATTCATTATTTTCAGAGAGAAGGGCAGGGAAGGAGGAAGAAAGGGAGAGAAATATCAATGTATAGTTGCCTTTCACCTGCCTTCAGCTATAGACCTGGCTGGAGACATGGCTTTGCACCTTGTTATGTGCCCTGGCTGGAAATTGAACCAGTGACCTTTGGGTTTGCAGGCTGGCACCTATAACTGAGCCACCAGCCAGGGCTAAAATTATTTTATATAGGCTTACTATATCTGTTTACATAGTCAACACTTTATATATAAAACAATATATAGGCCAGCTGAAACTAACATAGGTAATAAGGAAAAGGCTTTCAACCAAACTTATTAGTTAAAATGCTTACAATTAGTTGTGTATGTACATATATGTATGCATAACTGACTGATGGGGTCCACATGTAAATTATAGTGTTTTACCGTGAAAATAAAATATTGTACTTAGAAGTCCCTCTAAATTCAGCTTCAAAATGGATCTTACACAGCTCTCATGGGAAACGGTTGTTTACATGGCATCACATTTGTGCCACCTCTTAGTATCTCTCCAGGTCAATACCAAGGTCTGTCCTGGAAGTGTTGGCCTTGCAAACTGTTATAATTATATTGACATTGGCTCGATACTCTTGGAATAGACCTCATACTCAAATCTTTACTTGATGCTTTAGAATTTTTCATAATAGGGTGTTGTCATAATTCAGTTCAATATGCCATATTTACCAAGTCTATATTTTATGCTAGGTTCTATGCTAGGCACTGGAAATATGATGGTAGATAAGATACCATCTTTTTCATCTATGAATTTGGATAGAACAGGAAGAACATGTGGGAACCAGTCTGCCAGCCCTGAGAACCCTGTGCTCAAGCAAACCAGATGATTCACTTTTGAGCAAACAGCTTAAACCATATCCACTTATCCTTGATTTTGCTCCTGTGTCCATACACTTAGACTTCCGAGACTCAAAACCCCTTTCTGTGTAATTACTATCTCTATTCGGAATTTCAAACACTAATTTATAAATTCAAGTAAGAATTTCCTGATATTTTCTTTCTGCTGTACTACAACTGCTGTGAACATTGCCAGAGGCCATGATTTCTACTACAACTTTAGTTTTAACAGAAAACAAATTATTGAGAAGGAAAATTGTTTAGGTGACAAAAAAATATTTCCCTGTTACATGATCATGTGAACAGTTAACGACCATACATTAGCATAAGGAATCTAAGAAGTACAAAGTGTATAAACAGGGACAGAAGGCTTCTTAGGAGCATTGATATTTGAGATGGATTTTGAGAGAAGGTTCTGTTGACAGGCTGATATATAAGGAAGGAGCACAAGCAAAATCAAGGATAAGAGTATGCTTTGAAATTGGAAGTATCTTAAATGACTTAGATTGTGATATATATTCCTCCAAATATAAGTTGAAAAAATGATATAAAATGTGGTAAAAAATGAAAATGGCTACATGTCTTTTGAGGCACATAATATGCACAAATTTTCTGAAAGTGAATTTGACCACCATTTGCTCAAATAAATTGTCTTTCTTTTCTCAGTGGGTTGTATGCCATATGACTGTGAAGACAGAAAGGTATAGATTTCAGCAAAAAAAGAAAGACAAAAAGGAACCTTTTAATATTATTAAAATATAAAAATATAAAGAGAAATCTCAGTCAATAATGCTTTTTACTAAACAGGTCATGCAGCCACTGACATTTATCAGATGATGTGCTGACAGCAGGTGTTATTGAGCACTGAGCACATGCCAGTGATTGTGTGGACACTAGGGAGATGTTGCTGAGCAAGACATGCCTCTCACACCTTAGTTTCTAGAGTGCAGAGTCACACAATGAACTTAGACAAATAATAATGAATTAGATAACAGATTTTGTTGAGATCTGTAATATGTATTATACACAATAAACATAATAATAGCATTTTGATCAAGAACAATGGGAGAACTTCCCTTAGGGTAATCAGTGGAGTTCTATAGGAGATGATATTTAAAGTGCAACCTAAAGAAGAAAGAATTGGGGACATTCAGAGGAAATTATTCCAAGCACAGAGGACATCTCGTAAAATGTTCCTATGTTTGGAAAATCTCTGGTCACTCATAGCACAGGTGAGGGAAAATGGTTGGTGGTACTAGGTAGGTGGTGATTGTAATAAGTAATATATATATATATATTAGTAGCATAAATAGCTTCTACAGTTAATTTGAGGTGCAGAGGGGCAAAAGGAAGAAAGGAATTTGGAATGATTATCAGGAGTTTGATTCTAGGAATAGAATATACTGTAGTGGTAGGTTTGAGAAATAGAAAAGGAAGAAACAAAATAAAGTTCCATTTCAGCCATGCTCCATATGGGATAGCTCTAAGATGGCTAAGGTAGAGCCCAAATTGGGATATAGATACAGGAGGTGAGCACTGCCTCAGTAAGGGTCTCAATGTCAAGGGAAAGACTGGACTGGAAAAATGCACTTGGAAAATACCAGCGTATGGATGGTGTTTAAAGCCACAGGCTACATAAAAACTTATAGGTAATCTATTTCTTTTAGCAAAAAAATATTTTATGACTTTTTTTAACACCAGAAACCCAGCCTTTTCTACTGTATAATGCCTCCATACATTGGCAGAATATTCTGTGCATAGTAAATTAAACTGTGGTTTTTGCCTTTAAGGAACTCACACTTTGAAATAGACCTTAATGACATGACCATGGTAAATTCTATTTCTCTTCTTGTCCCTGACCTTTATGCTAATAGCTCATACTAGTATTACAAACTGCAGAAAGTTCTATATTTATTATCTCATTCATATTATTTGTCTATGCAATAAGTGGGAAGGTTGTGTACAACCTATTGCTTGATGGACTCAGTAACTCTTTAAGCAGATATTATTTTTCCCATTTTCAGCAAATAAGAATATGGGCCCCCAAAGTTTAACTAAAAAGCTTCTCAGCCAAAGTCACAAAAATAGTGAGTGGGATTGGCAAAGAGAAAATCATTTCTGTAACATCAAGGGCCCAAGGGGTCTAGTTTTAGATGGAACCTTCTTGGATGTATCCATCTTTCCAAAGAAACAAAGAAGCAATTGAAGAGTAAAGCTCTAGAGTCTGTCAGAATTAGGTGAAGTCACTGCTCTCTACTTGATAACTGGGTGAGCTTAGAAGTAGTTAAGCCTTAATAGTCTTGATTTCTTATTCTTTAGAATGGGGATACAAATATCTAACTCTTAGATTATTTGTAAATCACACATCCACCCATTTATTCAAACTTCCATTAACCAATTTATTCATTCATCCATCAAATATAAATAAGCTCCTACTATGTGCCAGACATCATTAGAGGCATAAAACTGCTCACCTCTGGGATCTGCATCCTTTGGAGGAAGTAGTCAATGACCAATCAACAAACCACTACAAACTAGAACATGAGGTGGTGACAAGAGGTGTGGAGAGAGTGTAGCAATATTGAAGATCATGAGCAGTCTGGGAAGGCTTCTCTGAACAGACACTTGGACAAGCATTCAATGAGTTAACACACAAAACGTGCTAAGCATAGTGCTTGACACCATTACTGAGCTATGCAGTCCTGGGAAAAGGACAGTCAAAAGCACCCATGGGTGATGCCCAGGATCATTTCCTCACTGAGCAGCCTAGAGAGAAGTTCAGCTTTTAGAGTTCTTTCAGCCCACTGGCTAAGTTAGAAGGGAGTCTGTGGATGCTTTAATTGATACCATGAACATGTGATGAATCCAAATGCTGTTTCTCTAAATCTGTGCTTACCAAACAACTTTTAATCATGATTTAACTTCCCATGTGAACCTTCCCACCTGGAGAGAATATTCTAATCATATTGACTTCAAGTACTCAGCTTTACTACTTAGCTATTTCTCATTACACATTGTCACAGAGGCAGGCACTCTAATTATGATTTGGTTCCCTGTGTATCTTGGCCACATGAAGTGAATATACTGATCTCATGGACTTTGATTACTCCAGTTACTGTGACAGTTCTTGCTCATTATAAGTTAAGCAACTGCCATTCTGATTACATACACTCACCTCCTGAACAAGTAATGTTAGTGTGCAGCACATAGTAGGTGGTTAATGAACCTTAAGCAATTATTGGATTGAGACTTCTCTCAGGCCTATGGCACAACCAGATTTTCAAGGGTAAGTTCACCAGGGGGATGATGAACGCTACTCCACAGCCTCCCAGGAGCCAGCCTGTCCATTTCCCAGGCATCCCCATGGTGTGACAGCATGGACAGAGGACATGGGCTGATTTTTGTATACCAACAATGGCTTTGAACTCCAGCTTCAATCCTATTCCAGGGTTGGGAGAGGAAATTGGCAAATCATGCAGAATGAAAAGAGGGGAAAAACTCTACTCCTCCACTCCAAATAAGTTCCAGCTGCCAGGCAAATTTGAGACCACAGCTCCTAAATACTATTATAGTTTGGGGAGCAATATTTTCCCTCACATCCAGAGCTCTGGAAGGACAGAGTTTAGGCTAAAGGCAGGGGCTGTGTGGTAGAGTCCACTTGACTCCTACTAAGGTGAGGCAGTACAGGGTCTCTAATCATAAGCATGATAGCAATACCATTCATTTATGATTTAACAGGCACTGCATTTCATACTTGATTTATATTATTTCAATTAATTCTACCCACCCCAAAGTTCTTTGTGTATATAAACTGGAAACCTCTCTTCCCTCTGATTCAAAGCCACATTTTTTTAGAGTTTTGTTTAATGAAGTTTTCTGAGTTTTTGGCTAAACAAAAATTATGCATAAATCCATTGGTTCCTCTGATTTTCAGCCCACTAATCTCTTCTCTCTCTAAGCTTCACTCCAAGAGATATCAGCTTGAATCCTGTTAGGTGTGTAGGAGTATCATGCAGTTGCTACTGACTGATTCATTCCTCCTGTGTCTCAGTTTATATAACCCTTCTTGAGGAAAGGATTTGATGATTGGCAGCTGATGGAGATTTACATTCCTCTACTTTCCTGCCTCACTCTCTTCCCATACCCACTACTGGCTATTCAGTCTATGAAGCTGAGTGGAACCCAGAGATTTAACTCCACCCAGTTATTAATAAGTTGAGAAAATTGAATATAGAGACTCCATTCTTTTTTTTTTTTTTTAAGATTTTATTTCATTATCCTTAGAAAGAGGGGAAGGGAGAGAGGCAGAGAGGGAAAGAGACATCAGTGTATGGTTGAGTTTCACCTGCCTCCAGCCACAGACCTGACTGGAGACCTGGTTTGCAACCTTGTTATGTACCCTGGCTGGGGAATCGAACCTGTGACCTTGGGTTCGCAGGCTGGCCCCTTAACCACTGTGCTACCAGCCAGGGCTGTCCATTCTTAAAAATAAGATAGCATCAATGTTTTCTTCCTAACAGGTCATGTGACCACTTTTTCTTTTTTTTCCCCTGAGTGTGTGGCCTCCCCAGAAAGGCCAAATACATAAGATTATATATAAGGCACATTTATGCAATAAATATGCTTCACATATAATATGTTTCTTTAACTTTCAGAAATTACACATTTAGGTTTTAAATATTTTGCCGTATTAATTCATCAAAATAGGCCTCAAGTTATTTTTCTGTAAAAAATAAAAAAGCCATTGTATTAGATTAGTGGTTTTCAATGTCTTTCAGAGGGAGGAGTGCCTGTAAGTCATGGTATGCTTTATGGGATACCATGAAATATTAGCACCCAAAGCTAGAGTTAAAAAAGCCAAACATAACTTGTGACATCCCAAATCCTATTTTTATATGATTCTAATAAAGGTAAAAGTCAGCACATATGGAGATGCAATTCACCCATTCATTCATTCATTCATCCATTCATCAAATAAGTGTTATTGAGTACGTGCACAAATGTTTCTCAAACAAGCCTCCATCAGAGTCATCTTAAGGGCCTATTAAAACACAGCTTGCTGAGCCTCATTCATCATGTTAGTAAATTCTCAGGTGATGCTGATACTGATGTTGCTGATCTAGAACTACACTCTGCCAAACAATAATTCATAGCCTAAGGCTATGAATTGGTAAACCACAGCTCATGGGCCAAATCTGGTCCATAATTCTTTTTTTTTTTAAGATTTTATTTATTATTTTCAGAGAGAGGGAAGAGGAAGAGAGAGAGGCAGAGAGGGAAAGAGAGGGAAAGAGAGACATCAATGTATGGATGCCATTCACCTGCCTCCAGCTACAGAGCTGGCTGGAGACCTGGCTTGCAACCTGGTTATGTGCCCTGGCTGGGAATTGAACCAGTGACATTTGGGTTCACAGATCAGCACCTTATCCACTGTGCCACCAGCCAGGGCATTTCTTTAGTTACCACCTAAGATTTCCCAAAGTTGCTGGTGCTGCATTGACCTGCTCAGAAATGCACATAGTAGTGTTTCACCAGCTGGAGCAGCACAGGCTCTGCCACCGTTTCTCTTCCTGATGTAGGCAATAGCCACTTCACTCACTTAATTTTCCTGTTGGCCCCCTGAAAGCATCTGAGCTTGCAACCCCCAGTCTATAAAACTCTCCATTCAAATCATACCTGTTTGTTTACTAGCTCCTGAATTACTTATTCTGTTCCATTATAGTAGCTTATCATTTATATTAATTAGTTCATTATTATTTATTTCTAATACTAGTTATTAATTACTAATAACTGATTATGTCAAAAAGGTTTTTGATATAACAATAGTTGTTTTTATCTCATGTTTTCTGTGAGTCAAGATTTTCAGAGTGGCTTATCTGGTGGCTTTTGCTTAGGGTCTTTCATGAGATTATGGTTAAAATACTGATCTGAATTTCATTCATCTGAAGGTTCAGTCAAATCTACAGGATCAGCCTGTAACAGGTGGCTCATGATACGGCTAGCAAACTGATGTTGGTTATTGGCTTAGGCCTCAGTTTCCCCACCACATGAATTCTCCTCATGTCATGGAGGCTAGCTTTTCACAGAGCAAGTGAATCAAGAAAGCAAGGCATAAGCCACAGTGCTTTTACAGATGTAGCCTCGGAAATCACACTCCATTATTTCTGCACCATCCTATTTGTTACACAGATGAATCCTAATCAAAGTAGAGAAGAATGACATAGGAGTACAAACATCAAGAAATGAGAATCATTGGGGGCCATTTTAAAACCAGGATACCACAGAGTTTCAACACTATTCTACTCTAGGCAGGAAATTAAATTACCCTTCACCATTTTCTCCCTATCTGTAATGTTCACTCTCTCTGTCTCTCTGTTTCTCTCTCTTTCATTTCCTGAACTGAATCAGATCATTTCTTTCTTTTCTTTTTTTAAAGATTTTATTATTTTTAGAAAGAGCGGGAGGGAGAGAGGCAGAGAGGGAGAAATACATCAATGTATGGTTGTGTTTCACCTGCCTCCAGCCACAGACCTGACTGGAGACCTGGTTTGCAACCTGGTTAGGTGCCCTAGCTGGGGAATCGAACCTGCGACCTTTGGGTTCGCAGGCCGGCGCCTTATCCACTGTGCTACCAGCCAGAGCCAAGACCATCTCTTAATATCCATCTTGGTACCATCTTCCCTGAAATATTTTCTCTGACTCCCTTAGCCTAAAGAAACCTCATTTTCCAGGCCCTGGCTGATGGCACAGTGGATAAGGCACAGACCTACAAACCCAAAGGTCCTGGTTCAAGTCCTAGCCAGGGAACATAACCAGGTTGCAAGCCGGGTCTTCAGCCAGGCTCATAGCTGGAGGCAGGTGAAAGGCAACCATACATTGAAGTCTCTCTTCCTCTCTGCCTCTCTCTAAAAAATAGTAAATAAAATCTTAAAAAAAAAAAAAAAAAAAACCCTCAACTCCCTTTGTTCTCCATTGGCCTCATTATTCTTATTGCACATTTTAGTAGTTGCTCACACATAGAAAATGATTTATATTCACAAATGAAATAGTCCAAAGAGGTCAGCTTTTTCTTAATAAAGAAATCCTTTAATGTTACTACAAAACCTGTGAGAGACATTGAAAAAAAACACCTAAATTAAAGATTGAATTGTATTATACATGCATTATGAGTAATATTGATATGGTGTATTTGATGTACTTAAAAAGAGATCAGTGTCTATCACAGCAGTGCTACTCAAACTTAAATAGTCAAACTTAAATAGTCATATGAATCATATAGGCTTCTAGTTAAATGCAGATTTTGATTCAGTAGGTACAAGACAAAGCCTGAGATTCTGCCTTTCTAACAAGCTCCAGGCAATGCTGGTGCTGCAGGTCTGTGAAGCACCCTAAGTAGCAAACTACTAATACATGGGCATCAAATAGAATATGAACTGAACATAGCTTGAAAAGGAGGAGTACTGAACAGAATCATGGCTGTGCTCAATTGCTAAAATTGGAAAGGCAAAAGTATTTAAAATCATGAATCACCCAAATATTTATTTATTGTTCTGTCATGCTATCTATTATTGATATATCATGTCTTCTCCAGTCTTGATTGGTGGTTGTTCTGGATTCAGCACATTCATGTCACACATAGATTTGAATTACAGTTCCTTTCCCTAAGTAGGTTCTCAATAAATGTGTACTGCTTGGTTGCTCTGCAGCTAATTCTCAGCTAACCTTTTATTAATTTCCTTATTTGCAAGATATTCTCTTCCCAAAGAATTTGTTTTCAGTGTAGCTATCTCAAAATGACTTTCCATTATAAATAGAAATTTATTTGTTTACAATTTCTTATAGTATTATACATAATACAATACCTCATATAAAATAAAATATTAATTAATAAGTCTTAATACCTACTAAGTTAAATCAACATGCAAATGATTTATTTAATATAAATTAACATAATCAGATTAATAAAAATTGCAGTCCAAACCAGTTAAATCAGAAACTTTAAGGGTGAGCCTGGGTAAAAGTCTTCATTTAAAGCTCCTCAATTAATTTCAACATGAAACAAATTTGAGGACCATTGGTTTAATTCATATCTTACTAGATTTTTACTGGATTTTAAAATAGAACTATTATATTTTTATTATTGTACCCCAAAGCATAATTTTACAATATGTAAAATATCAATGAAGACCAATTCAGACACAAATTTTAATTTTTTTGTTTAAAGGATGTCATTGTATCAATTTATGCATAGTTTAGATAAGCAACAGTAATTTTTGTAATCTTAGACCAATCTAACTTTTTCTTAAATGAGTATGGTTTCTTAATTAGACAACTTATTGATGTAAGTTGCACCTTCTTATTTTGAAGCAAACACATCAAATTCTTTTGTTGATATATTCTAGCCATTGTAAAAGATTTTTTAAATTTTATTATTTCCAGAGAAAGAGGAAGGGAGAGAGGCAGAGAGGGAGAGAAACATCAATGTATGGTTGCCTTTCACCTGCCTCCAGCCACAGACCTGACTGGAGACCTGATTTGCAACCTGGTTATGTGCCATGGCTGGGTATCGAACCAGTAACCCTTGGGTTTGCAAGCTGGCACCTTATCCACAGAATAGCCAGGGCCATTCTGGCTGGTATTCATTTTAAAACATGAAGACATTTTGTAAATATTTTGTATCTGCTTGTCAAAGCCAGTCTTATTTTTAAAGGCTGTTGTTAAATGCCTATCTTATAAATGTTAGCATCATAAAAAGATCTGTGTCATTTAAGATTGTTTTACTCAGAGAAAAATAATGTTACCCCAGAAACTGCAAAAGGTAAAATAAAACAGTGCAGCACAGTTGATAGAGCCCTGAACATAGTCAGAATACTTAACATCTCCTAAAGCTCTGCCTCTTAACCTTAGCAAGTCTCTTAACTTCTGCTGGTCTCCAGTATTTCATGTAAAATGAAGGAGTTGAAGTGAAGGCATATAACATTTGTATAGTTGGAAAAGTGTGAGATGAGAGAGCAATGTTTTCTGAGTGCTTCTAAGTCAGGCACTTAGGTGTTAACGTGTTTTAAAATAATTCTCATAGAACTCTGAAAAATTCAATGATTCCTTAGAAGAATTTTTAAGTGAGCAGGCACAAAAGTCACTAGATTGTTAAGTTAAGCCCATGAAAAATCAGATAATATAGGATAAAAAGACATTAATTGCTTCGATTCTGATCGTCTCATAGAAAGGGAATTTTAAACATTAATTAATTCCAACCATTTTGTTTTACAGATGAGGAAATGGAAACCCAGAAAGCTTAAATAACTTATTATTACTGACACATAAAATACTGTGATAATAGGTGATGAGAATTTGTTCAGTTTAATAATACAATCCTTTAATTCAATCAAGAGCTTTATGATCATTATACTTCCAAATGTTATTCTACACAGAGGAGGTGGCTCTAAAATTTATATTCATGCTAACTCAGAATTTCTAAAGCTAGCATCTCAGTAAGATTTTCACAAGCAGCCTATCATATGAGACATGGGACCTAATGTTATAAATACAGGTTGGGGTTCCAAGGGTTGCTATCATTGGTACCATCTGACTTGAATAGCTTTATGAACAATTATTTTGTTGGGGGGGGGGATTCATAAAGGTTGTTATCCCTCCAGGTGAAAAGCCATAGTTTTCCCAGTGCCTTAAAAGTTAAATATAGTAAATTATACTTCACATGCTAGTGACTTACATATACATACATAAATACATACAGTCACATGTAAATTATGCAGAAATATCACTGGGACCATGCACTCACCTGATCCTGGATAAATGAATTGAATGTGAAGGCCTAAAATAATCATTCTTAAAAACTGACCTAGGGAGCAATTCATTCAACATCATTTCGCCAGGGTTAGTGAGGCAATGACCAGGTGAGATATGTAGCTCAAGTCCTGGTGACTTTTACCTAGTGGCTATGGTACTCACCTAGTTAGTCAACAAAATTAATAAGTAATTATTATTCCTCTATCTTCTGCCAGCACTTGTTAGGAACTGGGGATATGGTGATGAACAAAACTTTTCATGCCCCTAAGGGGTTTATATTCTGCTGGAAAGATAAAGATATTAAAACATGTTTACAAAATTATTTTTAAAATTAACACCACATTACATATCGAATAGTGTGATGAGAAAGGTAAGAAGGAAAATGTGATAAACACTGAAAGATGAAGGATAAGAGCTGCAGTGGTCATGGAGCTATGTATTCTTTTATTTTATTTTTTATTTTATTTTTTTCAAAGCAAAGTATTTTTTTTTAAGATTTTATTTCATTATTTCTAGAAAGAGGGGAAGGCAGAGGCAGAGAGGGAGAGAGACATCAATGTATGGTTGTGTTTCACCTGCCTCCAGCCACAGACCTGACTGGAGACCTGATTTGCAACCTGGTTATGTGCCCTGGCTGGGGAATCGAACCTGCGACCTTTGGGTTCGCAGGCCGGCGCCTTAACCACTGTGCTACCAGCCAGGGCTCTGTATTCTGATGTGTGAACTGAGATTTTAATGATGAAAAGGAAGCTGTGTCAGGAAGATCTGGGGGAAATGTTTTGAACATATTGGGTTGCAAATGCAATCATCATACAATGAGAATGAGAGGCTTGGAACTTCTGCAAGAGGGGAAGTCTTAATAGAGGGATTTTGAAATCTTTATGTCTTTCAAACATTATTTATTCATTAATTATCCATCAAAACATGTATTAAGAGCCTACTATGCATCATTCAGCATTCCAGACACAATTTTCTAGCCTTGTGATGCTTGTATTCTCGTGGAGGACACAGACTAAATGTAATACTGGGTTGGCCAGAACATTCATTTCATTTTCCCATAAGATAACTCCAGTATCATTTAGTTGTCTCTAATTTCATTTCAAACAATTTTGTTAGATTGTATAGTGACAGCTGTCAAATCAATGTGTATTAAAAAGATTAAAATTGGTAAATTTCTGTGTAGTCATTTTAATATTAAAAATGAAAGAAAATATGCAACATTTTTGGCATATTATGTTTTATTATTTCAAGAAAGGTAAAGATGCAACTGAAATGCAGAAAAATAAAAGCTTTGTGCAGTGTATGGAGAAGGTGCTGTGACTGATCGATCATGTCAAAAGTGGTTTGTAAAGTTTCCTGCTGGTGATTTCTTTCTGGACAATGCTCCACAGTCAGGTAAACCAGTTGAAGCTGATGGTGGTCAAGTTGATACATTAATTGAGAACAATCAATTTTCTACCAAGCAGGAGAGAGCCAACATTCTCAAAATATACAAATCAATAAAGTTGTTCATGAAAATGAAAAATATGTCTTTTATTTTATAGAAAAAATCTAAACAGACTTTTTTGGTAACCTGGTATGTAATAATGAGCAAATTGGATAACGTATTTGGAGGTAAGAACTATGGAAAAAAAGAAGTAGGGTGAGGAGGACCAAGGGCATGGGGATGGAGAGGTCAGAGAAGATGTCATTGAGAAGGTGAGACATGAGCCCAAACCTGAAGCACAGGAGGAAAGCAGCCATGTAGCCATGTGGGGAGAGCATTCTGAGAAGTGGAACCTGTGTACAGTTGTGCTGGAAAAACAGTAAAGGAGCCAGTGTGGCTACAGTGGACTAAGTGAGGAAAAACAGTGAGAGACATGACCAGGTAAGGTGATGGAAATTGGATCATACACAATAATGCCAGGATTTGGATTATCCTCTGAGAGAAATGGGAAGGCATTTTAGGGTCTTCACTATCATTCTAAGATCAGCATAGGCAAAGAAACCAAGAATTTCATCCCAAATACCAAGAAAAGCACCAAGTAGGATAGGCTGAAGTAGAGAGGCCAGAGGATGAAGTCCCAACACATGTCAGACCATGGTGGTTTTGTGGACAAAACCATGAGGATTGTTCTCATGGAGAATAATCAGGCTGACACTGCTAGGTCCTCATTATTTAAGAAGTGAAAATATTTTTTTTTCTTCTTCTTCTTTTTTTAATAAAGAATTTATTTATTATTTCCAGAGAGAGAGGTAGGAAGCAAGGTAGAGAGGGAGAGAGAAACATCAGTGTATGGTTACCTTTCACCTGCCTTCAGCTATAGACCTGGCTGGAGACCTGGCTTGCAATCTGGTTATGTGCCCTGGCTGGGAATCAAACCAGCGACTTTTGGGTTCTCAGGCTGGCACCTTATCTACTGTGCTACCAGCCAGGGACTTCTTTTTCTTTAGAAACCATTTTGACTTCGTAAAATCACAATAACATGCTATTAGCTATTCCCTAGAATTAAAATATGGCAAAAGCCATATTAAAAAAAAAAAAAAGTACTTGAAGTATATAAAGTCCATATACCTTTAAGTTTCAGTAGAGTGCTAATTTACTCAGGGAAATTACAGCATTTTTGCTGTTCTCATTAAGCATATTATATGGTCTCTGAGAACTGAATAGCTGCATCCAAAAGGGAAGTTATACTCCCCTTTTATCTCTAACAGATGTGAGGATCAAACTTTTATGGGCGTGAAAAAAGTCTTTCCATTAAAGGAACGCCTGTCAAGAAGCAGCCTTTTCTTTTATTATGTTGTTTTACACACAAAACATTTCTTTTGAAATCACTGAGGCCACATAAACACTGAAGAAGCAATGTAGTATTTTTATAACACATGTTTGTTGCTGCTGTTTTTGGCAGAATCCATCCCACATGATCTTTGCATTAGTGGTTTCTAAATACCTGCCAGTCTTGACTTTCCAGGGCCCTGGAGGACATGAATGCATTGATCCATGGAGACCACTTTTAGGACTCCAGCTTTTGGCTAATGCACAAGCAAAGTTTCATTTTCCTGACATTATTTTATTTATCTTTTCCATTTCTTCTCACTGTCCTTTATAGAAACAGAGTTAAAATGTACTGGGAATAGCAAAGAGGAAAAATAACTCATTCATATTTTGTTTTAATATCTTGTGTTGATATTACCAGTGATTAATGTTTCCTAATTCCTTGTTTCTATCTTTTGTGTTATTTATATCTTTCAAGGGCATTGAATAGGGATAACCAATAGTTTTTTGGGTGAGAATGTGTATGTTGGAAGTACAGGGCTAAATAAATGAATATTTATCTTCTTATTCACCTTTCACTTTGTTTTCTAAACCAGGATGGTATGTATGTCCCTGATCAGTTATAGGAAGGGGAGGTGATGCCCATCAGTTATATGTCATATATCATCTGTTAAATTGCTAAAATAAATGGGAGAGTTATATAGGTGCTTTGTGTAGATGGAAAACGCTGGACATCTGACAATGATGCTCTTCTCAGTAGGTTAAGAACCATGTTTTTTTCCCTCCACAGACCCACCCAGCCTTGACTATCATGTTAGCCATTTTCATTGCTCCCTGCTCATCATGGAGCAGCTGGGGCCTTCCTGTGGGGAGAGAGCTGGCATTGCTCTGAGCTCCGTGCTGGGCATAGTGATTGCCTGCGTGTCCCTGCGTGACTGCAGTGGGCAATGGCTCCAAGAAATCAAGTGCTTTTCCTTCCAAGTTCAATGTGTTTTTATGCTTTTATTTCAGAGAGAAAAAAGGTAGATGTATCAGAATATTTATTCTTAGATGCTGGTATGTACTAATTTCTACTGGCATATACTTGCAATCCATTTCTGACAACTTGTTGGAATCAGTCTCTGCTCTAGGGTAATATCATTCTTGCTTGAGGTTTCTTAGGTGAAAGCCATGAAGGTCCCCATTTTGTTAGATCCCTGTGTGATACTGATTAAGAGAGAATAACTGATGGCATGGACATCTGAAACCACTTCCTATGATAGATACCATTAGCATGTCTTTCCCCTGAATTTGATTTGACATTTTTCTACTCTTTCTTGAATATGCAACTGTCACTTTCTTTGACAATTCTTGATGATTCTCCTTGAACAGAGATGCAAAACCAGTATGTTATTCTCAGAGAATAACCCAGCCCCATTCTTTGAGGATTTCTCCTAACTTAAATTGATCTGATGGTGTAAATGTTGCTTCTAACACATGTACTTGTTCAAGGGCATAGAATATGCACCTTCAAACTTTTTCTCTAAAAAAATAAATATTTCAAGCTTTGCAAGTTGTATAGTTTCTGTCACAGCAGCCATAGCCCCTATGTAAATAAGCATGGTTGTATTCCAATAAAATTTTATTCACAAAAACTGATAGCAGACTGCAATTGACCTACAGGCAATCAATCACTTGCTGAGCCTTGATAAGATGATTCTTGGAATGTTTGGCATAGCTGACTTCAGTTTGCTCTTAGTTGATTAAGAAGATATTCATTCCCAAGGGTCCTAGCAGCTACTCCCACCAAATGATTTCTGCTCATCTAATTACACATCTTGTTTTTAGCTCTATTCACTCTAAACCCATTGCCAACAAAGTAGGCAAGGACCATGAAAGTTGTATTTTTTTAAGGTTCCAGAATCCCAAACTCTCTATACTGACTTTATTTTGTCATCCAAAATAAAGGAAGGGCAGCTCTCAGCCTGGCTCCCAGTCCCTATCTCCACTGCCAGCTTTCCTTTTTTCAACCTTGTCAGGCTGAGATACTATGTCTCCTAACCTCACATCAGCAATATCTCTAGCCCTGGTCATAGGAGCACTGTATGAATGCTGGCCATTTGACAGTAGGGAAAGATTTCCATGTGCCTTGCTTTATGTGATCATGGCCTAAATATTCAAAGTGATTGTTCTTATTAGTAGTATTTTATTTACCCTTTTCACTAATAAGAAAACAGATTCAGGAAGGTCAAGAGGCTTGTCCAAGATTCTGTATTAAATATGCGATGGAATAGAATTAAGTTTCACCTCCAGTGTTCCTGAGATGTGTTCTCATCTGGCACTATTCCTCAGACCTGATTTGCTGAGGGTCTGACTGTCACCACTCCTATTTAACATCTTTGCTCAGATAGATTAGCAATGTCCTAAGATGCATGACACTATTTTATTTTCTGGATAAAAGAAGAAAGCTACAGCAGATCATCCAAGCTGAGAATATTTTTGAACATATGGTGCTCCCCACCAGGACCAACAGTAGTGGGAGACAAGTTTTTGGTCAAAAATGTTCAAGTGTCTGTCTCTTCCCTCAGAGGTAGGAAAAACCAAGGCTGTTCAGAAACACCCTCATCAGCTCTATTTTCCAGTGTTCATATAAAACAGTTGAATCTTCACATTTTATAAATCCTGGAGCTGGACTGTATGGTCTAGTCTGGTCAAGGGTAGGTTGTAGACCAGAAGACAAAGTAACATGGCCTTACCCAAGTAGTATAAGAAGGCAAACACATGTTAAAAACTCATAATTCATGAAAGCCACTAAACTAGGAAGGAAAGCTAGACTATTAAGACTAAAGAAGATCAACCTAGATGGTGATGTTGGAATATGGAGGCAGGGGCTATGTACTAGTAAACATACACACAAATGAGGTGTAAATGAAAAGAGAAGAGGTTCTAGTGGAGGCTTACAATCATATGCCACCAGGGCATTCTACTTGGTATAAATCAGTATGGTGGCCACACACATTAAAATAAACAAACACACAAACAAAACCAGTCATCACAGGACAGCTGATCATATGTTTAGCTTCTTAGCAGGAAGCCAAACAAAGGAGAAATAAGATTTCACAGATGTAGAGATGTAAAGATTCTCTTTTCTTCTCCCATTGTGGTTTAAAGTAAGGAAGTTTATAGGAACTGCTTTGCTCCAATAAGTCCTTGGCTTCTGCCACTTACTGTGCCTTATAGTTTATCTTAAATCCTTTGCTAAAGAACATTTCAGCCTCCTTTTTCCAATAGACACTCTTTCACATCTGAAGTTGAAAGGAATTTGAAGCAAAGAGAAATAAGTAGACAAAAGAAAGTCAAACATGCTTAAGAAATCAAGCGTAGACTTTCTTGTTAAAAAGAAATGTCTAGCAGAAGTTAAAAAAATGTTATAAGCCTGGTAGTTTCTGAATGAGGTGTGGAGATTTTAGGTTTTTAATACAACCCCATAGTGAATCACTTATCCTGACTTAAATAACAATGTATTCCTATGAAACCTCAATAAAATCCCTAGAGGAAAATTTCAGAATTTTGTATAAATATGTGGCATGTACTTAAATATTCATAAATAACATGTGTATTTATAATATAGGTATGTATGTATAAGTATATACTGTGTGTGCATATATACATATATACCTTGTTTAAATTGTGCATGTGTATGTGTATATGTGTGTGTGTGTGTATATATGTATATATACTCAATTTTTTATTTTTTAATATTTTTCTTTTTATCAACTCTTTTAAAATTTTGAAATAACCATAGATTTACAAGTGTGACAAAGATAGTACAGAGAGGTTCCACATACACTCTGCCTGATTTTCTCTAATTATTCCATTTTATATAGCTTCAGGAAATGGTCATTAGCAAAATATGTATGTATAGTTCAAAGACACATTATCAAGTGTAGATTTGTATGACACCTACCACCACAGTCAAGATATAGAACTATTCCATCACATCCACCTTCCTCTCCCCCATCATTCTACTAATCAGTCGTCAACCACTCATCTCTATTTTCTGTCTCTATAATTTTGTCATTTTGAGAATATTAGGACCTTGTGATTATGGCTTTTTTGACTCAGCATAATACTCTAAGTACAACTAAGTTGTTGCATCTATCAATTGTTTATTTTTGTTGCTGCACATAGTTGGGTTTATATTTTATCTTTTTTATATTTCTGTATTTTATTAATGTATAATTCACATAATATTATATTAGTTTCAGTTGTACAACATAATGATTTGATATTTGTATGCACTGAGAAATGATCACCACAATGAGTCTACTTACCATTTATAATCATGCCTATTTATATATATTTTTAAATTTTATATTACTATTTTTTTAGAATGAGGGGAAAGGATGGAGAAAGATAAGAAGGGAAACATCAAGGTGAAAGAGAAACATCAATTGGTTGCCTCTAGTGGCACCCCTACTTAGGACCAAACTCAAGGCCTAGGCATGGGCCCTGAAGGGAATCTAGCTGTCAACCTTTTCCTTTGTGGGATGACAACTAACCAATGGAGCTCCACCAGTCAGGCCTTCTTTTTTGTGTGTGTGACATGGACTAAAGATTTACTCTCTTAGCAACCTTCAAATACACAATACAGTATTGTGAACTACAGTCACCATGCTATATGTGACATCCCTATGACTCATTTATTTTATAACTGAAAGCTTACACTTTTTGAACCCTTCATTCATTTTGCCCATCCTACCTGATCCCTTCTGCCTGACAACCACCAATCTGGTATCTGTATCTATAAGTTGGGGTTTTTTGTTTGTTTTTATATTTCACATATATGTGAGATCATGCAGTATTTGTCTTTACCTGATTTATTTCACATAGCATAATGCCCTTGAGGTCCATCCATGCAGTCCAAAATGGCAAGAATTTATTCTTTTTATAGCTGAATTGTATTTCACTATATATGGTTATACACATACACACACGATATATATGTATGCACACACATACACATACATACATACACACATATGACTTTATATATAGTATATATATGGTTATATGAGGGGGTGCCCCAAAATGGGAATTTATTTATAAAAATTGTGTATTTATTCTTACATGTTTAATCTTCAATCACCTTCAAAGTACTCTCCATTTGATGTAATACACCAATCAAGCTTTTTTTCCCACTGCTCAGAATAGTTTTTGAATTCTTTGATTTTGATGCCTTTTAGTGCTTCTGCTGTTTTTTGTTAAACCTCTTCCACATTAGCAAACTGTTTCCCTGTGAGGACTTTTTTCATCTGGGAAAACAAAAAGGGCAAGATCTGGTGTTTAGGGAGGGTGGGGCATGAGGTTCATGCTGGTTTTGATCAAAGAACTGCTAGAACACTCAGCATAGTATGGGCAGGTGTGCTCATAAATCACCCATCCTGAAATGGGCAAATGCGTTGAAAGAGTCTTAAAAAAAAAAAAAAAAAAAATCACCAAAGCTGAATGCAGCCTCTCAGACTGGCAGCTGGTACAGTGATACAGATGGGTTCCTAAAATACTCACCTAGGAGAGGAAACCTGTACTACAAGGGGCCCCACTCCAGAAGACAATTCTATTTGTGGGGACCCCTCTCATATATAGATACACATATATAGTTATATATAGCATACATCTCTTTTTTATCCATACGCTCATTGATGCACAACTAAGTTATTTCCATACCTTTGCTAATGTTTTGGCAATAAACATAGGGATGTGTATAGCTCTTTGAATTAGTGTTTATATTTTCTTTGGGAAAATATTCAGTAGTGAAACTGCTAGATTTTATGTAATTTTATTTTAATTTTTTGGGGAACTGCCATACTGTTTTCTATAGTGGTGGCACCAGTTCTCATTCCCAACAATGCACAAGTTCTTTTTCCTCCACATCTTATCAATACTTTTTCCTTCTTTTTTTTTTTTAAAGATTTTATTTATTATTTTTAGAGAGAGGGGTAAGGGCAGAGGCAGAGAGGGAGAGAGACATCAATGTATGGTTGCCATTCACCTGCCTCCAGCTACAGACCTGGCTGGAGACCTGGCTTGCAACCTGGTTATGTACCTTGGCTGGGGAGTTGAATCAGCGACCTTTGGGTTCACAGGCGGGCACCTTATCCACTGTGCCACCAGCCAGGGCTCTCAATATGTTTTCTTTATTATTTATTTTTATAATAATAATTCTAACAGGTCTGAGGTAAATATCTTATTGTGGTTTTTGTATTTCCCTGATGATTTTCAGTTTCCCACTTGCAATTCCCTAATAATTAGTGATGTAAAACAGCTCATGCACCTGTTGACCACCTCTATGCCTTCTTCGGAAAAACTTCTATTCAGATCTTCTGCCCATTTTTAATAGAAATCTTTGGTTTTTGAGTCATATATTGTGAATATTAACCCTCTATCAGACATGATTTATAAATAAATTCTCTCATTCATTAGATTGCTTTTTCATTTTGTTGACTATTTTCTTTGCTATGCAAAAGGTTTTCAGTTTAAAATAGTCCTTCTTGTTTACATTTACTTTTGTTGTCTTTGCTTTTAGGGTCGGATCAAATAAAAGTTCTCCAAGACTGATGCTGTCAAGCTCACCACCTATATTCTCTTTCTTCTAGGAGTTTTATTTGTCTTTAATGCATTTTGAGTTATTTTTGTGTACAGTGTAAGTTAGTAGTCTAGTTCCATTTCATGTATTTAAGTTTAAATTTTTATAACATTTTAAAAACTGCCAACTTTTTCAATTAAATGCTCATGAATTTTAAAAAGATCAAGAAATCTGGTGAATCAGAATTCCACCCTACTCAATGATATATTGTAATTGTAATTACTTAGACACTGATAAGTTGTTACAGAAAAGTGCCAGTTAAGATGTTGTCTAGGATGCAATGTCAATAGTTTACAGACTTATATTAGAAATTAATTACTTACTTTGGCTTTTTGCTAGAACCTATTTTCCACATAAAATGCTACTATGTTTAATTATAATAATGAAAAAAAAAAGTCCCATTTGGATTACCTTTAGTTTTATTTTTTTAATTATTATTTTTAAAAAGATATTATTCATTATTTTTAAAGAGAGGGGAAGGGAGGGAGGAAGAAAGGGAGAGAAACAACAATGTATGGTTGATTTTCACCTGCCTCCAGCTGGGGACCTGGCAGGAGACCTGGCTTGGAACCTGGTTATGTCTCCTGACTAGGAATTGAACCAGCAACACTTGGGTGCTCAATCCACTAAGCCACACTAGCCAGGGGATTATCATTATTTTTAATGTGATTTTAAAAAGTAATTTAGGGACTACATTATTTATAAATGCAATAGAGTGCTCTCTTTAAGTCATGGATAAATGTGTACATCAAGGGTCAGCTCTGTCAAAAAAAAAACAGTATTTTCCTTGGTCATCTAGAACAATTCTCAACTTGTCTTGAGGAATGTTTTATTTTAGTCTTGCGTAATTAAAAATTTAAACACATTAATGCAAAATAAATATTAATCAAATCTTACAATATTAAAATATATATGTAATGTATAAGAATTTATTGATTGTATGGCATGAAGTAAAATGGATCAGTACACCAAATCTACCAAACAAAGCCATTCAGAAAGGGACTGGATAGTGTTTGATGTTTTCCTTTCTATATGATAAAGTTTATTAGTAAATCAAACAATACTGCAATAGATATGTAAAATATATTTTGTTAACTTAATACCAGTCTATCAGGACTTTACCTGGAGACACTCACCTATTTTATATAGAATATATCTTAATTAAATAAAGTCAATAATCAGTATTATTTATTTAGAGCTTAATTCTAATTTGGCCCCTCAATGAGTTACTTGATATATTTGTTGTTTTATAGTCATTTAGTTTTACATTCTTAGGACATAAATTATTGTATCACCTCTATTTTAAAGATAAAAAGGTTAATGACTGTTCCTCTGCCTCATTTAAGTTTTCCATGCATAAGGTAATAAACAATTGTATTAAGATTGTATGAAGATTTTTAAAATACTACTCTACATAGTATGCTATCATTTTTACTCCAAATTATGCACATTATGGCATTTTACACTTTAATATCCCAGAAGATAACTATAACTATTAAATTATTTAGCTTCGTTCATTACAGATACTATGTAAAAGGTCATTGGCTATTCTTTTAACCAGCTCATAGGAGAGACAATATAAATAAATATGTAAAAACATGCCCTAAATTTCTGCTCAAAAATGCTTTCTGGTTGATCTTATTAATGTTATTTTACAGTTAAAAGGGTTCTTTACAATCTATTGAAGTAAGAATTTCTTCTGTTGTAGTCTATTGCAGATGTCTCATACTTCAAATACATGGATTTTTTAGCCAGTTTAAACTGCTTAAAACATGGCTAATTCTACATATGTGTCCACATTTTTATTACAACCAAATGTTTCAGACTCATCCCTATATTTCACAGACTTACTTGGAAAGGCACCAACAAAACCGGCTGGAGAGCCACTGGAGACCATTATAAAGGGTAATAAGCAGGAGGTCAGCAGGGAGCGCTGCCTTTTGTCCTCAAGACTGAGTATTTAAGGCCCAGAGCTTTATACTTTACCGCCAAGACTATTAGCGGTGTTTTGAAAACTTGTTTTTTGTTAGGTTGCTTTTTTTCCCCTCTCATCACAAGATGACTCTACTTTTCAGAAACCACAAAAGAACAGAAAAGAATAAAATCTAACAGGAAAGCCATCAACAGGTATTCTCTTCTGAGCACCAATTTTCAGGGATTATCCTTTATAACATTTTATAGCAGACCCCCACCTGAAAAGAAGGGGGAAAAGAAATTTTACATGATTTAGAAAAGGTAGAAATTAAAGAAACTAAGGGTGTAATAGGAAATGAAAATATAATGACAGAAAAATAAAAGTAATTTTCTGTCCAAAACAGCATTTTCTGTGAATGTTTCACCCTTTTTCTTGTGGACATTTATTTCTTGCTTCCTTGTATTCCACTGTGTTGGTAAGGGAGTACTACTGTGATCAGCTAAGAAGCAGCACATACTGCAGATACCATGCCTTGGTTGTAACTATTTTTTTTTTTCTTAGTTAAATACTAAATGTATCCCCTGAAATAATTACAGTGGTTTTTAATTTGTGCCTTTAGTTTTAGGAAAAATGTTGTCTAAAAAGTGTTTCTTGTCCTGGCTGGTGGCTCTGTGGATAGGTGCCAGACTATGAATCCAAAGGTTGCTGGTTCGATTCCCCAGTCAGGGCACATAACCAGGTTGCAAGCCAGGTCTCCAGCCAGGTCCATAGCTGGAGGCAGGTGAAAGGCAACCATACATTGATGTTTTGCTCCCTTTCATCCTCCTTCCCTCCCCTTCTCTCTAAAAATAATCAATACAATCTTAAAAAAAAAAAAAAAAAGTTTATTTTTTTAAGAAAGCTAGTGCTCATTAACTAGAGTTATCATTTCATTTTTACCATAAGACCATTCATTTTGATTCCCACCCCCATATTTAAAAATAAGCAGAGGCAAGCAAAAATATCTGATATTTATTTGCCTTGTAGAGTTGAGGGCTAATTAAAGAAAATAAAATCACTTACTGGTACTTTTGACAATGAATATGAAAAAGGTTAGGGGTAAGGCTAGTGTCTTACCTGTTAGATACAATATTTATTTATGTAATCCCATGATTTATGGAGATAAGCAACTGGGAAAGTATAAAACATTAAATAGATTGTGCCAGAAGTTTGGTCTCCAAATGTCTAAATCCTGTGGGTATCTGTTAGCACTGCCCTGTGGATTAAAGAACCAAAGGGGTAGGCCTGAGCATTCCGTAGATCTAGACACCTGAGAGAGGAGGATGTACCTGTAAAGGAATGCTTAGAGGAGGCAGTCTATGGGAGTGACATGGCTTGTCATTGGGGCCTGAGAATTGGCTACTGGATTACCAGTGGAAGATGTTGGGAATAGCCCTATTGGTAGAGTTGTAGGGAGGGGAGCCTTAGTAAACTCAAGAGATTTAGAGAAGAAATGTAAGCACCAAGTACAGGCAACTCTTTCAAAGAGTTCTGCTCTAAAGAGGTGTAGAAAAATGGGGAAATAGCTGTCAGGGAGAAGGGGATTAACAAGAGTGTTTTGACATAGGAAGATAATGATAGGTAAGGGGAAGATTTTAATGTGGCAGGCTGCAAGTCTCTTCATAGCCTGATAGTATCTATGTTTTCATTTTGTATTCTTAGCATATGAGTAAATTATCCCTTAATCTCATTAAATTAAAATTGTTTAATTTCTACAAAAAGCATTGACTCCTGACTATAGATCAATTACAATGAGTTTTCTTTATTGGGCAGCATTTGTATCAACAGGCAATGCCAAGGGCAAGAGGATCTTTTGGAGGTCACAAAAATGTAGCCCTGGCTGGTGTAGCTCAGTGGATTGTGCACCAGCCTGCAAATCCAAGGGTTGAGGGCACATAGTCAGGTTTCAGACCAGGTCCCCAGCCAGGTCCCCAGCTGGAGGCAGGTGAAAAGCAATCATAAATTGATGTTCCTCTCCCTCTTTCCTTCCTTTCTAAAAACAATGAATAAAATCTTTAAAATATAGTTTTCCAAGAGATGTAACTAAAGATCTGTTTGCCAAGCCCTGTGTTCACAGGGGTGTCTTTATCTAATTCTCACCAGGCTACTTTAGGATTCTGTAGACCAGAAATCTTTCCTCCTCTAAACTGGCTCTCAGTCTCCAACTTCCAGAGAGAAGAGACAGGAAGTGTTCTCTATCAGCTGTCATTCCTGGTGTCTATGGATACATTAAGGAGCCTCCATGACATTTATAGGGAAGTTATATCCCCAAACTATATGGTAGGATTGCAATAAATCTAATGAAAATATGTATAAAGTGAACTGAAATTTCTCTTCCATTTTCAACATGACCTTGGACAAGGTTCTTAGTTATCATCTTTCGACTCTGTTGCCTCTCTTTGAATGTGATAATGGTGGTATTAGCTACCAGAAATATCTTTCAAGGGCATTCTGCACATTAAAGATTCTAATTATCCATAGTCAAGCCAGCTTCAGTGCTGATTATGAAACAGTTTTATAATCCTAACTGCCCTGATTTTTTTCAATGCAATCCTTTAAATTATCCTTCTGCAGTGATGAATCTTTCCCAAACCATTTAATTCTCACACAAAGAGAAACACCACTGTTTATTCATGAATGCTACTGAACAAAAACTATATTTATTTCATGTTGAGGCTGTAAATATCAGAAATTTATGAATAATGGTTTCTTCAGAAATAAACACTGTAGGCTCTGAAATGACTGGCAGTTCTATTATAAGGAATTTTGAAGAAGCTCTGAGGCAGAGACTCCTAGATAAGAAATTATATACTTGGCTGACTAACAAGAGGTTCTGCAGAGAAATATTAGAAATGTACTTGTTATTAACATGATGATAGTTATGATTGAACTCTGGAGTTTTGCTATCTACAAAATAAGCATCTTCAGTGTCATCTATTTCATGGTTAGCCCTAGTAGATGTTTTTTTCTTTTTAAGGAAAATTCATTTAATTAGGTCTACCACAGAGTCTTCTGAAAGCCAATTTTGAATTTCAAAAGTGAAAGTAATTAATTTCAACCAAGGTTCAATGAAATAACCCAGTTAATAAATTAACATAATCACCAAAAAATAAAATTTCGTTTGCTTGGACATTCAAAAAAATGATTATTTCTTTGTTAATTGAACAAGCACACCTCTGCATTTTACCAAAATATACTTTTGAAACTCTAAACATTTCCTAACTACTTCACTATCCATATCTCTCCTTCACATTACAAACTGCCCTAATCCAGGTTTTGAATGGATTGAACCAACAAACCAGTGCACCTTTGTTTTCAATGCATTGGCTGATTAAAAATATCAACAGATCATTAGGAATGCGGTTTGTATTTTGATTAGCATTTCAATCATACATTTACTGTCCTATTACTGGCTGGCTTAATCTACTCTTTTTAGTTTGGATCACTCTTGATTCTGGGCAGTGAGCAGTATGTCTGCATGAGTCTTCACTGAAGGTCCCTCATCCTATTTATTATACCCCTCCATTCATCAAAAGACAAAAAGCCTGGCAAGTACTAATTAATTCCTGGTATAAAGGGATGATGATAAAGGCATGGCTTCTCTTTTAACTTCCCTAAAGCATAAATGTAATTAAGTGAAAAGCTTTCCTCAGCAGGGTGAGTGCAGCCATCAAAACCAGCTTAGTTCACCGCTTAGTTGTTTCCTTCCCTAGACCAGGCATGTTGCGGGTTATATGGTTTCCTCAACATTGCATCTCTCAACTGAGCTTTGTTTAGATTTAAGTATAAAATAAAGCATTCCCAAAATTTCAAACAATTGTTTTAAATTTCAAAATCCAACTAAACAAAAACTTTTGGCAAAGGTACATTATGCCTTATAATTCACACGTGCAGATTCCTCTGCAGAGATCTTAATATGCTTGCTACAAACCTATCTCCATCCTTCAATGCAATGCACATTCTGGATATTGGATTAATAGATATACTATCTGAGGAACACTGCAGTGATTTGCATGTGTTCCTCACATGCATCTACAGTATATGCATGAACATATACAGCAAAATATTTTTCTGCAGAAGCAATTGGCTTTTAATTCATGGGCCTCATAGAATGGCATAGGAATCATCTTGCAAATGTAGGTTCATTTGCCAAAATCTGTTAAAGTAATCATTTTGCTAAAAAAAATCAATTTCTAGCCCTTGCTGGTGGCACAGTGGAGAAGGAGCCAGCCTGCGAACCCAAAGGTGGCTGGTTCAATTCCCCAGGCAGGGCACATAACCAGGTTGCAAGCCAGGTCTCCAGCCAGGTCTATAGCTGGAGGCAGGTGAAAGGCAACCATACATTGATGTCTCTCTCCCTCTCTGCCTCTCCCCCTCCCCCTCTCCCTAAAAACAATAAATAAAATCTTTTTAAAAAATCAATTTCTGAGCATTTTTGAAACTATAGTTTCATACTTGACATTCCCTTGGCCTCTGTTGCTTTTAAATAAATGTATTTTATGAAAATTAATGTATACCACTACAGGTAATTCATAAAAAGATAACATCAACAGTTCCACAATCCATCAAAAACAACCATTTAAACTTTTGTAGAGTTTTTTGTTGCATTAATCTAATTAATCATTTTTATTTGTTCTTATTACAAAATGAAAACACTCCTATAACACTTTTTAGGGAAATTTTCTGTTTACCTGATTTATCTTCTTACAGTGTGTGTATAGTTTGGTGACACACTATTCTTTTAGAATGCATAAAATACATCTGAATGGAAAAATATACATCTAAAGGGTTTAAAAATAATTATAAATACTCATTGTAACCATCATTGTGAATATTAGCCAGCAAAAAGAAGTCCCTGATTGCATCTTGTCTTTCATTCCTAAGGGTAACCACTTTCTCATTTATGTGAACATTATTTTCTACCTATGCGTCCCCAAAGAATATCACTTATTTTTCCTGTTTTATGAATAAATAAAACCATATTGTGTTTTTCTCAAATTTCTCATTTTGTTAAAGTCTATATTTTTGAGATCCATTTAAGTTTTGCAATCCACCTATTGTGAATTTATCTTTAATATTGTATAGTATGCTATTAAATGAGTGTGCCATTACTTTTATATTTATCTTACTCTTTTTTTTTAAATTTTATAGTTGTTGTATTACATCCATCCCCTTTTTGCTCCCCTCTGTCCCCTCCCCACCCACCTCACCTTACTCTTAATGGACATTTGGGGTAAGTCCAGTTTAAGGTTCTGGTACTGATGTTGTGAATCATTTTGAACAAGTCTCTTGGAAGTATACGCAAATTTTTTTTTCCTAGTGTGAATGCCCATTAATGGAATTGCTGGGGTATCAACATTTTAGTTTCCTAGATAAGGTCAAACTATTTCCCAAAGAGGCTATGCCAAATGATACTTCCAACCAGTAATTCTGTATCCTCACCAATATAAGCTATTAAGATTTTCAAAAATAATTTGAAAAGCTAATGGGTTTGTGTTTTCTTTTTTATAGAACTTACTGAGGTAACATTGGTTAATTAAATTATATGTTGCAGGTGTACAATTCTATAATACATCATCTGTGTATTGTAATGTGTGTTCACCACCCTAAGTCAAGTCTACTTCCATCACCATTTATCCTTGTAAACCTCCTTCACATCTTTACACACCTTTCTTTCTTTCTCTTTTTTGAAAGGCTTGTCAATTTTGTTTATCTTTTCAAAGAACCAGCTCCTGGATTTACTAATCCTTTAAATTGTAGTCTCTATTATTTAATTCTGCTCTGATCTTGATTATTTCCTTCCTTCTACTTGGTCTGGGCTTTGTTTGTTGTTGTTCCTCTAGTCCTTGTAGCTGTAGGATTAGGTTGCTTATTTGTGATTCTTCTATCCTTTTCAGGTAGTCCCGTGTTATTATGAACTTCCCCCTCAGGACTGCCTTCACTTTTTCCCACAGATTTTGGGCTGTTGTGAATTCATTTTCATTTGTTTCCAGAGCTTTTTAATTTCTTTCTTGATCTCATTGCTAACTTATTCATTATTTAATAGCATGTTATTCAGTCCCCATGAATTTG
The DNA here is from genome assembly GCA_004026585.1 of Noctilio leporinus. Classification (NCBI taxonomy): domain Eukaryota; kingdom Metazoa; phylum Chordata; class Mammalia; order Chiroptera; family Noctilionidae; genus Noctilio; species Noctilio leporinus. The sequence continues at coordinate 132,814 of PVIW01002651.1, forward strand.
AATTTTGTTTTGTTTTGTTTTGTTTTCCTTAAGGTTGGTTTCTAGTTTCAAACCACTGTGATATAAAAAGATGCTTGCTATAATTTCAATTTTCTTGAATTCAAGACTGGTTTTGTGTTCTACTATGTGGCTTATCTTGGAGAATGTTCCATGCACATTTGAAAAGAATCTGTATTTTGCTTCTTTGGGGTGAACGGTTCTGTATATAACAAGTCCATTTGATCTAGAGTGTTGTTCAATGCCACAATATTCATTGTGTTTCTTTGCTTGGAAGATCTGTCCATTGTTGATAATGGGGTGTTAAATTCCTCTTCTATGAGTATGTTGCTGTTGATATGTTTCTTGAAATTCTGTAAGATTTTCCTTATATATTTGGGTGTTCCTATGTTGAGTGCATGTATATTAAAAGGGTTATATCTTCTTGATGTATTGTTCCCTTAAGTATGATGAAATGTCCTTTTTTGTCTTTTTTTATGGCCTTTGTTGTGAAATTTATTTTGTCTCATATAAGTATTGCTACTTAAGCTTTTCTTTCATGCCCATTAGCTTAAAATATTTTTTTCCATCCCTTCACTTTCAGTATGAGTAGATCCTTTGTCTAAGGCGGGTCTCCTGTAGGCAGCATATATGTGAGTCATGTTTTCTTATCCATTCAGATACCCTATGTCTTTTGATTGGTGCACTTGATCCACTTACATTTAATGTTATTATTGATAGGTATTTATTCATTGCAATCTGTCCCCTTTGTACCTGTGTTCCTCTCTGTCTCTCTCCGTTTCATCTTCTTAAAACAGACCCTTTAGAGTCTCTTGCAATTCTTGTTTGGTGGAGATGTATTCTTTTAGCCTTCTTTTGTCTTGGAAACTCCTTATTTCACCTTCTATTTTGAATGAGAGCCTTGCAGGGTAGAGTAGTCTTGGTTGTAGGCCTTTGTTTTTCATTGATTGGAATATTTTTTTTTTCATTCTTTCTGGCTTATACTGTTTCTGTGGAGAAATCAGCTGATCACCTTATTGGAGCCCGCTTGGATGTTATTAGCTGTTTCTCTCTTTCTGCTTTTAGGATTCTCTCTCTGTCTTTAAATATTGACATTTTAATTATGATGTGTCCTAGGGTTCATCTTCATTGGGAACATCTGTGCTTCCTGAACTTGTGTGATTTTTTCTCTCTCCCCAGTTAGGGAAGTTTTCTGTCATTACTATTTCAAACAGGTTTTCTATTCCTCGCTTCTCTTCTTCTCCTTTGGCTATCCCTGTGATACAGATATTATTATATCTCATGCTGTCCCGTAGCTCTCTTAAAACCTTTTCATTCTTTTTCAGCCTTTTTTCATTTTTTTCTATGTTGTCTCCAGCTAGCCGATCTGATCCTCTCTTTGCCTTTGATATTTACATGTGAAGGTACAGGTTTTTCCTTTAATGCAATTTACTGTTTTGTTTGTTTTGTCAGTTTGTGTTTTTATTTGGGGGAACTTATATCCTGTGTTTGCTCCAGCCCTTGCCCTGTCCTTGTCACCAAATCAATTATGGCAAATTATCCAAGAACTGGTTTACTATACTTGTCTAGCATTCTCTAGGATAAGAATACAGGTAAGGGCAAAACAAACATTACAAAATAATTTTTTTCTTATTAAATTGTTGAACTAATTATTGGGAAAATTGGTCTTTAGGTGGGCGGAGTTTCAGTGAACTAGTGTCCCTTTTCTAGCCTTCCATTGGCCTATGCCTTCTGGTAGTAGTATTCCTCATGTAACATTTGGCCATGAGGATGTCATTGCTATCAACCTGACAAAGACACTGACACACTGATCCTGAGTAACTTGTCTTCATGTATGTTCTTTTAATGAGTATATTTGAACTATTGGGTCATGTCACTTCTTAGTTCAAAAATAACACTCTCTGAACTCTTGCTTTTTTCTCTCAAATTTAAGGGCTCTAACAGCAAATCTGTAACTGAAAATAAAGGATGAAACTGAGAACAGCTGATTGACATAGTCCTATAATCCATAATTCAGGTTATGAGATATAGAGAAGTATCAAGCAATGATTAAAATCAGCCACAAGAGTGAAGGTTATTTGAAGGCATCCCAACTTAACCATTGCATTCTCAATTTTTGGAGAAGTGATCCCCAACGTTTTTGGCCCCTGGGACCTGTTTTGTGGAAGATGATGAGTGGGGCGTGGTGGGGGTAGAGAGAAAAGGCAGAGCTCAGGTGAGCTTAGCTGCATCAGGTTCCTAACAGGCTGAAGTCCTTACTAGTCTGTGGCCTGAGGAATTTGGGACCCCTGGTCAAGAGCACTGTCTGTAACATAATAAAGGCTTAGTTTTACAAAACATGCCCTTAGTATTTATATTTCCAGACATGGTTCTTCTGTTCGAAAAGATCTCTTCTGCAAAAGTCTACTGTCTAGCAAATTCAGAGGACAGTAGCATATTATTCCATTCTTTTCCTACCTCCAAGGATTGCCTGATACAAAAGTAAAGAATGCCTTAAAAGAGATTAGAATCTAACTAATTGCTTTTTATCCCCTTTGTTTTGAAGCTGGGGGAGGCTTCCCCAAAGCCAAAGAAGAGTAATGAAAATAACATCATCAGGTGCTCTCCCTCTGAGAAGAAAAAAATCAATGATCAGAGCAAAGATGATAATAACAGAAGCTAGTAGCATTCCTGATGAGTACATTCATTTTCTCTATTTTACAGATAATAAGGCAGAAATAATTGGAGGTTAAATGACTCATCCAGGATCTTCTAATTAGTCAGAGCAACCCAAAGTTAATGCATTGATAGGCTGATGCTAGAGTGTGTACTTTTAGTGGCTATGACACACGTAGCAATCCAATTCTAATCCACTATCAACTCTGCCCATTATATACCCATAAACATGCCTATGACTATGAGAATTAGGGACTGAATTGAATTGGAGATGGAAGAGGGGTACATTTATTTTAATTGTCTATGTTTTTGCCTTATTTCCTTTCTTGAATTAAATTTTTGTCACCTTAAGACATTGTAGACAGTCATGGATCAGAAGAACAGTCACATGTGCCAGCCACTTGAGGACATTAGGTGATGAATAGGACTTAGATTTCAAAGAGCACTCTATAGTCAGGAAAAGAGAGATGCAAGGACCAAGGATTATGTGCTAGAAAATTCCTGGCTGGTGGTCCAGTGGATAAGGTGCTGGTCTACAAACCCAAAGGTCTCTGGTTCGATTCCCATTAAGGGCACATAATCAGGTTGCAAGCCAGATCTCCAGCCAGCTTTGTAGGCAGGTGAAAGGCAACCATACATTGATGTTTCTCTTTTTCTCTGCCTCTCTCCCTTCCCCTTCTCTCTAAAAATAATAAATAAAATCTTTATAAAAAAAGAATTATGTGCTAGAAAATTTGTGTTAAAATAGAGATGTATATAGAGAGCTGCAAGGACACAATGGAAGGAGTACTTAATTCTGACATGGGTGAAAAAAGAAAAACAGTAATATCAGACAAATTTTACAAGGGGTATTTTAAAGGATGAATAGAAATTTGACATATGAGAAAGCAGCATGTTGGTGTCAATGCTCTCTGCAAAGTACCAAGCCCTGGTGGAATTTGGAATACTGGTTGAGGTCAGCAGGGGTTATATTAGATAAAGGAGTAATTTGGATGGTCCAGGGTCCATGTAGAATCAGCAAATTGGAGTTCTACAGGGCTTGAAGTCATTTTCCAAGGTGCAGACAATCCTCCATTATCCAAATTCACCACCAAAACTGATGAGAGTCATCAAAATAGACACAAGGAGAGGTTGACTGACTCATTAGGGGTCACCCAGTTAGAAAGATTTCATGTGATTAAAATGAACTCTCTGGGAAATAGATGAGGCAATAGAAAGATATCAGATTCTGTATGAGGTAGTTTTCTAACACATATATAAGATAATATTTTGTTCCCTGGATGTAGAGTGAATAATTAGAATGCCTTCACAAGATAATAATCACCTTCAACAATCTGCCTTACCCTTATTTTTTGTTCCTTTTATATTTTTCCTGGGATGTGTGTCTATATATAAAAATTACCTTTAATTAACTAATTGTACTGCCATGCATTTGCAGGTGTTTCCTTTAATATACACCTACCCTTCTCTGTGATTCAAATAAATACATTCAGAGCTACTAATTTTTTATAATGCTCTCAATTATAATAGCAAAATAACTCAGTTCTGAGAAAATACACCAATAACCCTCTTAAACTGTAGCAACAAAAATAAGAACATTTTAAATGAATAATTTGAGTTTTTAATTGAAATATTTATGCATAAAAGCTCATGATGTCACCATTAATGGCTAATTTATTTGTCTGACTTGTAATAAATATGGAAGAATTGTTGAAATAAAGATGAATCACTTTAATAAAGACTAGAATCCCTTTAATTTAGTTTAACAGAAGCCACAGTATTGACAGTTTTTCTGGAAGAATTACAGGAGTCAATTTTTCAGAAGTTCCATTCCAGATACTTTGCATGTGAAATCAGAAAGTCATTGTTAGCATGCTCTGCTTCATTTGGAACAGTTTGAACTTTTGGAAGTCAGATCAATAAAGGAAGTTGACTACTTCTAACCTGGGGCAATGGCATGCTGTACCATTTTTGTATTGGAAAGAATTGGTGAACATTTTTAGTGTAAGTTTTCTTTTTCTAACTTTGGCTATATATTTATTTTGTTACTTAACAAATAAATAAATAAATAAGACTACCCAGGCCCCATCTCTTGTATTTTGCCATAAAATGAGGATGTGAATTTGACCTCATCCCCACAATTAGGAACAGATCAATGTAGACTTTATATCCTCCCGTGTCCTCAAAGGATTATCCCAAATCCCCACATTTATTTAATATGTATTTACCCAACACCTACTATGTACTCTAAACCATACAAAACTCTTGAGATGATGTATATGTATATGTATTTAAGTGACATAAATAACACCATAATAGAGAGAAAGGGACTTTGGAACTAGAGTAACTAGCTGAAACAGCCATGTATTAGCTGAAACATAACTTATCTGAGCTTCAGCTTCCTGCCTATTGAATTAGAATTATTATACACCCATATATAACTATTTTGAGACTAAATAACACAAATAGTATTAGCACATGACAGATGCTCACTACCATTGGTTTCTAATTTTTTATACTCATGAGTTGAGTCATCTTGAAGAGACCTACATTCACAATCAGACAAGAATTTAAAGGGACTCTAAAGCAAGTTCCATTTACGAGGTCTGTCCTGAAAGTATCAGCTGCACAGACTGTTTTAATTATGTTTCCATTGCCTCAATACTTTCAGCACAGACTTCATATGTGACCTAGTTAATTGTGAGGAGTGTTGAAAATGGAAGTCCTGTGAGTCACGAACATTAACTGAGTTGCCATTTTGGATTTGAGATGACTAGGTGAGATTTCATGAAGCTGGCAAAATTTGAGTTGGGTCTTTAAGGTGGCTAATCCATATTTGCACAAGGAAAAATAATGAAAGTTTTGGTTGAGGAAAGATTGTGAGAAGCATCTTGGTGGTAGGATCACAAGAACTAGGAGTGCAATAATTTGGCTGGAACAGGTCATTTCAATAGAGAAACAGGGAACAGATACAATTTTAAAGTTAAATAAAGAGTAGTTTGTAGAAGTTGAAATGTGTTTTCATTTAGAAAATAAAAATCATGTGACTTTTGAGTTGAAGTTGGTATTTTGAAACACAGGATGAATAGCCCTGGCCAGTGTGGCTTAGTTGGTTGAAGTGTCATCCCATAACTAAAAGGTTATGGTTTGATTCCAGTCAGGGCATATACTTAGGCTGGGTTTGACCTGTGGTCTGAACATGTATTGGGGGGTACCAATTGATGCTTCCCTCTCACATAGATGTTTCACTCTCTCCCTTCCATTCCCCTTCCTCTCTCTCGAAAAATAAAGGAAAAAAATGTTCTTGGGTGAGAATTTTAATTAATTAATTACAGCTCTCACTATAAATCTTTTGATAGTCACATGGAAGTTTCTTTGTAATTAACAAGTTGTTTTTCTCTTGCTGGTTTTAAGGCTCTGTTTTAGTTTTTATCTTTTGACAATTTGATTTTAATGTGGCTCAGTATGGGTTTCTCTGGATTTTTCATGTTTGTAATTTCTAAGATTTCTGAATCTAGATGACTACTTTCCTGAGATTAGTAAAATGTTCAGCCATTATTTGAGTAAGTTTTCTGCCCTGTTCTGTCTTCTCTTTCTGGGGCTCATGTTTATATTGGTTAACTTGAAGGGTTGTTTTTTTTTAAGTCCCTTCAGCTATTTTTACTCTATTTTACTTTCTGCCTTCAAGGACAGATGTAAAGTTGGCATAATAATGGCATTATATTTCAAGAGCTTATTATACTACCTGACACATAGTAAACATTAAATTTCTCTATTAGGCAAGATATGCAAACTACTATAAACAAGTTCATAATTTCAGTAGCTTATCATAACATGGTTTATTTCCTTTTTGAATCATAGTCCAATATAAATCAGTATGGGAACTGTCCTCCCTGTAATTATTCAGTGTTTCATGATCTTTCCAGCTAGTACTCTGCCATCCCCCAGAGTCACTGAACAATCCAGTAAATCCATGGCCAGCTGTCAGACGTGGAAAGAAAGATTGTAGAAGAACATAGGAAGAATAGTCATAAGGGTTAAAAGTGCTACCTGTGGTCTTTGTTGGTGTCCAATTGGCCAGAAGTCAGTCACATGACTTTTTCTAACAGCTAAGGAGGCTCAGAAATGTAGTCTAACTGTGGGCCCTATTGGAAAAGAAGCACATTTTGATAAAAATAATAGCAATAATTTTAACTGGTGTTATTATTATTATTATTATTATTATTATTATTATCTAGAATAGAATCTTAGTCAAATTAAGATGAGATGAGATTTTGAAAAGTTTTATTATTTTTTTTTTAAGACAAGTTTTGATGGACAGTGGGGGTGAGAAAGGCTCATGAACATGCCATAAGCAAACCCTACTGTTACAGAACCAACTGATAGTGTGATAATGTTCTGGAATAGTTGTGGGGTTCAATTGCTTGAAGCCTAGAAGTGTGATTCCCAAGGCCAGAGTTTAGTGAAAAGGGAAAGAGATTGTTCATTTAAAGGTTATACAGATTTAGAATAATGGCAGATTTCTGCCATTAACTCCCACTCCCTTTGAAAACACCTAACAACAAATACTCCAACCTCCCTCTGCCAAACCAGGCTTGTTTCAGAACACACTCAAAGAACATGCCATCCTTCAGAAAAGCAGAAGTCTGCTGCTCAGCATTCAGTGAGCAGCAGTTCAGCCCCAACTATCTCTCACAAGCCTGCGTAGCCATGCAGGTCACTGCAAAACTGGTAGCTCTGCCTCCATCTTCTTCAGGCAGACCTTCCTGCATACCTTGGGCTAACTCACTGACCTGCAGAACTCAAGACAGACCTCTGGGCAGACCCACAGACAGACCTACAGGCAGACCTCCTGACCTCTAGACCTTACAGCAGTCTACTCAAATTTAGATGCCTGGTTTAGAAGTTTGTGCATAATCTAATATTCAGTTCTTCCTGTAGTGTGTTAGTGTCTGCCACTTTTGTTAGCTATCTCTCTTTTAGCTACCATCTTTAGTCAGAGCAAGAGTTCCCAGTGATACAGAGGGATGAGGGTATAGCCCCAACCCCACCCCCCCCACCCCCATGGCTATGTCATGAGTACAAGTTCTCACAATCACTATACAGTTCCTGGGATAGCTGCTTTCCTCCCTTTAGGGAGGTAAGGCTGTTGACTCACCTTTGTTAGCTGTTCTTTCTGCTTTTCCATGCCCAGGAAAATGTAGTTTGTTGCCTACTTTCAGGGGACTCATGCTCTGCATGCCATTTAACTAGAAAGCCAAAAAAGATATTCCACCCTGAAAAGAACAGAATGAGTTGGAAGAACACTAAAATCCTAAATGGACACTTCTTGTCTGGACTCCCCATATTTCTGACATATAGTTAGCTACTAATACTCTGCCTTGCTATTTGGGGTTCTATAGGTATTTCAAGCTTAACAGCCAAAACTAAACTGATCATCTCATCCCCAGCACAATTTACTCTACTAAAAGCCTTTTTTTTTATTCCAGTTGACAGTAGTGCCTTTCTTCTAGGTATTCAAATCATAAGTCAGGTACATAACCAGGTTGCAAGCCAGGTCTCTAGCCAGGTCCGTAGCTGGAGGCAGATGAAAGGTAACCAACATTGATGTTTCTCTCTCTCTGCCTCTCCCTTCCCCTGTCTCTAAAAATAATAAATAAAATATTTTAAACAAACAAACAAGCAAATAAATAAAAGTACAAATCACAAGTCAGAACTAGTTCTTGACTCTTCTCGTACCCTCATATTTGATATCCAGTAAATCAGGAAATCCTGTGGTGTAAACCTTCAAAATATATTTATAATTTGATCAATTTGTGTGATTTCCACTGCCACCATATTATCTTAAGCTACCATCATCTCCCACCTTTGCCACCAGTCTTTCCCACTGTCTCTTTTTAACACATGATTAATTATGCCACACCCTCTACTCAGAACTCTCCAATGGCTCCCACCTCATTCAAAACATCTGCCTCAGTCCTTACAATGGCCAAGGAGACTCTCAAATTCTGTTACCTCTTATTTACATTGTGCTTTGGATCCCGATCTCCTTGCTGTTCCTTACACATATCAGATAAAGTCCTGTTTCGGTACCCTGGTCCCAGATATTTTCACAGCATGGAATTCTTTACCCCCAGATATCCACATGAGTAATTCTTTCACTTCCTTCAAACCTTTGTTCATATGCCACATTTCGAACGGAGTTCTCCTCTAGTCATCGTATTTGAGAAAGCAGCGTGCCCCCTTCAATAACTCCCAAATGCCCTTAACCTGCTTCAGTTCATCATTTTCCATAGCACTTCCTACCCTTACGCACAATATATAAGTTACCTATTTATGGTGTCTACTATTTAGTTGTCCTCCCACCTCCTCACTCGAGTGTTAAACTCCACGAGGTAAAGAGTCTTAGCATTTTTGTTGTTGTCGGTCACTGATGTATCCCTAAACCCCTAGAATAATGTTAGGCATATCTAGTTTAATAACTACTTGTTAAATGAATGAACAAATGAGTTAATAACTTAATTCATTAGTTAATAGTTAATTAATAATTATTTCATTTTGCCTTGACATTGGCTAACAAATAGCAATTTCCTTTTACACATTGCAAATAATTTTGATAATAGTGTGGGTCGCAGAATACAGATAGCAGCTGGATTTTAATGGACACTTTGGTAAGGGCAAAATTAATTACCTTTCTATGAATAACTGATTTATTTTTTGTGCATGTCATCATAAATATTTTCTGTGTTTCAAACTGTGCCTGAAAGCTTATAGGCCAACAAATGGTTAGGAGTGGAGAGTATGCATCACTTACAGCTACAGTGATTTTTCTATCTCTGACTCATTTGAAAATGCTTTAATTGAGTATTTATTCTCCTGCCGTAAGATCCAAAAAATCTTAACCACCATTAAGCTGTCTACAGAAGCAAAACGAAATGGAGAATTAAGGCAATTATCAGAATGATATGAACCATAGAAAACATGTTTGCTCAATCTGGATGTTTCTGGAGAACTTGTTTTTGACTTAAATTATCTGAGTAATCCATTCTTCAGTTTGCATTTCATTTTGCACAGATAGACAGTAATTTAATCTAGAGAGGGAACAGCCCATCATACAGGAAATCAATGTGAGAAGAAACTGACTACTCAGGGTGTGCTTGGCTGTGTCTTCTATTTTTACTAAATTTTATTGCCGGAGGCAATAGAAAAACAAAATAAAAGAAAGACTTAAGGAATTTTAGAAATTTAACTGGTTTACTAAACATGTGCTTTGACACCTGCCTACCCTTTGATGTTAACTAAAACAAACTTTTAATTTGAATTTCTTTAAGCTCCTGTTCAGGTTGTAACTTTAGATTCATCATTAAAAAGCAAATGGGTAAATAAAACAGGGTGTTAATCATCATACGTTTATTTATACAAATGCAGATACTGTTGGCAGAAGTGTGGTATGTTTCTGGTTTACATAAAAGCCAAATCCCAAGGGTATTTCAAAGTTATGATAGTGAGAAATTTGTAGGTATGCTAGTACAGTACTCTTGTTTGTCCTAACTGCTTTGTCAGGTCAATTTTATTTGTTTGATATCTGCCATCTCTTCCTGCAAAAATTCATTTCCCAATAAGGCTATTTATTAACTATAAAGTTTGATAGTCAAATTACCTCCCAACCATCACTAACTTACTTAAATGGTGAGCAAAGGAGAACCTGTGTTAATGGTGTTGAAATGCTGCCCCTGCTGGGAAATAGGACCCTCTGTAGCTAACCAGACCTATTTCTTGCTAACATAGGAGCATCTTGTGGGGGCAAATGATGGAATCCCACAAGTCTCAGGTCATATCAGTTGTACATATGTGAACCTCAATATTTACTGATCTTAAATGTCATCCCTCCTTTGTATATCTTTGAAAACAATCAAACCTTGGTTTCATTGGTCTCTGTTTTCTTTTTAGTCTTCATTTCATTTGTTTCTTTTCTGATCTTTGTTATTTTCCCCCTGCTACTATATTAAAGCTTCATTTATTCTTCTTTTTCTAGTTCCTGGAGTTGTAAAGTAAGGTTGTTTATTTGAGATCTTACTTATTTCTTAATGTAGGTATTTGTCACCATGAACTTCCCTCTTAGACTGCTTTAGCTGTATCTCATAAATTTTGGTATTTTGTCTTAATATTTTCATTAATTTTAAGATATTTTTGATTTTCATTTTGATTTCTTTTTTGATCCATTTGTTTTTTGAGGATGGTGATTAATTTTTACATATTTATAAATATTCCAGTTTTTGTCTTGTAATTGATTTCTAGTTTTATATCTTTGTGTTTAGAAAAGCTGCTTCACATGGTTTCAGTCTTATTAAATTTATGAGAACTTATTTTGGGACATAATATCTGAGCTATTTTGGAGAATGTTCCATGTGTACTTGAAAAGAATGTGTATTCTCCTGTTGTTGAATGAAATGTTCTCTATATACCTATTAGAGCCATCTGCTCCAGTGTGTAGTTTAAGTTCAATGTTTTCTTATTGATTTTCTGTGTGAATGATGAGTTCATTATTGAAAGTGTAGTATTGAATTCACCCACTATTTTTGTATTGTTGTTTGTTTCTTCAGGAATGCTAATATTCTCTTCTATATAAAGATGTTACTGTGTTGGGTACATAAATATTTACAAATGTCAATTCTTATTGTTGAATTGGCACATTTATTCATTATATAACAACCTTCTTTACCTCTTACTCAGTATTTGCCTTAAAGTATATTTTGTCTACCCTAGTTTATTTTAGTTCCCATTTGCATGGGATGTCTTTCTCTATCCCTTTATTTTCTGTCTGTGTATGTCCTGTAGCTGAAGTGAGTCATTTAAGGCAGCATAGACTGTGGTTGTGATTTTTATCCTATTTTTATCCAAATGCTTTATCTGAAAATTTTATAATTTTTATTGCATTTATTAGAGTTACATTAGTTAATAAGGTTATATAGTTTTTTAAAAATATTTTATTTATTATTTCCAAAGAGAGGCAGAGAAGAAGAGAAATATCAATGTATGGTTGCCTTTTACATGCCTCCAGCTAAGGACCTGGCTGGAGACCTGGCTTGCAACCTGATTATGTACCTGACTGGGGAATCGAACAAGTGACCTTTGGGTTTGCAGGCCAGCACCTTACCCACTGTGCTTCCAGTCAGGGCCTAGGTTATATAGGTTTTAGGTGTACAATTCTATAATATACACCATCTGTATATTGTATTATGTGGTCACCACTCCAAGTCATGTCTCCTTCCATCACCATTTACACCCCCCTTATTATTTTTTACTTCCAGGTCACCATTCCCTCTGATAATCACCAAGCAAGCTGTTGTCTGGGTTCATGAGGTTTATTTTCTTTGCTTAATTCCTTTTATCTTTTCTTTAAACCCTTTAACACCTTCCCCTGTTGCAGCTTTCAGTATGTTCTCTGTATCTATGAGTCTCTTTCTATTTTGTTTGTTAGTGCATTTTGTTAATTAAATTCTACATATAAGTGAAATCATATGGTGCTTGTCTTTCCAAAGAAAAGACTGGTTTACTTGATTTAGCCTAATACTCTCCAAGTCAATCCATGTTGCCTGGAGAGATAACATTCCTTCTTTTTGATGGCTGAGTAGTATTCCACTGTGTAAATGTATTACAGTTTTGGGGCTTTTTTTTTTTAAGATTTTCTTTATTATTTTTTGAGAGAAGGGCAGGGAGGGAGGAAGAAAGGGAGAGAAACATCAATGTATGGTTGTCTTTCACATGCCTCCAGCTAAGGATCTGGCTGCAGACCTGGCTTGCAACGTGGTATGTGCCCTGCTGGAAATTGAACCAGCGACCTTTGTGTTTGCAAGTCAATACCATTCCATTGAGCCACTAGCCAGGGCTGTACTCCAGCTTTTTTATCCATTCATCTACTAATGGGCACTTGGGCTGCTTCCAAATCTTGCCTAATATAAATAATGCTGCAATGAACATAAGGGTGCATATGTTTTTTTTGAATTAGTATTTTGAGTTTCTTTGAATAAGCATCCAGAACTGGAATTGCCGGATTATATGGAAGTTCCAGGCAGATGTCTCTTCAGCAGGGTGCGAGCTTCAAAGGGTGAGGCAACAGGGAGTCCAGAGGGTGGAGCTATTGCTTTTCCCCAGGATGATGCCATTGGAGGGGGGTGCTCCACCCAAGACAGGTGGTATTTGGGGTGTGGGAGGTTAACTTAGTGCAGGTATCCTAGTGGCTGTTCCTTCAGCTCTTTCCTAAGAGTTGCAAACCCCAGTCTATCTTCATATGGCCATAGTCTCTCTGCTTTCCCTACACCAGAGCCCAGGGTAAGTGGCTGCAAATAAAATATTGTACATTGGCCTTCTAAGAGGGCACCTGTGCCTCTAGCAGACTTCTATCTCTTCCTTGAAGATAGAATCCCTGCTTATATAGCCAGGTATTATGAGAGCTCCCCCTTCCTGGCACTATGCTCTGGGCTGGGGAGCCTGGTTTAGGGTTGAGATTCCATGCTTCTCAGTGAGAATCTTTGTAGCTGAGATATCCCTGTGGGAGCGGGGCAAGTTCTTTTCATAGCTCTGCCTTTACTACCAGTCCCAAAGTGACTTCTTCTGTAAATCCTTGGGTATGAGACTTCTCTTCAGCTAATCTTTATTTGGTTATTCAGGTTGATTGTTCTATATTTTAGATGTAATTATAGTTTGTTCCTGGGTATTGGTGTATGTAACATCTATTTACTATGCTGCCATCTGGGATCTCTATCTAATTTTTTTATCTTTTAATTGGGGAATTTAGTTAATTGCATTTACAGCAATTATTTACAGGTATGGATTTACCTTTATCATTTTGTCAATTGTTTTCTAGGTTGTAGTTCTATATTTCTTGTTCTATTTCTTTATAACTTGATTATTTTTCTATGGTAGTATGCTTAGACTTCTTCCTCCTTATTTTTCTGTTACTTACTGTAGGTTTATGATTTTGGTTACTCTGAGGCTTATATAACATATTTATAATAGTCAATTTTAAGATGATAATAACTTTAAAAGTAGTCAAAAGTTCTACATTTATGCCTTCTTACATGTTACATTTTCGATATCACATATCTCTTTACTTTGTGTAACTGTTGACAAATTATTGTAGTGAGTTATTTTAATACCTTTGTCTTTTAACAGTCATGCTAGACTTAAAAGTGATATAACCACCATTACAACATTAACAAAATATTTACACTAACAGTAAATTTTATGTTTCCTTGTTATTAATTTGCATGTCATTCATTTCAGCTTGAAAAACTTTATTTTTAAGTTTTTTACAGGGCCAGTCTTATAATAGATGTCAGCTTTTGCTTGTCTGGGAAACTTATTTCTTCCATTCTGAAGGACAAATTTTCCTGATACAGTATGCTTGGTTGGCAAATTTTTTCTTTCGGTGTTTTAAATTGATTATGCCATTCTTTTCTGACTTCTGAAGTTTCTACTATAAATCTCGTGGTACTCATATGGAAGTTTCTTTGTACATAACAAAGAAACTTTGTTTTTCTCTTGCTGATTTTAAGGCTCTGTTTTAGTTTTTATCATTTGACAATTTGATTTTAATGTGGCTCAACAAAGGATTCTCTGGATTTTTCATGTTTGTTATCTCTAAGATTTCTGAATCTAGATGACTACTTCTTTCCTGAGGGTAGCAAAATTTTCATCCATTATTTGAAGAAGCTTTCTGCTCTGTTCCATCTTCTTCTTCTGGGACTCATATATGTGTATATTGGTTCACTTGAAGGTTTTTTTAAGTTCCTTCAGCTATTTTTACTCTTTTTTAAAATTATTTTTTCTGTTGCTCCTCTGACTGGATGAATTCTATTGGTTTGTACTTGAGTTCACTGATCTTTCCTTCTGTTTCATTTAGTCTGCTGTTGAACCCTTCTATTGAACCGTTTAGTTTAATTATTATATTCTTCAGCCTTGTCATTTTTGTTTGAAGGTTTTTAATGTTTTCTATCTTTTTTGTTGAAATTCTCACTTTGTTCCCATATTGTTCTCCTGATTTCTGTGACTTTTTTATGACCACTCTTTTGAACCATCCCTCAGGTATATCATTTATTTATGTTTCATTAAAATATGTTCTTTGAGTTTTATCTTTTTGCTTTTGTAAAAAGATATATTCTTATTTTTCTTAAGTCTGTGTGTTGGTTTCCATGCATTAGCTAAAACAAGCACCTCTCCCAGTTTTGAAAGTGTGGTCTTGTGTTGATCAGCCCAGACTGTGTTCCTGATTGTTCTTCAAACCTTTGTGATTGTTCAAGCACCCTTCTTTGTTCTTAGTGGCTAACAGTAGTTGAGTGTATGCCAGGATCCATCAATATCCCAAAGGAGAGGGTTGCATTCAGAACCTAGATGCAGTCTCTTTGAAAGCTGGACCCTCAGATAGCAGCTGGGAAAGTATTAATTATGCCTTTTCTAGGGAATAACTGGGAGGTGGCATTTTTTCTGTTTCTCCTGCACTAATCACAGGTGTACAGCTGTGGATGTGGAGGTACTTCTGATCCTCTTAAAAACTTCTTTTTGTTGTTGTCTACAGTCTTATGGAACTCCTGAATGTAAGCTTCTTCAGGCACATTCCTCCAGGGACCCATCAGTCTAGTCAGACAGCAGTCACAAAAGCTGGGGCACTGGATGTGTGTAAAACTCCATCCAAGGAGATACTGGCAAATGTGGAGCAAGCTAGAGAGAGATGGCATGGCAGTGTCCACAGAATTTCCTAGTTTCTGGAGAGAATGGCAGTTATATAATACCTCTTTTGCATGATAAATTAGAAGACTGACCATCAGATAGTAGTGTTTAAAGTATGCAAAGAGGCCTCTTTTAGGAATAGTCTAAGCAATGGGTGTTTTTGATGGTCTCTCTGTACTGAGCTCTGGTGGGATAAATGGTTATAAACTGCTTTTATGTTTACTACAATACTGTAGGACTCATGAATGGAAGCCCCTTTGGGTATCAGAGCCAGGTATTCTGAAGACCGGCCCCTTGGACAGCAGTTGCCATAGCTGAGATGAAGAAATATATACAACCTTCTTTCAAGGAAATACTGCCAACTTAGGGCAGGAGGGAGAGGGTGGGCAGGTATCTCCTGGATTCTCTGTTCTCTAAAGAGAATTGCTATCTGCCTTCATATAGTAGCTAAATTTGAAGCCTGACTTTCAAGCAGCAGCATCTAATGTATGAAAATAGACCCCACTGAGGCAAAGACTGAAAAATGGTAAATTCTTGCCTGCTCTTTCTGTGTTGTGCCCTGGGGAGAGCTGCAATGAATATTCATGCTCTGTAATAACTGCTATTTTGTCTGCTATAGTCTTGTGGGTCCACTAGACAAAATTCTGCTGGCTTTCAAAGTTAAGTGTTTTGTGGATCCATTTCTCAGATGGGAGCCTTAAAAGATGGGACACTAGTGTAGGGTCCAAACACTTTGCTTCTTAGGCAGAAGCTGGGAGTTGGGGGGCTTCCTTTTGATTGTATGGTGCCATGGCCAAAGTGGAGTTGATGATAAGAAGGTGTCTCATCCTCTCCTGCCTATTTTGATGTGGGTATTTTCTCATTTTCCTGATGTATAGGAGTCACTAAGCTACTTTCTGGGTTTCTTTAAAGGAAATTGTTCTATGTACAACTGTTTATTTATTGTGTCCATGGGGGAAGTGAACTTTAGGGGCCTCCCATGTCATCATCTTTGCCTGAAGAGTTCTCTATTATGCATGTCTGTTCATGTTGACTAACTTAATTTCTCATTACTGAAATATCATTAAATAGTTCTACCTCTAAACATCCATACACATTTTGTCCTTTGCTTAAAATGCCTCTACTTGCATTTCTATTTAAGCAAATCAAATTTGTACTTCATGGTATAACTCCAAATCCTTTTCAATAAAATTCCCCCTTTATCACAACATAGCATAGTTCCTTTATGTACTCTTTTCTTCTTTTCTTACTATCTTTTCTCTAGTTTCCTTATTCTTTCAGTATTATAATTATTTTAACTATGAAATATAACTTCCACAGAGAAATTGGCATAATGTCAAATTAATAGTTTGACAGGTAGTTCTAAAATGAACTCCTGTGTAATGGTTCATGAAGAGAAGAACTAGAACATGGCCAATATCCAAGGAGCCCGCACTGCTCCATCCGTTGACATCCCTCTCCCTCCCCAACAGAACTAACTCCTGTTTTTACATATACATGAATCTCAGAACAGTATAGTTTATTTCTCTCTTTTTTAATTTTATGCAATTTTGAATTTTATATTTTAGGTAAAAATCATAAAACCAAATGTGAAATATCTTTTCTTTTAGTATCATTTACAACATAGCCCATAATTCATAGCTACCACTATTATTTTTTATGTCTCTGTATCATCTATATGTGATTTGACTTGAACTGTTGATTAACTTTTGAATTAATAACTATCTCTTTTAACATCTTGCTTCTTGGAGGGCAATGATTCATCTTAAATTGTTTTTATAATACACTCTATTGCCTAGCACAGAGTAGGCATTTATTGATTTTTCAATGTAATCAGTGCATCCAGACAACAGTTGCTGCTATGAAAGAATAATAAACTTAATGTTGAATGATCATGTATAAGAGTCTCACTCAATAAACCTTTATATTTTCTTCATATTACTTTTTACTAGTTGAAATTATATTATTTCACTATTTGTTTATTTTCTATGTTACCACAAAGAAAATATGAGTTTATAGCCCTAAAGCAACTGTTATAAAGTAGGTGCTTAATGAATATTTATTGAATTAAGAAAATCAAAGAATTAGAACTATTTATGACATTGATTTTTTATTGATGCCTGTTATCACTAGAGCACTATTAATTTCTCAGATCCTATAATTCTGGAAGACATTTATTATGAACTTGGCTAATTATTTTCTTTAGTGAGAATATAAACTTCTCTGAAGGCCATAGTTTGGTCTGGAAATTGAAAGACCAGCTATTCTTGTTAAGGTTTAAATGCCCTCTTTACAAAATGAGGAATAATTACACGTAGACTTTTTTTAATTATTAAATGCTGACAATAATATGCTTGAAGCAATAATGGTTTTCTACAGTAAAAGTAAAATTTTTATAACTTTGTCATAATATATGATATATCTGTATTTGAAAGAAGCAGTAAAATAACACTTGGTAGCTAAAAATTATGCTTGGAATTTTTCATGGGTATAAATCATGGCTATAATCATATAAAAGGTTAACATATTTACTACTTTCAAGTGTTCTAGAATTTTGTTAGATTAAAACTATGTTTTCTTGAGGACAAAAACAAGAGAAATCTTTCATCATCTTCTCAAAATGCTCTGTACATTTTTCCTAGGATTTACCCATTTGGTAATAGTTATATTTCTTAAGTGTTAATTTCTAGAATGTGGCAGAAAAGTATTCTTTGGTACAGAAATTCTCTCCAGATATTGTGAAGATTTGTGGGTTACAAAGTGAAGGTACAATATTATACAAGTGAGGAAAATTGCAACCCCTCTTCCCTAGGTAGCAACTTGACTTTGTGTTGTTTGTATATGTGATGCTTTTTTCCAATTGGTATCCATCAAATGTGCTATAGAAATCATACATTGAACCAATGTGCACATCTTTCATTTCCATTCCACCCTACTCTAAGTAGAGAAACTGAAGTCATACCAAGGTCCCATGAATTCTCTCGGTCCTGGAGCTCAAGATATAATTTTATCTTGGGGAATAATTGTTTTGTTCAGCCTCTGACATTTAGTTGATTAAAAACACCTGGCAGAGGGGAGCAAAAAGGGGATAGATGTAATACAACAACAATAAAATTAAAAAAAAAAAAAAAAAAAACACCTCACAGATATTAATAGTGATATTTAAGATCAGCATTAGTATTTTTTTGGCTTGTAAAATTTTTTGCAAATATTTAATGTTCAACACAACTCTTATACTGTTGATGTCCAAGCTGGCAGACCTTCCTTCTCAGGCTTCTAAGAGTGCCCAGCTGGCCGTATTGCTTTCCAAGCAGGTATGGAATCAGTACTAAAGCTTTGGAAAGCCAAAATATGTTCCTCCTTGTGAAAATTTTGGATGTACCTCATCTCTATCATTAAGTACTTTTTCCTGCACAAGACTGTTTTCTGAAGACTGAATTCATATCAGCTTAGATTATAGAAGTTTTGGTATTTTTAAAACCAATTAAAACATACCATTATAGAAGGAAGCCTTTAAATGACCTAACTGCAGCTGTTTTAATGCATTTCTGACTTTTTGGAGATGATAGGAAAAAAAGTTAAGTCTAAAGCTTTGTCCCCATGATTAACTTGAGAAAAACTAAAAAATTCTGCTTCCCTGTGCCTATGATTTGTTTCAGGGCAATGAAAGGATTGATGTGAACTATCACATCAATCCCAACCACACACATATGTGCACACACACACACACATCCCACAAAACACAGAAACACACACATGAATTTCTGTTTCAGTGTGTCCAGTCCACTTACAGATCCTTACCCACCTTACCAACTCTATCAAAGAATATGACTTTGAGAGTAGGTGAAGTGCTCACTGATGCAAGATTCTTTTTTTATTATATCATTTTTATTATATCATGGTCACTCTTGAAATAACAACCTTTGTTCCTGAGCTGAAACAAACTCAAATGTTACTTATTGCATTGATTTCGTAACTACCCCTCTATAGTAAGGTACTCCATTTTGCTAGGCTGTCCTGCATATTTGTTGTTCTAGTCCTTAGGAAACTTGTCTCATCCACAGTATCTGAGCAAAGCATTTTCTGCCTTAATTGGTCCTATTTAACTTCAGCATGTACATTATACCATAGCAATGTATTGAGTCACCGTAAGGGTGGGAGGATGAGCTATAGGAGTAAGATTTGGTTATAGAGAATGATTGTGGACTACAGTGGGAGAGAGGTTGTGTATATTTGTGTATGTGCATACATACACACTATATATTATTAGATTTCCTTTGGAAAGCAACTATAATTGACCATATGTGGAACTTAAGCATTTCCTCTGTGATGACAACAGTTTACAAAGAATATATAATAAGCAACCTTCTGTACCCATATGTACCTAACAACTTGAATTTAAGATTTATAAAGTAAAAATTCACAGAATTATAGGGAAAGCTAACAAATTCACAGTTTTTATGGGATATTTTAGTATGTCTCTTCTAAAATCTGATAGATCAAGCAAAGAATATGTCAAAAGACAGAAGATATGAAGGGCATATAACTGTTACTTAATGAATGGAGAGAATGGTATACATCGAATCATTGAACCTATCCAAGTGCTATAGGTATAATTTGTAATAAATATTTAAATACAAAATATTACTTACTGAAAGTGACAGGCTGTTTCCTCTAATGACTCTCAACTAAAGTTTGTTTTTCTGTTTCTTTTTTTCTTTTCCCATGTAGCCAAAATCATGTTGCTGTTGTTTTTATTTCAGAAAAAGAAACCAGAAAAAAATGGTTTATTAGCATTTCATAAACAAGTTAATATAATTTGGTTAGAAGTAATGTGCTTGGTTGTTTAGCACTATGTAAACTGAACTCAATTCAACAGACATGTTGATGCATTGGGCATTATGTGTACACTACAGAAGTGATTTCCAAAGTTAGTTTGCATTAGAACCACCTTTATAGCTTCTTCAAACAAGATTATCAGCCCATCTCCTGATTCAGGCAGACTGAGATGGAGCCCAGGAATTTGCTTATCTGACAAGTTACCAGGGAATACTGATTTTGCTGGTTGGGGACCACATTTTGGAAACTGTTGAGTGACAGTAGAACTAAGAAACAAGTTTATCAAATATCACTCAAAATTTAGCCTTTCTTATATCTTTAAATTAATCATTCTTCATATTTTCAATATTGGAATAGTCATTCTCTCACATGGAAAGTTCTTTTAAAATTTAGACAGCATGCATCAATTGGTTGAAAAAGAGCATTAACATTAGAAGAATAGGATATTCTTCTAAATCTTAACTTTTACCCTTTATGGTTCTCACTTAACCCTTGAGCCTCAAGTTTGGGGAAATTTAACTGCTTCAATAAGGCATCTCTAGGAAACTTAGTAGGTTCTAATAAAACCATAATTAATGTTTCTAAAGCATGTGAGCATATGGCTGCTGAGTAATCAGAATTTCCCACAGTGCATTTCAGACGTGGCTTGACATAACAACAGTTCTAAGTGTGTAGCTCAGAGCAATGCTTTAAACTGGAACAATCACCTCGAATGTGAGAGGAAAGATAAATTTAGAATTCAGGATTGAGGAGAACAGCCAGAATGTGAACTGTAGACAGGTGCCTGTTGGATAGTTACCAAAAAGGTAAAAGACTTTACACTTCAGATTATGCTTTCTCCATCACCCAAAGCCCATATTTGTTTGCCCTCGAATATGCTCTGCCTTCTGATTTTTCTATAGAAGATTCAAAAACTTTCCAGCATTCTTTTTCTGTTTGTCTTGTATGTGCTTTCATTAATAACATAAAATAATATTTACAGGGACTGTTTACATATCTGTTTCTCACTAAACTGGAAGGTCCTTGAGAGCAGCTGCTTCTTTCTTTTTGTGTTTGATTATCATGTACTTAACATTGTGCCTAGAGATTTATAATTCCTCAGTAACAATACTAACACTAATAATAGTAATAATAATAATAATGCTCAGTAATTACTTGCTAACGAAAAAGCCCTTTAAGATCTAAGATCTTACCTCCTCCATCAGTCAGCACATCTAGCCAGCCCCAGTTAAAGTGCCTCAAACTGAATTGATATTAATGAACTTAAACTGAAAGGGTACAGCAGGAGACTAACCTTAACTATGTGGGGCAAAAATAAATCCCCAAAGCAAGTATATCCTTACTCCCTGTTGATCCACTCTGTGTAAAGGCAGATGAAACCATCTGCTTTTGGTTCAATATAGAATAATGGCAGCTGATATTGCAAGGAGCTTCCCTTGTTCTGTCACCGCTGTCCTCTTGCCACCAACTCTACACACTGCATCTGCCCTTGGTCAGTGCATGTTGTGTTGTTTTCCCTTGTTAACCTCTCACTGTTCAAAGCCACAACCTCAAGTGACACTGCTGCCATGGGATACAAAATTGCCAGCCCTATCACGAACCCTATCTCTGAAGAGGCACTTGGTTGGCAGAGTGAAAACACAGAGTACTGAGATGCCATCTGCATTTCCTACTACATAGCTCAATTAGTTGATTGATTTGTAACACTTTAAAAAACATTTTCTAAGCAAAGCAAATTAGGAGAGTGTTTTATAATGTATTCAGATTAATTAAAACTGCACTAAGTGGAGTACTTTGCTTCTTGGTTTCAGAAAAAATATCACAAGGAAGTCACATACCATATTGATTTTTAACCCCCAAGCAGGAGTGAAACAACATTATTGAAGTTTATAGCATCTAGAACTACACTAGTGCACCCCTTTAAAGGTTTTCTGTAATTAGAAAGTAGAAGATTGGGTGGCGAGAGAGGACATTAGAATACCAGCATGACATAGGGAAGAAGGTAGTGGGAAGAAGCTGGTAACAAACTCTTAATTTCAATAACCAACAACACCTGCTCCTTGTTGCATACAAAAATGCTTTTATCATCTGAAGGGAAAAGAAAATCTGCAACCATTTGAGATCAATCTAAAGGCTTGAAAGTGAGCTGGAACTGTTGAATATAATGCAGGAATTCACTGATAAGGTGAATGCATAAATAACCTGAGGTTTTCACAACTTTGGATAATTTTAGATGTTAATCCAGCTCTTCCTTCTCACATCTCAGATGATCCCTATCAGAATGCTTTTTCTGCATTTCTGCTGCCTATCGCATTATGAGATGCAAGAGGGCTTCCAAATTGTCTTCTGATTAAACCCTCAAATTATTGGAGATGTTTGCATAGGTAATTATGATTTATTTAAAAGCACTTTGTTTGCATTGCTCTTGTCTCAGTTTCTTCAAAGCTGATTACTAAGAAATTGATTAGATTAGTTTGATTTTTTAAATCATTTGAAACTTAAGAACATATTCCTTCACATAATTTTTTAGATGTGAAACCAAAACAATGGAAATCTGTGTATTGAATGTTTTCAAAACTTCTTTCACATGCCACTAAGTGGTTAAAATAAATAGTAGAAACAGTAACAGTTATTTTTTCTTTCTTTCTTTCCTTTTTTTTTAGTAGAAAGATCAAAGTAGGTCATTTGAATAGACTGCTTCAGCTCCATGTCATTTGACTAAACCAGTAATACTTAGTAGGGCTTCATTTCCTCATATGCTGACGGGCCTCTGTTCCTCCATAGAAAATATGCAAAAAATGCTGATAATAATATTCTCCCATATCATAGATCATTTTTCTAATCATGAATGTTTTATGATATTTCATTATTTACATTATCTTGAAAGGACGGAAAATTATCTAGTGAGGTGAACCCTGCCCTTCACTATAGGACATTGCTCTACAATGAGATTCTAACTTCTTACATAGTCCTTTCTAAGCTACAGAGAGCCTCAGAGTAATGCCATGAGCTGACTTTTCCATTTACTATTTACTAGCAACGCATAAATTAAACCAAAAATACAGTTAGCACTAGTTTCTTAGGATAGACAGTTGCTTTAAAAATACTATGGGTAAATACATCTTGGGTGTTTATTTCTTAAGGTTGGTAATATTCTTTGAAAACTGTCAGCAGCTCATCTCTAAATGAATGCTATGGGTGAGTACCTCAAAAAGACATTTCAGAATAATGCGTTCATGTGATTCTGTTTTTAACAAGGCCTCGTAGTCACCCTGCTTTTCCATAGGAAAAAGAGGCTAAAATACACCTCTGTGAAAACTCACTGATTCTATAAGTGTATTTTCCTTAAACATATAATGAATCCAAGCCAAAAAAGAAGCACAATGCAGCAGTTCTGATTTTAAATATTACTAATGGGACTGGAAATAAAAATAATTGTTATTTAATTACAGAATGTGTACTCCGATGCACAAATGCCTGATAGCGGATAATGACATTGGACACTGAAAATGTTCTGTGGCTGCTGGCAACATTTGAAAATAATTTACATGTTTAATTGAGTTTGCTACAGAAAGGCTCATTGTGCAATTACATGTTCACTTAGGTGCTCAAATAGATACTGAAAATACCTGTTTCACTTGTACCTATTGCCCAAATTGCTGCTGCTGCTGCTGCAAAAAAAAAAATGTTTCCATTTACTTACATGTGGAACTCTACATATGCTTGCACTTTGTGTTTAAAATGCCTTCCACCCTTAGGTTTGATGGCTAAGTCTTGCTCTGAGCATTGTAGCAATGCAGACTATTTATGGAACAATATTGCCCTCTGGCAGTGAGGCAGCTAGTGGTTTTATAACTGTTTTATGTCATTTTGACAGCTTTTAAACTAGTCACACCCAGCAGTTTAGGCCAGAAGGGAAACATCAGCAAATGCCTGCAGGAGCTTTATATTACAAAACCTGTATGTGCTTTTATATGAGGAAAACCAACAATTCTTGCTTTAAAGAAAAGCCACATCCCCAAGAGGTGGACTAAATTTTTGCCATGTAAAGCTTACAGAAGTACAAATAATAAGGACAATATTGTGCTCACAGTACAAGCGAACAGCACTGTCTGTTCTTCCTTAGAGAAAGCGAGATTCATGAGCGGAAGCTCCACGGAGCTCAGCCCCGTAAGCTGGTCACAAAGCCGCTTCCTGTACTTCATGTTCAGATGCTCATGGGATCAAAAACAGAACAAAACAAAACCAAAAATCAGAGTCACATCTGATACCTTGGATTGAATCATCTTGAGGAATGGCTGGGCTTCGTCAAAACGACCCAGCACCGCTCCCTGAAGCTAGAGAAGCCAAAGCCTCAGTGCAGCTGCCAATTCCTAGGGGGCACCTCAGCTGCTTCTCGTTCACCCCCTCAAAGCCAACCACTCAAAAGAGCCAGGTGGGCTTTACCAGCGGGGCTGGGATTACAGGGAGGGGCTCGGCCAATGATTATAAGTGCAGCTTGGCAAACAGCTGAGGAAGACAGAGCTCTTTAGACCCCCTTCTTTCCAGCCCAGCGATTACTGCTGAAAGCATTTCCGGGATCCCAGAAAACAAGTCTGAATTTCATCTGGGGCCTCCGGACTGGAAAACCAGGTCTTATAAGGAAACTCTTAAGCATCCCTTTTGGTTCCCATGAATCTTCCCACTGTAGAATATGTCATCCATCTCTGGGGCAGAGTCCAGGGAAAGAGGGCAGGAGGACTTCTCAGGAGACTGAAGAATAGATAAAAGGAGCAATTTATGCTTTTTCTTCAGGCAGGCACACCCTAAGGCCTTGTAGTAACATGTCTGGAAGTACTTTGCCCACTGACTTTCAGTTAATATTTTCTGAATGGATGCAGACACCATGATTTAGAAGGGAGTTTTTGTTTGTTTGCCATTATAATTCAATAATGCATAAATTTTAAAAATGGAAGTTAAAATAAGATATAAAAAACAAGAAGGATTTGTACTGTAAAAGAAAAAAATTAAGTTCTAGATTCAGAAAACTGAGCTAAAATGAAGCCTGGAAAAACATTCGAGGCACATAGTTAATCAAAAGAGTCAATAACATTAAATACATTTATTATGTATAATCATCTAGATTAAAATGTTGAATTTTTCTGAATTGTCCTTTAAAAAAAATTTAACCATTTATTATCCAAATACAACCTCAGTGGAAAAGGAATGGATTTAGCTTAATAGAAAGGAAAACAATTACTTTATGCAATAAATAAGCAAAAATAGCTTGAAATTTGTACTCAATTGAGAAAGAAGTTTTACTTGCATCTGTTTTAGCTGACTTAAGAATACGTGTCACAAGCCCTAGCTGGTGGCTTAGTGGATAAGGCTCTGGCCTGGTTTGATTCCCAGTAAGGGCACATAACCAGGTTGCAAGCCAGGTCTCCAGCCAGATCCTTAGCTGGAGGCAGGTGAAAGGCAACCAAACATTGATGTCTCTCCCCCTTTCTCCCTCTCTTCCTTCCCCTCTCTCTGGAAATGATAGATAAAACTTAAAAAAAAAAAAAAAAAAGCATATCACATACATATCCACATATTCTGGTTAAAATGGCAGCAGAATATCAGGAGTGTCAAGGAATGTGGAGCAAAGCAGATGAGGAGAGAGGGCAGAGGCTGAGAGAGGGCAGAGGCTGCAGTATGGTGAAACCATGCTTCCAAGGTGATCTAGCCCTGAGATCTAGCCGCTACCTGCCAGGCCATAGCTCCAGCCAACCACTCAACCATTGGTCCTTACAAGCAACCTATTCTCCAAATGAGTTCAAAAGAAATTAATACCTCCACAAGCTAAACAACTCATTTTTCCTACAGGAAGATCTTCGATTTCCCTGTTTGAATTTATTGTTTCAAAGCTTTCCTCAAATTTCCTATGAAACACTACATTGTACTTCACAGAGAGTCGCCCTTAAAGAGCTGTGTTGGCCAGGAATGATGCTGAAGCACATAAGGTCTACATTTTCCTTTTGTTCTGTTTAGTTTCCTTTCATGGACAGAGGTGGTATGATTCACATCTGGAAGTATAATATGAGGACTGACTATGCCAATTTCTATAAAGTAAAAGCTCAGCTATAGTATTTTTAGGTTTGAATAATAACAATAATAATAATGACAATATAACAATGATAATTTGTTGTTACTTATAAATTATTATGGTCTAACTACTATTCATAAATTATGTCTTTTAATAATCACAGAATTCTGGTGAGGCAGCTATTATGTCCAGTTTAGTCATGTGGAGGTTATGTTAATTACTTCTGAGCCAGAGCTAATAAGGATTTTAACTCAGGCCTGTTTGCCACAAAATCTGGGTTGTAGTTTTTTTAATTACCTCATGCAAGTGTTATTTCTCTAGACTAAAAGATGAATAGGTGATCTATGGTAGATGGCATTATTGACCATAATTCTTTAAACTTGCAGTACCCACACACCATTTGCTATGTGATTTGGAAGCTCCTCCCACTTCACGCTCTTTGATCTTTGTTTCAGCCATTTGATTGCTTGGGTTGATATAATGAGCCGAAGGTGACAACATGCTAGCAGTTCTTAGCCAAGGCTCTCATCTATGTGTCCTCATGTACCTTGCTGTGGCTACACAAAGAACGTGTGCTGGCTAGCTTACTTGTGCTAAAAAGAGTGTGGGGGACATATGTGACAGAGCTGCCCTGACTGACCTGATAATAAATCTTAGATGACCCAGAAACGATAAGCACTATGAAATGATCTTTGCCATCCAAAGTTTGGTGTGGTTTTTGTAATTACTATGACAATAGACACATTCTGTATGTGTTGTTTTGAAGAATATGTGCTAAATGAATGGGTGTGTATGCTTGCAAATAAAAGTATACACACCAATCTAATTGACTATAAGCCCTGGTATTTTACATCCAGATAACCACTTGGTGTAAGTAAATTAATTATTATCAAAAGGAGAGGGAGTTTCAGTATTATTTTCCTTTAGAAATCACCATTCCATTTCCCTTTTGATTTTTCCAATAAAAATAAAAGAGGCATTTTAAGACAGTTTAGCTGCTTAGCTCTGGCTTTGATCTTTGATTAGTCTTACCTGATAAACAATACTTAGAGGGTCTCTCTTTGTACCACTGACATATCTCAATAAGAGGGAGGCATCTTGACCCCATAGAGCAGAGACAGTTCAGTGTGCCCCTGCCAAATCCCATCCTGGTCATTCTCAGTTGCAGGACTACCACAGGGATGAATAAATGTTCATTGGTAAGGAATTTTGGAATATCAAACTCTGCTATCAAGTGAAATCATATCATTTTATGACATGAGATACTAAACAAAAACTAAATGAAGAAGGAAAAGAAGTCCATATAAACACCTACACACCTGCACACACACACATTCCAAAAGGCCTTTGAAACTGATCTCAGATTGTGATTAGGTCAAAGAGTTCTTTGTAACTTTGGTTTAGGGTACATCGGCCTACCTGGCACATAAAATGAATATTTTATACAGTTGTAGATACACCCTTAGACTATGATGAAGTATATAAGATAAAGTGAAGAACTGGCTTAATCTTAACAAAAATCAGATCCAAATCATCTTTCCTACGAAGGCAAATTTTTGTCTTAATGTTCTACCTCTTATCATTGCACTGAGAAAACTGAATTTTGATCAATGATTACAAATAGATACAAGTTCAAAGGCTATATGGTTTTCTGGCCAAATAATTCATTAGAAGTCTTGTTTGCTTTATTATTTTTATTTATAATTCATTATTGAAATTTTCATGTTATGATAGTTGGAAATCTATGAAATAGCCCCACTTTCCTAACATTAAAGTGGAAAAATCATGTATTTTTATTTGATTTGGGCTCAATTTTAAGTAAGATTTGTATAACTTCAAAAACATGTTAAAGAGTTTCATTTGTAAATAGGAAGATTCCAGGGTTTAGAAGAGAGGATACATATCTGTATTGGTGGTTTAGGGGAACGTAACATACACGGCATGTTTTCTCTGGAAGGGTGACTGAAAGTGGTCAACCAGTTGAAATGAAATCCTACTGTCATTCCACAAAAGAGATGTGTGGTTAAGCGAAGCCTCATAAACTTGCAGCCCAATTAGATATAACCTAATATTTATGTTCCATTTTGGAGCTCTATCTTCTCTATTTTGTTAATTTTTCTGTGATATTGATCTGATTAAGACAAACACTACTAACACATGGAATCATTAACAAGTCCTGATTTAGTTCCCAGATACAAAGGATATTTATTTGTTTTGTGTTCATCTGTTCAATACCATCATTTTATTTTTATTTTTATTTAATTGTAGTAATAAAATTTAATATGCTATCTACCTCTAAATTGATTCTTTTTTCCTTTTCTTGAAAAGAACTTAAATTTTATTTTTCAACTGCAGTTTACATTCAATATTGTTTTGTATAGTTTCAGATGTACAACATAGTGGTTAGATAATAATATACATTACAAAGTAGTCCCCCAATATTTCCAGTACCTACCAGGCACCATACATAGTAATTACAATAATATTATTAATTATCTCAGAATTCATAGTTCTCTGCATGGATGTCTAATAGGCATCTTAATATTAACTGGAGAAAATGCCTGATTTCTCCCCTTCCACCAAAACTGTATGACCCTGATCTTTCCCATCATTATAAATGGTCTCACCATTCACTCATTTACTCAGGTCCAAGCTTAGTAACCATCCTTCATGTCTCTCCTTCTCTCATACCCCACCTCCAATCCATTTGCAAGCCCCACCAGCTCTGCCTTCCTCATACATTTTCTCCCAGTATCACCATTGGTCAAAGGCACCATCATCATTATTGAAGCTGCTGATGGGGTTTTCCTGATTTCCCTTCTTAAAAAAACAAATTCAACTGAATAGACTGAAATATCAAGTTGGCTTTCTTCTATAATTCGTGAATTGTAAAGTGGCCCATCTGGCAAATAGAAAAGTGCTCTGAAGAGTTGTACAAAAGAGGCAGCAGAGGCAAGGACAAGGAGAGTGGGTTACCCCATCTTTCTCTGGAGCATAGAAGGGGTCTGTCAGATGGATTAGCTCATTTCTGCTGACAGAAAAATTCCAGATTGACCAGTTTACTATTTTGTACCTCTGAGAAAAATTAGGTAAGATAATTAAGTCTTGGTTTGGTAACCTGGGATTAGCATAAGTGACTCCATTTTGGACCTGTTGTCTTTTTTTAAACACTCTCTTCCCCTCAATATTTACTTATAACACAGTCTCTGGAATGATTTTCTTTTTCAACACAGATTATACCAATTCCTTGCTCATAATTCTTTAGTGGTCATCTTACATCCTCTGAATGAAATCTAAATTTCTTATCTTGGCCCATAATGACCTTTAAGAGTTAGTCCCTGATAATTTCACCAAAGTTTTCTTCTGTTCTCTGCCCTGCTCACACTACCATGCTGACCTGCCTGCTATTTCCCAAAGATCCTGTGCTTCCCCTCTCTGGTCCTTTTCACTTGCTGTTCTCTCTGCCTGTGATACTGCTCCCAGATCATCACTGATTTGCTTTCTCCCTTTCAGTTTCTCCTCAAATGCCTCCTCTTCAAAGAAATGTTCTCTAACTACCCTAACATAGCCATCCTCTCTCCATAGGCTCTCCTCTTGGCCTTCATTGCTGCCCAGTCTGGCACCCATTGACAACTAGGGTTGCCTTCTAGGACAGTGATTCCAGAAATAATTGTGAGCTTCTAACAACTATTTTCAAAGATATTTTATTTATTATTTTCAGAGAGAGGGGAAGGGAGAGAGGCAGAGAGGGAGAAAGACATCAATGTATGGTTGCCTTTCACCTGCCTCCAGCTATGGGCCTGGCTAGAGACCTGGCTGGAGACCTGGCTTGCAACCTGATTTATATGCCCTGGCTGAGGAATCGAACCAGCAACCTTTGAGTTCACAGGCCGTTGCCTTTTCCACTGTGCCACCAGCCAGGAATATTACTTTTTTAAATGCAGACAAAAGGACTCCTGATGCCAGTTCATTCACAGAGCTCTGGGCTCTGCTCTTTCCTGATCAGATTTATAATTCTACTACCACTCTTCTGGTTCACCTGACCTTAAATAATTCAGATATGGACCAATGTGACTTCCACATTATATTGATGACCCTAATGCTATATGCTCTAATTTTGCATTACAGAAATGTTCATTATAAGAAGAGTATATTGTATAGGTTTATAAGTGCATGTATAGTAACAGGCACAAACTGGAAAGAGGCATGCAAATTGATTACAGTGGGAAGGGAAAATTATTTTTTAATGCATACATTTTGTTTGACTATTCTTCATATACTGTTTTGCATGTTTATGTGTTTCTTATTTTAAACAGAGAAAACCAAGTCAGTGAGACCCAATAAGCTGAGCATGTTTATATAAACAAGAAAGAAAAATGACAAAATAGACATGTCACAGGTACATACATATGTGTGTGAATGGGTAGCTGGATCTATGTATCTATCTCATCCTTAGCATGACATAACGCAATATATCTCTCATGTTGCAATGACAATCTATACAATAAAAATAATTGTACTTTTTTATTTTCAACAAAAGCAAATGTAACACATATGCACATACCTGTGATTTTGGCATCCGTTAGTGTAACTGATAAAATATTCAGGAGAGGGAAGGAGAAAGGAAGAAAGAGAGAAAGGGGTGTTGTGGGAAGAGGCTAAGGGAGGGAGGAGGGAGAAGAAATTAAATATTACTATTACTCTTCCTGTCTGCTTGAAGATGATTCTGGAAATATTGTTGAATTTATTTTATGTTTTTCATTTGATAGTGTTTTTTTTTTTTTTTTTCCCTCTCCCAAAGAAGTATGCATTTCAGTGTGGGTCTCATTATCATTGGGTCAGAGAGTTTGTCTAATTTTTTGTATGGCCTAAAAATCCCCCAACTGGTATCTCACAGTTTTTTCTCAAACTTTCTAAAAAATCTCTGTATGTTCTTTTTGGCAATTTTGAATGACATTTCTTTCTGACTTGGGGATTTACTTCTGAGAACCAAAGCTCTGGTCATCATAAACCATATCTATTTGTGTTCTTTCTTCTGATAGTTTCCTCTTCTCTGTTTAGCACTTAGTATTCTTTCTTCACAATATGAGCAAGTTAGCTTTGCCTAAGGGATAGACTATTTTCTTTTGGATACCCAACCTATGCCCTTTTCAGAAGTTAGGAGATGTTCCCTTCCCTTTTCCAGGCTTTAAGCAATCTGTTATTTCATAAACAGTGGGAGCAACATTCACAATTATCAAATTTAAAAAATCAAGTAGTTTTTTTTTTTAATATCTCTTATTGTCTGCTGAAGTTAATAAATACTGAGCATTAATACTGGTTTCTTGACTATCTGATAAGGAGATTTCTTTACCTTGAAAAGTTTAAATAATCAGAATTACTCTCCAATCTTCTTTGAGGAAAAGTGGTCAAAAAAAAAAAAAAAAAAGTCACAATCAAGCTGTGGACATAGGAAGATTCCCAAAGAAAAGAGATGACTGGATTTATCTTCCCTTCCTTTGGTAATTACTAGTGATAATAGGCAATTATAACAGTTCTTTTCTCTTTTGAGATACTGAAATAGCTACCTTTTGCTACATAACAAGGCATCCTATAATATAATCTCTTTAAAAAAACTGGTATTTGAATCTCATGATTCTTTTGGTAGAGTGGGCTCTCCATGTGATGTCTTCATCCGTATTTGGTTAGCCCAGGCTTGTTCCCATGGTAACAGAAGGAATCCATCTAGCAAGAAAGAGCTAGCCCCAGTGCACAAGCACTTTTCAAGTCTCTGATTATGGCTGGTACTGCCCTGCTGGCTCATGCAGATTACACACCCAAACCTAGATTCAAAGAAGGAGCTCTTCCACCTTTTCGTGGGAAGAACTGTAAAGAATTTGTATATACTTTTTGGCAATCTACCACAGACATCAAAAATGAGATAGTGACTTGTTCTCTTTTCTGTTATAAAGATTACAAAGTAGCACAAGTTGCATACCTTCTCTAGACAGTAAGTTATTATACTTTATGTGTTCTTTTGTCAAAACTTGTATAAATCATGTTTTGGGAGGAATAACAGTGCCCTTGTGGTGCACCATGTTCTGACAATGCTGGTGATCATTTATGCAATGTAGGATAGCTGCTAACATTGCCCAATCAGTGCACAATCCAATGGACATTATTCACACCATAGTTTTTGTATATTTATTGCAACTTCTTGAAAAATAATAGTTAAGTTTCATGAGGAAAGGACATTGTTTCTCCTTCTTACAAAAATGACTTTCTGAATAATTTCTTATGCTGACAAGCTATTTTTTCCCAAATAAGAGACAACTTGTTATAACAAATGGTAAAGAAGTCCCTAATTTGCATAAATTATCTCATTTCTTTTTTCTTAAAGGGTTTCTTTTTCCTGTTTTTGAAAGGACCAAGTCAATCTAGTCCTAATTCCCATAGATTGTTAACATCCATATTTACAAGAAAAAAATTTATCATTTAAAATTATATTTCCTATATTGTTTGATTTTTGAAGTCTGGAGATATTTCTCTCTGGGCACCATCATTTTTTTCTTGTTTTTTGAAGTTTACCTAGAAATTATTTTTCTTTTTCTGTACATGAAGATCTGTCCCGAAAGTATCGATCCATATAATGGTTTCATTGTATTGACATTGGCTCAGTACTTTCGGGACAGATGTTCCTTGTTTTTGATTTTTTTTTTTTTTTAATCCCATTGACAGCCATAGATGCTCAGAGCCCTCTGTGTTCTTTTAGGGTGCAGTATTATCTGTTGGGACTAGAAGCTTTAGATTTAGACTGAAGATCTAGATTGTAGGCCAATAAATGAATGTGTGTGGTATCCTAATTCCTGCAAGATTAGGGGTGCAAACTATAGCTCATTGGAAAAAAAGTTAGCTGTATATTTTAATGTAATATGTCTTATTTTAATATAGAAACATTTTATTATTGAGATATTTTAAACATTTATTTGCATTGCTTCTTGGCCTTTTAACTGAGATCAAGTGCAAAAAAAATGTATTTGCACCAAGAATCCTTACAGGAAATTTTGTAATACATAGTTCTTATCTTATTGGAAAATTCCATTTTTGCAATTTCAGAAACTTTAACATAAAATTAGAATGCAATTTTTAGTATTAGAGGTATAACCCTGGCTGGTGTGGCTCAGTGGATTGGCACTGGCCTGTGAACCCAAAGATTGCTAGTTCGATTCCCAGTCAGGGCACATAACCAGGTTGCAAGCCAGGTCTCCAGCCAGGTCCATAGCTAGAGGCAGATGAAAGGCAACCATATGTTGATGTTTCTTTTCCTCCCTGCCTCCCTTCCATCCCCTCTTTCTAGAGATAATAATTGAAATCTTTAAAATGAAATATTTTTAAAAATGGAAAGTTATATCCCCTATGCAGAGGTTGCCCCTGAAGAGCAGAGTCCCAACCATACATCATTTACTTACATATTTCCATTTAGTTTGTGTCTTCTTTAATTTCTTTCATCAATATCTTATAGTATTCCATGTACAGGTCTTTTACCTTCTTTGATAAGTTAACTTATAGGTATTTTATTATTTTGGATGCAATTGTAAGATTGTTTTCTTGATATCTCTTTCTGATAGTGCATTATTAATGTATAAAGATACAATATATTTTTTAATATTTATTTGGTAGCCTGTATCTTTAGTGAATACATTTATTAGTGCTAACAGTTTGGTGAAGTTTAGGATTTTTGACATATATTATCATGTCATCTGCAAATGGGGCAGTTTTAGTTCTTTTGTTCTAATTTGGATGTTTTATTTTTAATTTATTTTTCTTGCCTAATTGTCATGGCTAAGACTTCCAATACTATATACGAATATTGAAAGTGAAGGAAGTAGGCACCCTTAATTTACCCTGATTTTAGAGCAAAAGCTTTTAGCTTTTCACCATTGATTCTAATATTTAATATGTGGTAAAGTAGCATTTTTAAATATTCTCTTTCTTAAGCAATAATATTTTTTTTATACAGAGCTAGTAAAAGACCAACAAGATAACCATAATGATGCTATTTATTTTTTACACTTTCAAACTTACATATCTGTTCTTATGCCTTTGAACTTCTTTTCTATCTGATCATTAAATAATAATTATCTTGCCTAGAAATAATTGATTTTATTTTGTGGTTTTACTTGAGTCCAAGTGACACGATGCCAAAATGTCAGAGATTTTAAGAGGTAAAGCAGGGAATGCTTTTTATTTTATTTTATTTTTTAGAGTAATATAATGATTCATTGTTTAGAATATACTCTTAAAATGGGGCAGATAGAATTGATTTTATCACAAATCAGACATGTTATTTTTGGCTATAACATTACTCTCTGGTTTGTCTAAGAGAAAAATTAAACGATGGTTGCAAAAGCACTGGGAGCTCTTGGAAAGGCAGTTTTAACCCAGGTTCATATTACTAATTCATCAAATCAAGTCCCCATATTAACTCATTCTAACAATCTGAGATTAGTTGGCCCAAGTATATTATAATGATTTATTTTCATATTTAATAAAACTGTGCAGAAATTCAATCAAAGCTTGGTAACCTACATATTACAAAGTTTAAGGCATGTTCAAGTGTTACATTTTTAATTGAAGGTGGCAGATAGAAGAAAGTCTTTTAGAGGGTGTTGACCACATGCCCCAAATGATGAATAATACAAAACAATGAATAAATGTCATGAGCAGTATTATCCTTGGGAGAAGTCACCATCAGTCCCAGAGTAAAGTTTACAAAAATAAGAAACAAGAAGGTGAGAACAGGATGCAGTTCCCATTTAATTTCCTTTCCCACTATTTTGCTGTTGTTTTGTTTTTAATACCTCCCTTGGAGCAATGAGTCAAATGTCTCCCACCAAAGAAAAGCAATAATGATATATATTTTGCACATACTAAAATCTGTGTGATATTATGGCTGCTAAAATTGAAAGTATTTTTTCTTTTATCTTTACCGTGTGTGTGTGTGTGTGTGTGTGTGTGTGTGTGTGTGTGCTTATTGTAATAAAATGGCTTCCTGAGGAGGTCAAAGGATCTGTCATTTCTCTCTCTTATGCTCTAAGACAGTTGTAACTGCCTGGTTGGAAACTTGAATTTTGTTTGGGGGAGTTTTAATAGATAGTATTAAGTGGTGCCTAAAGGGGCAAATGTTATCTATATGTAAAAATAGTGAAGTCATCCCAAAGTAGCTATAAAGATGCTCAATCATTCAAGAGACTTATGTTAACTGCTGTTTTGAAATGCATATACCTCTATGTGGGAGCCTCCAGAGCTCACTTTTCTCTCAGTGAATCTATCTTATTTCTTTCCCTATTTGTACTGTGCCATTTAAAGTTTTCCAGTGCCCTTCTTTGAAATTTCAAAGGTTGTCCCATGGAGAATCAATTATTTCTAAATGCTTCCTGGAGATTTTGAGGTGTTCAACTCTTTTTGGGAGCCAGTGAAGAACCAAAATCCTTCCTTCACTCTGACTGGTGAAAGGGGAAAGAAAGGCTTTTACTTCAGAACAGGTCTTTCCAACTAGAGAGCCAGGTGAAGACATTGAGAGGCACTGGCCAAAGAGGGAGAGGACAGCATACATAACTTCCTCTCTTTAGAATGTTCACTTCCATTTGGTAGGAAAGAATTACAAAGAGAGTCAAGTTTCAAGGGAAAATAAAAGAATAGATTTTGTATGAGAACAGTAATATTTTCCCTTTATCTATCTTCTGCAGAAAGAAATGTATTAATGATCCTCAAAGAACAATATGACTATATAAATGTAGCCAATTAAATTTTCGAATTTGACTTTATTCTAACATACATTTAAATTGGTTTATGGCCCATGGACTATTTCATAGAACAGCCAAGTATTTTGCAATACTTCACTAGAATATGAAATGTTTGGCACATGAAAGAATTGGTAGAATGAGGATCCACTCCAGAATATCTTTAAGAAATCAGGCTTAGAAGATAAGAAGACCTTGAATAGACTGCTATATTTCTTAAACTTGAGGAAGCTTCTTTAGAATCCCAAACTTAGAATAAATTTGGCCTCCCATAAATATTAGGTCAGTTTGATTGTTTGGATTCCCAGAATTGTAACAAAGCTGAAAAAAATGTTTGTAGAGATTATTACTATGAATCAGGGCCAAATTTAAAGGCATACACTGGTAAGTATAGAACTTCAAGACTGATAATCTCAGATTTGAAGTCCTATGGCTTTGTAGGTCCTAAAGATGTTTTCCATTGGTCAGCATAAGGTCGCCTTCATTTTCACAGCATTTTAAACACCAGGTGAAGTTTTTGACAATACTTAACAATGAAGTTTTCACATGAAAATTCAATTTATGACTCCTCTTGAAAGATTTAGGCACATATACTCAAGAATTGAATAGCAGCTGATTTTTTTTGGTAGTATTCTGTACTTACCAAGTCTTCATGGTCACACTGCATCCACCTACCTCACCCTGTAATCCTTTTCACACATGCATCATCTGTTGGAAAAAGTCAGAGCCATATAATAAAACACAATTACAATTACAAAAAAAATTTTTTTTTATTTAAAAAAGATACAAGATATAAGGAACATCATATGGTGCCTCGATCCAATTCAAAGTAAGCACCTTCAGATGTGACACACTTCTCCCAGCATCATTTCCACTGTTAAAAACATTCTGCACAATCCTGTGTTGGAATCAATGCTCCACTCTCTCAGTCATTCCAATTGGGCTGGTCACACACTGCACATGCTCACTCACCAGTGACTAATTCCCAATCAACCCAGTCAGTGATGTCATCTTCATCTAAGCATGCACCTTAAAAACCACTCTCATTGTCTGCTAGGTTACATTATGGCTGCACACATTGTTTTAATTATATTGACATTGGCTCAATACTTTCAGGACAGATTTCATATAATGAGGAATGGTTTTCACAACATTATGTAACCTGGCAGCCAAGGAAAGTGGACTGGAATGCGCACATGTGAACCATGATTACCATTGTTCTAGTCAGTGGGGGTGGTAGATTCCATTGAGTGAGCATGTGTACTGTGTGGCTGTTTCATTTGAAATGTCTGCCTCAAATTTTGCATTAAGTTTGGACATTCTTCGCTGGAGACTACTCAGATGATTCAGAAGGCTGCAGCTATGGACACTTGGTGACTGGCACCTTCATCACAACAATGCACCATGTTTCATGCAGAGGATTTTGGTGAAACATCAAATCACGCAGGTGACTCAACCCCCATACAGTTCAATTTGGTGCCTGTGACTTCTGGATTTTCTCCAAATTAAAATCACCATTGATAGGGAAGACATTTTAAACAATCAGTGAGGTTCAGGAAAATATAATGAGGCAGCTGATAAAGATTAGGAGAACTATATGAGATCCCAAGATGCCAACTTTGTAGGGGACTGAGGCATCATTTTCCCATGTACAGTGTGTCTTATATCTTGTATCTTCTTCAATGAACACCTATGGTTTTCATATCACATGGCTTGATACCTTTTGGAAAGATCTCATACACATATTCTCAAGTGTCTGACTATTGGTACCCTTCATTTATTCCTCTGATCTGCTGGGCCACCATGACTGTTGTGTTTATTGTATTTGGTATAGAATTCCAAAATGTCTTCTGGGATGATGGTCTGTATACCTGTGAGCCTTCTCTTACCACAAAAACCAGTTCCATATACTTTGTTGCCTCTCCTGGCTGACACTGCTTACTCTGTACATCAGCTCTCTAGCCTAATCAGTGCTGGATCCTTTTATTGTGGACCCCAGGCTGTGCTCTTGACTTTGCTCCAGACCACCCAAATGTCAACTTAGCAATCATTTAAATCAAGTTATATAATACAACATTTAAACTTCTAAGCCATAATGATATGCACTGATGCTTTTTTAAAAATGCTGCAGCTTTTTCTTTTTAAATAAACAAATATTTTTATGTTGGGTTCTTTGCTCACATGACTCACCTAGGTATTTTTAAGAAAGAAAAATATTTTATTCATTATTTTTTGAGAGAGGGGAAAAGGGGAGGAAGAAAAGGAGAGAAACATCAATGTATGGTTGCCTTTCACCTGCTTCCAGCTTGGGACCAGGCTGGAAACCTGGCTTGCAGCCTGGTTATGTGCCCTGACTGGGAATAGAACCAGCAACACTTGGGTTTGCAGGCCATTAAGCCACACCAGCCAGGACCATGCATTGATGCTTTTACTATGTAGTATACTTACAAGATTGTTCCCTTTCTGAACTAAATGACCGGTACAACCCCTTTTTAAAGTTAATATTGCCGATCAGTTCAACATCAGCATATTCACTCCAAAAACAAATTTCTATTTTACAGAATGTGAATTAAAGAATGAAGCTGAATTTCATGTCTTGTTTATTCAACAAGAGAGCATATTGATGACACAAGTTGTCCCAGGCTAGGTAGTGATTATATTTAAGTGCTATAGAAGATGATCTTGGAAGAGATTACAATCACTATAAGTACTTAGCATTGCATTGCTTACATGAAAGGAATGTGACTGTTAAAATGAAAAGAAATCTCCTTAGTATAGATTAGTTTGTCTATTGTCCATTAACTATGAAAGAAAGTTGAAATTCAGCTCATTGTGATTCAATGCTAGATTTTTAAAAACAAAAGCTTTTGTCTGAGGAACTGCTGAATATCTACTGAGTATTTTTTTTTTTCTGAAATACTTGTGGAGAATTTAAGAATTTAGGGACAGTTTCTTCTTGCTATTGGCAAAAATATATTGTGATATACATATACATATATATGTATATACACACATATATAAATAATCAAGTGATATGTATATGTATATGTGCATGTCATTTTGAGCTTCTACCTCAGCTAGGGCAGTAAGTAGTCATTTTTATGTGTTGTAGTTTTATATAATAGGGTTCCATGTAAGTGTACTTTTTATTTTAAGATTTTATTTATTATTTTTTAGAGAGAGGGATAGGGAGAGAGGCAGAAAGGGAGAGAGACATCAATGTGTAGTTGCCTTCCACCTACCTCCAGCCACAGAACTGACTGGAGATCTAGCTTGCAACCTGGTTATGTGCCCTGGCTGGGGACTCAAACCAGCAACCTTTGGGTTTGCAGGCCGGTCGGTGCCTTATCCACTGTGCCACCATCAGAAACCTAAGTGTACTTTTTAAAAATGCTAGTATTGACAAGAAAAATTAATAAAAATGCTAATGTAATTCAACTATCTTATATTCTATATGAGGAACTGAGACTAAGAGGCATGAGACTTTTTGAAAGTCAAATACTGGTTAGTGGTAGAGCCAGGTTTAGAACACAAGCTCAAACTTCTAGTCAAATTATTTTTATACTTTATTTGACTAATATTTATTGAGTGGTTTCTATGTGCAGACACTTGCCAATCATTAGTTACCTCAATTAACAATTCAACTAACCATACAAAGTTAATATTATCCATATTAAAGATGAGGATTAAAATTCTCAGGGAGGATAAATAAGTTGGCCAAGGTTCCGTGGCTGCAAAGTACATATAGTTAGAATTCAAGTCTAACTTAATCTGCTTCCAAACCCACTAATTGCTCTCTTAACCACTTTTCTCTACTGCTTATAATCATTTTTATCTAAGATGGTAAAAAGATTATAAAATGAAATTGAGTGTATTTTTCTATGTTTATGCATGTGTTACCTAGCAAAAGGGGGCTACTTCATGTGGTTCCTTAGTGTATGCCCCAACAATTAATGTTGAGAAAAACAGGACTTTATTTACAACATTCCAACCTGGGACAGGGGAATGGGAGCACTTCAGCTCAGAATCATGTTCTTCCATAAGAACCAGCACTTATCTGGCTCCCCAAAAGGCTATAAACCAAAATCAAACCCAGTAGTTCCCCATTCCCCAGCTCTCTCCTTCAAAATCTGGGGTACATTGTCTTCAGCCTCCATAAAATATACCAGCAAAGAATGTGCCAGGTTACATTGGACCATGGTGAAGTTCATGAAAGTTCATGAAAGACACAAGTCCTAAGAGAGTGTCCTTTCCACATGTCCTGAGTTCCAAGAGTCCAGATTGAGTCCAGTGTCCTGAGTTCCAAGAGTCCAGATAGAGTCCAGGCAGAGTCCTTGGTAGCTTCAGAGTCAGCTGGTGCAGCAGGATCAAAGTAGCACTATGCCTGCTTTCTTACTAGCCCAGGCCACATGGCCCTTTCTCATGGCAGACCAGCTTTCCTACAAAGCTACCTAGCTGCTATATTATGGCTCTTTTCCTATATACCAAACCTCATTGCCAACTTCTGTCTACACCCTTACAGACAATATGGCTTCTTTTAATCTTTTCAAAATTATATGGCCCCTGCTTCCACATCAGACTTCATGGCAGACCATGAGGCCCTACTTCATCCTTACAGATAGCATGTCCCCTTCCTTGTGGATGCTCCTTTCCTCATGGCTCTTTCCTTCAGGAAAGACTAGACCACCTTTCATTGATATGCAAAGTATCTTAAACAGTATCATCTGCCCCTTTACTGGCTCTAGGTGCCAGCCATAGATATGCAAAGTACCTTAAAAGTTATATTATCTCTTTCCCCCATCCTAAAAACCTTGGGCTGTGGGGATTTCTGGGGACCCCTGTTAAGAAAACATATTTGACCATGGCACTTTTATTAAATGTTCTGTGCTGTTTTGAGCTCCATTATGAAAAGGTTATTAGATTTGAAAACATCAGCTATTCAAATACAGTGCCTGTGAGGTCAGAGCTGAGAATTTGCAGGTGTTTATAAAGACTGATTCCTGTTGATCCGAGGAGGCAGTAAAGAACATCTTGGTGAGTTTATGATCCTACCAATCAATGCAGGGTAATGAGAGTGAACCAGAGGCAAGAGATGTTGAAAAATTGTAGTTAAGGAATAACCACAAAAGCCCAACTTAAAAACAAATTCAACAAAATAGAATTCAGAAGATTCACAGATAAATATGTCAGCAGCATTATTCTTACAAACCTAATCTTTAAACAGTCTTAAAGGAATTTCCCTAGTTGGACTCTACTAAAAGCATTTTGGCAGATATCAAGTTACCTTGTTTAAGGCTCAATGGATAAGGATAGTTGCTGCTGAAAGGCACCATGGCAATGCCATCACTTTTTTTTTTTTTTTTGACAAACATATGATTTAATTTCTCATATTTGCTAAATAAAGGGTGATTATTTCTGCCCCTGCTTGAAATGGCCAGTTTCCACTTCTAACGTATCTATAGCAGGCTGTTTTTAGCAATGTGCTATTGCCCTGACCCTTGAAGTACTCATTCAACTTGGTGTTGTCTGAACATAGGAAAATAAAATGGCAGATCAAAGTGTTTCAGTAGCTAATACAAGTCTGAAGCAATTAACCAGTCATTTCAATTGATAATGTTTTTCGGATAAGTAGGATACTCAAGAATTTTTAGATGAACTTGGGCTTTAAGGTAGAGTACCTATAGGATGCCAAGTACAAAGATCACCATTATGTTAGGACCAGTAATACATGCCATTTGGGATTATTTTTAAATGTGTATATCAGTCCCCCAGCTCTAGAGAGGGAACTGGGGCTTTAGGAAGTGACATCTTTTAGGCAACCACTGTATCACTTAGTATGCTAAAGTAACCATTGAAAAAAAATACATCTCTGCCATCACGTTTGTTATATGTGGAGGAGTTTCTATGCCTTAGTTGAAATGAACTGGAGGAGAACAATTAATAACCTTTATCAATATTATCACTTGAATAATAATGGGAAAATATGTTAGAAGCTTATGAAAATAGTTACTTTTAGATATTTTTAAGAGATTATTTAAAGTTCATGCATTTTAGGTGAACCGAAGAATTAAAGTGATTTTAGAAATACTGCTTCTCTTTTTGTTTAAAAAGCATTTTTAAAAAAATACATATTTCAACAATTATTATATCTAATCTAAGCTCTGCAGTCTTTTTAGTTCTGTGCACATTTGCAGAGCCACAGAGATTGCAAATAACAGCATTCCCTACAGAAAAATAAAGAAGCTTTTTTTTTTTAAGTGTGTTTTCCAAGCTTAAAATAATTCAATAGTAAACCCCATAGTACATGCTTGATATCAGCAGCCATATCATTGTGGGTAAACCCAAGTTTACACCTGGCAATTTTTGCTTCAGTTTTTGAGCAGGTAAAGAGGATTTAATGAGAATATTTTAATCCTGGGTTGCATTTTATTTATCCACAGAACCTAAAGTTTAGCAAAAGACTTTTTAACCTTAAGTATTTAATTATTTTACTTAAGCTACAACAGTTATAAAATATAGAATGAGATAAATTAAGAAACTATTAACTTAGGTGGTTGGCCATTGCAACCTGAGAAGAGAGAGATTGTCCATCTGTACTGGATTTATTCTCTACAAGCACATTCTGAGACTAATTGTATGCTATCATCTTCTATTTGTCTGCCCTTCCCACCTCCTACCACACGTCTCAGTCTTTTTCTGTGGATCCATATCTTCTGTTCTGCCTTTGAAGCTTGGTATTTGTAAAACTTCTTTCCTTGGTGAAATTATGAACCTACTTATGGATGATGAAAGGCTCAGAGAAATTCAGTAACTTATTAAAGGCCTATGACTACTGAATAGTTGGCCATCTCTCACTGTTTAGTTTTTACCCCTACTACACCACACAATTTAAGGTATTTACAGGGCCTGTTTATACTCCATTTCCTAAGTTATAAACTGAAATAACAAATGAGTTATTACATCTAAAGCATGCAGGACAGTTTTTATACATATTAAGCACCCACTGAATAAACTGTCATTATATCATTAATAACATTTTCAGTTAAGGAGATGAAAAGACCAGAATCACTAGTTCTCTTATTATCATTCAACTTGATGCTTTATTCAAAAAGTCAGCTGGTTGTCTTCAACAAGCACTTCTAGTAACAATTAAAAGAACTTACCACTGAAGAAGGAATAGAAGGAAAAGCTATTTATAGCTCATGTGCTAGCTTGACCTTAATTTTCTGGAATAGTTGTAAAAGTTTTAGGTGTTAAAAATTCTATGCAAGCTAATTAAACAAGGATTAAGAAGCTGCTAGTTTCTAAAAAGTATGTCTATGTGTCAGGATTCCCAATCCAGAGATTATGGATGACCCTGATGGAATGGAACCTAAAGGCATCATCCATTGAGAGTAACTGAAATGAAACTGTTGACAGCTTTGATGACATGAACCACACAGAGTCCCTCCTCCATGGCAACTACATTGATGGTTTTGGGAAGCTCTCTGCCACCCAGCAGCAAGCCATATTTTCTTCTATCAGGGGTTATGATGTATGTCTACAGCCCAATTAGGGGCCGGGAAAAAATGGCCACTTTTGCTATATCAATTATGCAGCATATTGAATTGGATCTACTCAGATCTTGGTCTTGGCATCCACTAGAGATTTGGTATAGCAGATACAGGAGGTAGTCATGGCTTCAAGAGATTACATGGGTGCTTCCTGCCATGCCTTCTTTGGGGGTACCAATGTGCATGCTGAGGTACAGAAGCTGCAAATGGAAGTTCCTTATATTATCATGGGACCTTAAAACATGTTTATGATATGCTTGGCCATGGATATCT
This sequence comes from Noctilio leporinus, assembly GCA_004026585.1. NCBI lineage: Eukaryota > Metazoa > Chordata > Mammalia > Chiroptera > Noctilionidae > Noctilio > Noctilio leporinus. The sequence goes on from PVIW01002651.1 coordinate 176,709, forward strand.
GCCTCCCAAATACAATAAGTTATTATACTGGTTGAAACTGATGAAATGTTAAACCATAGATTCAAAGGCCAGGTCTATGACATATTCCAAAAACTCAACAGCAACACCCAGGTGTTTTTGCTGCCTGCAATGGTGCCTTCTAATATGCTTAAGGTGACCAAGAGGTTCATGAGGGACCCCATTTGAATTCCTGTCAAGAAGGAAGAGTTAACTGGAGGGTATCTGACAATTCCACATCAACATGGAATGAGAAGGAAAGAAGCTAGACAAACTGTGTGACTTGTATGAAACCCCGTCACCCTAGCAGTCATCTTCATCAATGCCCAAAGAAAAGTTGATTGGTTCAACCTTTCTTGAAAGAAGAGGAATGCCTGATATGTCATTGTCTCTGCCATGAATGAAGACATAGACCCAAAAGAACAGGGGATGATCCCGGCTTTGGCAAAGTATTGATTACCACTGACTTGCTCACCAGAAGCATTGATGTTCATTTTTAGTCATCAGCTACAACCTTCCTACCAACATGGAAGGCTATATCCACAGAATCAGTCAGGGAAGACATTTTGGCTGTAAGGGTGCAGCTGTAAATATGGTGACAGAAGAAGACAAGATGACTCTTCAAGACATTAAGTCCTTCTACAGAATCTCCATTGAGGAGATGGCCCTCAATATTGCTGACCTCATTTGACAGGGGCTGTGCCACCTTACCCCAGCCAGGAATTAATCCATGGGGGGCTGATGAGGAGCAGGAGAGAGGAGAGAAGGGATCCAATTGATGGACATCTTGTCATTTTTTTTTTCTTTTTCTTTTCCTTGAATATGTGTCTTTTTTTTGAGGCAAAGAAGAAACTGTGAACATTTTGGATACCCATTTCTTGCTACAGATGCCTTTTCTTCTCACAGGATGACTACTTCCCTAACCTAGTCATCCTCAAAACCCCAGAAGCTCTTCCCACTCCAGCCAAATTCCTCTGAAAATGATTCAATGCATTATAATGTCACTCAGTCTCATTTACTGGACCAAATCTAGAGGGAGAATCCCTGAGTCAGGTGGCCCAAGGATTGTCCCCAACTTGGGGGAGCCGGGGAGATATAATAGTAGTCATTTTTATTGTTTTGCATATTATTTATTGATTCAGGAAACAAACACAAAATTTCAAAAAATAACTTGGAAACTGTCAAAAAATACTCTGACTATGACTGAAAAAAATACATAAAAGCAAAGAAAAACTGGGTAGGAGTGGAAGAACTAAGCAAGTAGAAAAAGTAAAATAAAGACAGCGATGAACAATGAGGATTCCATTTAAACTGATCTTGGGAGATATCTAGGACTTGACATTATTCAGAGAATATTGGGAATTAACACTATTCTTATGGTTGAAATTCTCTCTGGATTTGTTTGCATACACTTTGATATTGATGCTTTATAACACTATTATATCTTTACATGCATTAAACTGCAGAGCAGCTGAATTAGAGGTGTTCTTGAATTTTCATGTAGTTAAATAAGTGTTTTGTGTTTGGTGCTTCAGTCCTAAGGATGGCTCCAGTGGCTCACTGAGACTTTTGCTATTTGGCTTACAAATGATAGCTGTCCATTGAGATATTTCACTTTGCTTAATTCAGCATGGTGCAGTGAAATACCAGCCAACAGTGTTTATTCCCATGTATGCAAATAACAAGTAGCAAAAGGGAATATGTCTTCTGAAGTCAATGGCCCTAGAGGCATACTAAACTGGCTGGTAAAATAAAAAAGTCTACCCAACCCAAGGACTCTTCTTTTCCTCCTCTGACAATGGGTTCAAAGATTCAGAAAGTACAGAAAAAGAGAACTCACTTCTCCTGTTACTTTTACCCATGATAACCTCTCTGAAACATAAACCTGTATGACCCTAGGTATTATATAAACTACAACCAAGATTTTTCCACAGGATATACCCTATAAACCATTGCAACTATTTCAAGTTTTGCATAGAGAGATACCTTCTCAGTCTGTGTTGAAACCTTATTAAAATTAACTAAATCTTATTTATAAGAAAAAAAGAAAAGATAACTTAGAGTTTGCTGGGGTTCTACCTGGCCAAAAATGCTTTCTCTCTTACCCTCTGCATTTGGGTACATGGGCAAGCTCAGCTAGCCCCAGAATCACATAGATATGTCATCATTGCCCATGTTTTCCCAATCATTGCTATCTTTTGTACCATCAAGATCTTTGAAAACTCAGGATGCAAGAGACCTAAGATGGTGAAGGAGTAAGTGGAAGCCACACTAATCTCCTTCCAGGACCAATCTGGGAATACAACTAAATGAGGGAGAAATTATCCTGAATTACCCACTAAACACTAGTTGGAGAGAAGCTCTATAACCAGGGACAGATGGAAGAAATCATACCACCACAATGAGACTGGTAGGGAATGTAAAAGAGGCACAAGAGGGCTTGTGGGATCCCACAGGTGGCAGTTGAAGTTCTGGAGCAATGTTTCAGCATCTTTGGGATTCCCCCTGAGAAGTTTAGGGTCTAAGCCCAAAGCTGGGATGCCCAGCTGACAATACCAGCAACAGGAAAGGAACCAAATAACATTCAGCTGTGAAAAGCAGGAGGATTTCTGTCTGCCAGGGAAAGATGGCTGGAGACTCAAGAGAGTCTCTTAAAAGGCCAAAAAGAAAATTTTATTTGCAGCCATTCACCTTGAGCCCAACAGAAGAAGGGAAGAATGGACTGGAAACACATGAGTAGAGTTATCTCTAGACTTTCTTAGGAGCATCTGCCAGAATCCTTGGGCTAAGTCATTCCCCATATCTCAATAGCCATATTTCTCAGGCACAACACTCCTTTCCAAGTGGCACCAATCTGAGGGAAAGCAAAAGCAACAGCCCTGCCCACAGGAATTACTCTGCCCAACACCAGATTGCTTAAGCTGGGCTGCTTAAGCAATACTGATATATTAGTAATTAGTTTAACAACTAAGGCAGATCACTGGAAGCTCTGAGACTTTAGCTTATCCTCACCTAGGCTTGGTGCTGATAAAAGCCAGCCATGGGACCCAGCCTAGTTCTTTCTGCACACAAACAGGCACAGCAGTGACAGCCACATACTAAGGATCATTGATAGCTCCAAAAAGTTGCCCAGAACCAGTCACAACATAGTCTGACAAAGACCTATACCACAGTCTTTGAAATCTATCTAATATATAGAAATAAATATAAAGAAGTAGCCAAAATGGAAGATAAAGAACAGACCCCAAACAAAATAAAAAGAGAAGTCCCTGGAAAAAGAACTAGATGAAATGAAGGCAAACAATTTATCAGATAGAAAGTTTAAAGTAATGATTATAAGGATACTCAACAGTATGAAAAAAGACATGGGTACCATAAAAAGGACCAATCAGAAATAAAGAATGCAATATCTGAAATGAATAATATAATAGAAGGAATAAACAGTAGGTTAGATGAAGCAGAAGATTGAATTGGTGTTTTGGAAGACAAGGTATAAAAACACAACCAGGCAGAGCAGCAAAAAGAAAACAGAATGTTAAAAATGAGGAGAGGTTAAAAAACATTTTGGACAACATGACACATATAACACATACATTATGGGTATACAAGAAGGAGGAGAGAGCATGGAAGGAGTCAAGAACCATTTGAAGAGTAATGACTGAAAACTTCCCTAATCTGGTAAGGAAAAAAAAGATATACAAGTCCAGGAAACTCAGAGAGTCCCAAACCAGTTTGACCCAAAGAGCCCTACTCCAAGACACATGACAATTAAAATGACAAGATTAAAGACATGGAGAGAAACCTAAAAACCGCAGGAGAAAAACAGGTAGTTAAATACAAAGGAACACCAATTAGATGCCATCTAATTTTTCAACAGAAACACTTCAGGCCAGAACGGAGTGGTGTGAAATATTCAAGGTAACAAAAAGCAAGGACCTATAACAGAGGCTACTTTACCCAGCAAGTCTATCATTAAATATGGAAGGAGAAATACGGAGTTTCCCAGACAAGAAAAAGCTAGTTTGTTAACACCAAACCTATATTCAACATATGTTAAAGGACTTGCTTTAAGAAGAATAAGAAGAGAAATAAAAAATATAAAAAAACAGTCTAACAATAAAATGGCACTACATTAATGTGCTCCTAATCACCTTAAGTGTAAATGACTTAAATGATCCAAACAAAAGACATAGGGTAGCTGAATATGTTGCTTCCAAGAAACCCAACACAGATCAAAAGGTACATATAGATTAAAAGTAAAAGAAGGGGAAACTATATTTCATAGAAATAGAATAAAAACGATCTGGGGTAGCAGTGCTTCTATCTGACAAAGTAGACTTTAAAACTAAGGCTATAATAAGAGACAAAGAAAGACACTACCTAATGATAAAGGGAACAATCCAACAAGAGGATATAACTCTAGATATAACATTTATACATTCAACATAGGACAAACTACCAAAACTGATAAATAAATTCAGCAGAGTAGCAGGATACAAAATTAATATCCAAAAATCAGTTGCATTTTTATATGTCAATAGTGAATCAATAGAAAGGGATATTAAGAAAACAATTTCATTCCAATTCTTCAAAAAGAGCAAAAAATCTAGGAAAAAAACTCACCAAGGATATAAAAGGTCTGTACTCAGAAAATTACATGACACTGAAGAAAGAAGTTGAAGATACAAATAAATAGAAGCACATGCCATGTTCATGAATAGAAAGAATTAACATCATTAAAATACCCATACTATATAAAGCAATCTACAGATTAGACACAATTTTTATTAAGATGCCAATGATGTATTTCACAGAATGAAAACAAATATCTCAAAAATCTATTTGAAAGCACAGAAGTCCCTGCATAGCAACAATGTTTCTGAGAAAAAAACAACAAAATTGGAGGAATCATACTACTTAATATCACACTATACAATAAGACCGTAGTAATCAAAACAGCCTACTACTGGCATAAAAACAGACACATAGATCAACGGAACAGAATAGAAAGCCCAGAAATAAATCCACACCTTTATAGTCAATATTCAACAGAGGAAGAAAGCACATACAATGGGCTAACGATAGTCTATTCAACAAATGGTGCTGGGAAAATTGGGCAGATTGCATGAAGAAAAATTAAACTAGACCACCTTCTTGTACTACATGCAAGAATAAATTCAAAATGGATCAAATACATATGTTAGAGCTGAAACCATAAAAATTGTGGAAGAAAACATAGATACTATAATCTGAAACATTGCTTGTAGCAATATCCCCCAGGCAAGAGAATCAAAATTAAAAAATTAAAAAATGAGACATCAAATTAAGTTTTTGCACAGCAAAGGAAAACATCAACAAGATAAATAAACAACCCACAGAATGGGAGAACCTATTTGGTGATATATCTAATAAGAGATTAATATCTAAAATTTATAAAGAACTTACAAAACTCAACATCAAAAAAAAATAAACAACCCAATTAAAAAATGGGCGAAGTACCTGAATAGACACTTCTCCTGAGGGGACATACACATGGCCAATAGACATATAAAAAGATGCTCAACATTGCTAATCATCAGAGAAATGCAAATTAAAACCACAGTAAGATATCATTTCACACCCTTCAGAAAGGCTATTGTCAATAAATCAACAAACAAGAAGTGTTGGAGAGGATGTGGAAAAAGGGGAACCCTTTATATCATTGATGAGAATGCAGATTGCTGTAGCCACTGTGGAAAGTAGTATGAAGATACCTCAAAAACTTAAAAATGGATCTGTCATTTTGACCTGGAGGTCCCACTGCTGGGAATATATCTGAAAAATCCTTAGACATTAATTTGAACATACACCCTTATATTCACTGAGACATTATTTACAATCACCATGATATAGAAACAGCCCCAGTGTCCATCAGTACCTGAGTAGATAAAACAACTATGGGACATTTACACAATACTATTTGGCTGTAAAAAAGAAAATTTTACCCTTTGCAACAGTATGAATGGACCTGGAGAACATTATGCTAAGTGAAATAAGCCAGTAAGAGAAACACAAATACTATATGATTTCATTCATATCTGGAATGTAATGAACTAACAAGCAAAATAGTGACTGACTCAGAGAGAGAGGGCAGGATGACAGCTAAAGGGTGGGGGAGGTTAGGGGTTGGAGGAATTGAGCAAAAAAGGAAAAAGGACTCATGGACATGGGAACAGTGTGGTGATTGTGGTGGGAATGGGAGTAAAAGGAAACTAACTGGTAATGGGAATAAATACAATAAAATTTATTAAAGTTAAATTAAAATACATTTCATCACAGAGGAGAATAGTTAGAGCATTTAGCTCAGAGAAGTTGCTCAATTACAACATTACCTTTTAAAAAATTATATGTGTGTATATATATATATACACACACAAATATTTATTGCTATGAGTAAAAAAATATATCAAAGATTAATACTTAAAGTCTATTAAGTACCACAGCAATTACCCAATGTTCTATTCTACTACTGGTCCATTTTTGCCTTCTACCATAGAGTGTACTGAGGAAGATACACATTAAACAAATTAACAAAAATAAATAAATACCTATTTAGGATTCTGGTAAGTGTTCTAATAGGTCAGAAAATGGTGCTACTACAAGAAAGAATAAGATGACTTACACCTCTGAGGATGCAGTTTAGCTGGATCCTGAAAGATGAAATCAAACCACTGGGAGAACAAAGGGAAAAGAATAGACAATGAACAGGCTGTGCAGAGTTTTTGGGTTAGAAAAAGCTGCGTAAGAAACTGAAAGGAACTCACTATGCCTAGAGGGTAATATAGAAGAGGAGAGGGAGAGTGTCAATAGGTTGACAAAGCTCTAGAATGTAAGACCTTGAGAATACTGTAACCACAATGATTTAAAGCAGAGTTTAAGCTACTGAAATTCCATTTTTAGTGATCATTCTAACTACTATTTGGTGAATAATTTGCTACAAGGGTAAGGGGTAGGAATAGAAACCCATTGGGAGGATACTCCAGTTATTTACAAGGAAAATAATAATGCCAGACTAGAGTGGTGTTCACTGAGATAGAGATAAATGGACAGATTTAATGTTCATTTGGAGAAAACATTGATGGATGTATACTGATGAAGTGAGGGAAAAAGGATGCAAAGCTATGAGACATCTCAGGAATGCTTCCTGGGTTTCTGCGCTGATTTCCTATGTTTCTGCCCTGAATGCCTGGGTAAATGGTGACACTATGTCCTGAGTCAGGGAAGATGTTACTTACACCTTGATTGCATTTCTTCCTTTCTCTCTCATCTCTCCTCCCCCGCTTTACCCACCATGTTTCCCTAAATCCTATTTATTTTTCAGTTTTGTTATATTCAACAAACTTATATTGAATAATAAAAATTATCAATCTAAATGTTTTGAGTGTTTCTAAACGCAAAATATGAGATCTGTCACAAAAGTATCGAACCTGTGTCAATACAATTAAAACAGTTGGAGTGGGCAGTACTTTCTGGACAGACCTTGTATTACCCAACTAATTTAATCCTTATAACAAAACTCTATGAGATAGATCCAATTTTACAGATAAAAAATGTGGAGGCGCAGAGACCTCTAGTAAATGCCCAAGGTCACACTGCTATATAACAATTGCTAGGGTCAGCAAGCCCTTGCCTTTACAATCTAATGCAGGTGCTAGACTTATAAACAAATACAGTAGCTATAGTGCTGTGACCAAGTTTTTATAGCTGTATCAGTGGTGTCCTATGACATCCAAGTAGGATCTAATCCTAGGCAGAGATAGTCAAGAAAGGCTTCCTGGAAGAGACTATATATAAAGGTAGGTGAGAATTATGCAGGTGAAGTTAATGAGAGTAGAGGAGGTCCTTCCAGGCAAAGGAACAGGGAGGCAAGAGACCTCTAAGTGGAGTTGGAGAAGAATCAAGTAGTGAGACAGTAATGGAGCAGAATTGAGAAATATGCTGAAGAGATAGAACAGAGAGCTGGATTAGAGGAAAGCCTGACATTTGTAGCTGGGGCATGGTTTAATTTATGTTTTAAATAGCTCACTGGTGACAGTATTGAGGAAAGGGTAGCTTGAAATCAGCCAGAAGCCTAAGAATTTAACTAAAAGGCTTGATTGGTTGATTGATTGATGGATTGACTGGGGCAAAAGAATAGTAAGAATGAAGAAAACAAGAATTTAAAAATTATACAAGAAAGCACATATAAACTACTTATTAGAATATTTGGCCAGTCACATAAAAAAATGCTGGTCGTTTTAGTTGTTACTTAAAAAGCCATTGTAAAGCTTAGTGGCTTAGTACAACAAAGACTTAGGATTTATTTTCATTCTGTGTGATTGGTGGGCTCAACCTGATTTTGACTGGGGTCACTCAAGTGTGTGCATTCACTTTGTAAATTCCCTTGTTTCTTCCACCTGCCACCTGCCAACCTGGTGGGGTCTGCCTCTTTGTCTCTGCTTGCCCTCCTTGCTTGCAGGTCACTTTGCAAAGTTTCAAAAAAAGCACATGTTATCTCCATCTTTTAAAGGTATTTAACTATTTTTTCCTAGTTTTTTTTTTTTTTTTTTTAAGATTTTATTTCATTATTTTTTAGAAAGAGGGGAAGAGAGAGAGATAGAGATGGAGAGAGGCATCAATGTACGGTTGTGATTCACCTGCCTCCAGCCACAGACCTGTCTGGAGACCTGGTTTGCAACCTGGTTATGTGCTGGGGAATCGAACCTGCGACCTTTGGGTTCACAGGCCGGCGCCTTAACCACTGTGCTACCAGCCAGGGGATTTCCTAGTTTTTAAAAAGATATTTTGAAAACACATTTTGTGCCATGGAAATCTTAGATGAAGCTAGAGAGTGCTAGAATTTAACTTTTTCATAACTTAAATCCGAGTTACATCTGTCCTGTGAATAAGCCTGAAAACTGTATAAAATAATGTTTACCAAAGGGTGGCAATGGTCTGGTTTTGGGGATTTTAGTGACTTTTTTATATTTGACTTTTCTATATTTACTTTTTAAATATATGTATCTTTTTAAAGTAATATTTTCCTTAAAAATGTGATGACTTCTGTATTGTGTGAACATAGAAATAACCTAAGGATAATTCTCTGATCTTTGTATCTTTTGGGGCAGCTCATTTGTCCATGACCTGCTCTTTTGGATGGCCATCTCTGTTAGCTGTTAAGATGGTAAAATCACTGGAGTGATCTATTCCATTTAGTTTCTGGTAGCTTAGACGCAAAGTGACTGGTTTACTAACAAACTTAGAAAGCACCTGGAAATTTTATGAGAAATGTCACTCCTATTGTCATTTCAGAGATGCACAGGGTTTGGGGTTTTTGTGTTTTAAGGCTGACTTCAAATTCCTAGAGCCACAAGAATATAAAGTGTTGCTCCTCCAGAGTATAGACCTGAAATTCACTAGAGTTGCTCAGAAGGCTTAATGCTTCCCCCTATGAAAAGTTGGTGTTTAGAGTGTAATTCAAAATGCTTGTAAACTAGGTTACATTTTCACATAACGACCTTCTTACCAGTATATTTGTGAAATGTTCATATGTCAGTGGATTTGGTTTGTGTTGTTAAGGTGTAAAAATGTGTTACTGGGAGGTAATTACTGTAAAGCTATTTCATTACTGATTTCCCCAGCATAACAGGGCTGACATTTTAGCAGTTATAATGAAAGAAAAGATATGTATCAACAAAATAAAATAAAAATGCACATTTTAAAGGGAGACATGATTCATTTAAAAAGTTATGCAGTAATTATTAAGAAATTACAACTATTTTCTTCATAAATGACTAACTATTCAAATTCCATGACAAAATTATAATATGTAAGGATATTATGAGGATATTCAGAACCCTGGATTGGCTAAGGCATATGTAAGAACTTCATATTTACCCATGTCCTTTTTAGAGTTCATCTCTTCATTCCACTTTCAAAAGCACACATGTGTTTGAGTATTTATACTGGCTGGTGCTTTTCTTCATTTACAAAAAAAGGATTTTTCCTTATATTTATTTAATAGCTATAAATAAATGTAGTTAGTTTTCCCTTTGAAATAAATGACTGCATTTTTGACTGAATGAAAATCAGCTTAGGGAGGAACACAGATTCCCCAGACCTGCTGAGTTCTTGCTTTTTATTCCTGGTTTATCTGCCTTTCTGGTTTCTATTCCCAGTGAAAGAGCATCTGACTACATGGTAATGAGCCCTTAAAATGACAAAAAGAAGTGCTTACACATTCAAAGAAGTGTTAGCCTCTTACAAAATAGCCTTGGTGAAAGCAAGTTTTGAACTATTTTTTGGATTGCCTTCAGAATCAGGGTATAAGACCATGAAAAACAATACCTCTTTTAATCAGAGGCACATGATTTTTGGCATAAAGTCATATGACCAAGCTGGTCAACCACCATATGAGTCGAGCTTTATTTGAAATAAAACTCATCCTCTTTTCTACATTACAGCATGAATTCAAAGGAGAATATATGTCATAATTTAGATAATTCAAAGGAATGATATACAGATTTTAAGAAGAGTTTCCAAAAAGAGGTTTCAGAATATCCTTGCCTGAAAGACTATTTAGCAGTTAAGAAAAACAAGTTGGATATAGGATATTTTTCTTTTTAATTTGCAGAGTTGGAGAAAAAGACGTGGCAAAGATAAAATATAATGGATTAGAAAATGGAGACAATTTTAATTTGGTTAATAATTTTTTAGTACTACTTTGGAAACGGAACATAAAGGAAAAAGAAAACACAAACACACAAAATGTAAAATGTCATATAAAATGCAGGTGTTTTCTTATAAGTTTATGAACCTAAAAGTTAACCAGTGTTACCCCAGAGAAAAAATGAAACTCAAGTTGATGAACAAATATGAAAATTATTAAAAGGCAATAGTAAAAATAAATTTCAAGATTCAAATAATTTTTAAAGAAGAATTTTAAACCTTCAAAAATGAGCTAATTTACAAATTACTTAATTTTTCAACATAAAGAATGCAAGCTTCCAAATCTTTTGTACAAAGACATCATAAACAATTAAAAAGCAACCACCCTGGCTGTTGGTTCAGTGGATAAGTCTCTAGACTGCAAACGCAAAGGTTGCTGGTTCGATTCCCAGCCAGGGCACCATAATCAGGTTACCAAGCCAGGTCTCCAGCCACGTCTGTATCTGGAGGCAGGTGAAAGGCAATCATACATTGATGTCTCTCTCATTCTCTGCCTCTATCCCTTCCCCTCTCTCTAAAAATAATAAATAAAATCTTTAAAAAATTAAAATTAAAAAAATAAAACGCAAACTGACAGAAGTGACAAAATACAATATTCATAATACAATCTTATTAATGTTTGGGCAAAAATATTAAATTTTAGGAAATGTAATGGTGCTATATTAAAGAAGTGTTATATCAGTTACCAAGAATATGTATTTCTCAAATAAAATCGAATGTCAACTTTAAAGATCAAACAATAAAGGTTTTACTTTTATATGAAGAATAAGATAGTAATGATGGCTATCCCCACTATTAGTATTCAAGAAGTAATACCATGTGCAGCTGAACTGTGAAATAAAAATTAAAAGTGCAAACATTTGTAAGAATGAAACAAAAATTACTTTAATGCTGCTTATATATTGTATTCCTAGTAAATTAGATAGAATCAACTGAAAATTTAAAAAACAATTAGTTAATATATAAAAGTTACTAGGAATAAAATCACCAGCATTGGTTTCTCATTTTCTTTTTCCTTTGGTTAGTTTATAACTAAAGATAGATCATTTAAAACTTTTACATTAGTTTTCTACAGTATTTTTTTTTATTAATTGTATTTCCTCTTTATCTGTTATTGCTCCATTATTAGTTTTTAAAGGGTTTTATTTATTAATTTTTAGAGTGAGGGGAAGGGGGGAAGAAAGAGGGAGAGAAACATCAATTGGGTGCCTCTCCTAAGCACCCAGTGGGGAATGAACCTACAACCCAGGCATGTTATGCCCTGACCTGTAATGGAACTGGTGACCTTTTGCATTGCATTATGATACCCAACGAACTGAGAGCCGCACCAGTAGGGGTCCCCATTATTACTTTTAATATTGTGTATTGTGTTCTCCCTTTGTCATTTTATGCTTTGTTTTGTTTTTATTTAAAGTTCTTAGGCTAATTGTACTGCTTTTTCAATTTCTATTTTTAAAAAAACATCTTTCTCTCCATTCTTTTGATGTCAATAGATGTATTCCGTTGTTCTTTTAAATTTTTCACTGGGACCTCAATGTTCTCTCAATTGACCCAGTCATTTCTGGAAACTCATATCTGGAAATTTTAAGAATTAACATTCTAGTTCGGGAATATTCTAAATGGCTGATAAACTGGTTTACCAAGTAAAACCATGTCAATCTGTGTCAAAAAATCATGTGCCCTTCTGAAGTAAATGGATATCTGTGGGAAATTTCAAAAAAATATGTTTAAGATACACTTCAACAAATATTTTTTAGGTCTTCTTTTTAGTAGCTAACAGTAGAATGTGTCAGTATATTTTTGCATGTGAAGTTTTTAAGAATTCATTGCATGTATCAAGAGGTATCATGTATACTGTAAGTGCATGGCTAAAGATACAAAAGTAAGTAGCTTTGTATGCAAAAAATAAGCAGTTGGAAAATACAATTGCAATCAAAAAGTGAAATAGCTAGTATTGAAATTAAACAGAAATGTAAAAAAAAGACTTGAAATTCTAATGTTACATGAAAAAGACCAGTAACATTAGAGACACTTGTATTCTTTTATAAGAAACTTCTATAATATGCATTGACAAATCTCCATTTATTAACTATAAATTCAGTTTGTTAACATTTCATCTAGGTTTTTTTTTTTTTTTTTAATTTTTTTTTTTTAGATTTTTTTTTAAAAGATTTCATTTTAATTATTTTTAGAAAGAGGGGAAGACAGAGAGGGAGACAGACATCAGTGTATGGTTCCTTTTCACCTGCCTCCAGCCACAGACCTGACTGGAGACCTGTTTTGCAACCTCATTATGTGCCCTGGCTGGGGAATCGAACCTGCGACCTTTGGGTTTGCAGGCCGGCGCCTTATCCACTGTGCTACCAGCCAGGGCTAGGTTTATTTTTATACTTAACAAAATGACACAAAGTTTAGCATGAAAAGTAAACACATGGAAAATGTTATAACATTTTCCAGAAAGAAGAATAAATGAGGTAGTAGTCCCTTCCAGTATAAAGACTGCTAACAAAGCCCACAAGACTAAAATAGCTTGAAAATAGAGAATCAGTTGGTAATAAGACAATATCTCCAAGTTCTACAGATCAGAGTGACAGTGATATTCAAATCACTGGGAAAAGAGAACTTCACTAAGTGATGTTGGACCAAGAGGCTAATGTATGAGAAAACAAAAATTGAATTATAATTTTATTTCTTTCACCAAAGTAAATCATGGAAATGAAAAACTAAATTATGATGGATAGAACAAAAGCATAGGTGAATTTATTTGAGATTTTGAAATTGGTGGAAGGTCTTTCAGGAAGATCATAACACACAGAGTGTGAATAGGAAAAAAATGTGAAATCTATAAAGTTAGGACCTACTGAAAAAATCTAAACTAATAAAAAATATAGTAGAAACAAGTGACAAGCCAAGATTAGTTTTTGTAATTTATAAAAATTCATACAAATCAGCAAAGGGCAAGAGACAAAAGAAAAGTCACTGAAAAAGAAATATAAATGACCAATAAGAACATAAAATGACAATCTTCATTTTCATGTTAAAGGAATACAAACAAACAATAATGGATGCCATATTTAATCAATCAAATTTATGACAGTTAAAATAAGTTTGATAATATCCAGTGTCAGTAAGATTTAGAAAACAGGCAACGTTAGTAAGCCATTGCTTAAAGTGTAAATTGATCCTACCTCATTTTCAGACATTAGATTCTAAGCACCAAAATATAAAAAATATACTTGAATCTCTCATTAAAAATGTTCTCAAGGACATACTCATGCTTTTATTCCAAGATCCACTAGCAAGAATGTTCATGGTAAAACTAATAAGCCATCAATAACAGGAATGATCACACAAAAGACCTGGTTGAACCAGTTAAGGCATATGGCATTCCATTGGCCTATTCTAGTGAAAGGCTGAAGATCTTTTGAAATGTGAAATATATCTTTCAGCACAGACAGTGGAAAGGCCTACAAGATAAATGATGTAGTTTAAAAACATTAGAGCAAAAAAAATATTAAAGCAACAATCACACAGTTTGTATAATATAGTTCCTCCTATATAAAGAAAAACTGTATATACAGTATATATGCATGCATGAGCAGAAATGTTCACAATATAAATGGATGACATATGGAATTTAACTCTGCCTTTATAGAGAATATTCTTTCAAATTTTATTGTACATCAGAATCACCTGGAGGGTTTGTTAAAAACCAGATCACCGAACTTTCAGTAATCTGATTCCCTGGATCTGGGGTGAGACCTACAAATGTGCATTTCTAACAACTTCCTAGACCATGCTAATGCTACTGGTCTAGAAACCACACTATGAGAATCACTGATACTAAAATCGGGCTTCTCAATTTGATTGTTCATTTGATTCTTTTCTTGTTTAATTGTGTATGGCTCAGAGTAGTAAGGTTCTGGAACATTGCAGTTTTCTTTTACATACTTTGTCAGATTAAAAACAGTCATAAAAGTTTCCTAATCTAGCAAAATAAATCAAATACACTGGTTTTTAGCTAAATTAAAATATTTTGGTTATTCATTTTCTTAGAAACAGACACTGAAATGTTCTTTCCCACTTTTAACCAACTCCTAGGTATTTCCTTGTATCCCAAATTGAACTCAGAATTTAAGTTGGTTTTGATAGTATGCCAAGAAACCAACATATTTTAAGAACACTAAGATGCACATTCTTTCACAATACCAAATTTAATGCCAAATTTATACATAAAATAATAAGACAACAAAAGAATCATTGTTATGTTCTCTAAATGACAAAACAGCATCAATCTCTAAAGTAAGGAACCATTTAAGATGACAAGATGACATGCTCCTGAGGAAATCTTATGGTGTTGGCATTTGCTGTCTTATTTCTGTTAATGCATCTTTACTATCGCATTGCCTCTCCTGGTTCCGAATTATAAATCTTTAGGACAACACTAACAACAGAAAAAAAAAAAAGGTATTGTTCAATTCTATCATAGCCTTCTTTATCTTTTAATAGGCCATATTTCTTTAACCTTTTATTCAGATTTTTTTCCACTTATTCAATATCCAGCATCCACTATCCCTTAGGAGCATATGAAACAAATACAAAACAGCTAAAATTTTGTATCCCAGTTTTATCAATACCCAGATCTCCCATTTGGGAAGAAAACCTGAGCAAACAGGCATTGCACTGGACTGTGTTGGCAACAAAGCAAGCCATGGTCAGTTACCATGGGAATAGATTCTTGTGTTTTATTTTCAATACCAAGGTCATTTTTCCTTTTTCCCCTGACAATCAAATCTGGTGGTTCATTAGCTATTCCAGCTGATCTCAGCTTCCTCTCAGCATGCTCTTGTCTTCTCAGCCCCACACTCCCGGGGTTTGATAGAATGAGGTTAATACTTGGAATCATGGTCAGGAGCAAGTTGATTGCAAGTAAAGGATATAAAGCTTGCCTGTCACCATCTCTTTACAGGCTCTAGTTAAGCAAGAAGTCTGTATCAAAATCTTTTAAAAAAATTTTTTTTAGCCTTGGCTGATGGCACAGTGTATAAGGCACTGGCCTGTGAACCCAAAAGTTGCTGGTTCGATTCCCAGCCAGGGCACATAACCAGGTTGCAAGCCAGGTCTCCAGCCAGGTCCGTAGCTGGAAGCAGGTGAAAAGCAACCATACATTGATGACATCTCTCTCCCTCTCTGCCTCTCTCTCTAAAAATAATAAATCTTTAAAATAATTTTTTAACTGACATCTATTACTAAGAACAGTATTCCTCTCAAACCATATGCCACCAGCACCTGATTAGACTAATATGCTTTTGAAAAGAGCTGAACTCTGGGTATTTCATATCTCATATCTCATAAAATAAATTAGTCTTCTTTTTTTCCTACCCCAACCCCAACTAGTCTTCTATTATTTAATTTAACAGGCATTTAATGTATATCTCCCATGAGCTGGGTAGAAACTAAGGAACATTTGCACGCTACAAAATTCTATGAGCTAACATTAACCTATATTTTGATGTGAATAGTACTCCAGGAAAAGATGCAACCTGCCCAATCAGGTGTGTGCATTGTCTAGGCCAGCATTTTGGAAGGGGGTGTATTATAATGAGTTAAAAGATTCATTGTCTTTCCTCTTTTAGAGCCTATAATTGAGGGAAGGACTAGTGGGGAAGAGTCACAGCTGCAGTGTACTATAATTCATAGCTGAAGTTGTACTTACATTGTTACAGATCTGAATAAAGGAGTCCACAATCAGCAAGGAGGGTATAATGACTTGTGCTTGGGAGAATCAAGAAAGGCTCTGTAGAGATGACATTTGATTTGGACATTCCAGAATGAGTCACACTTTAACAAGAGGGGAGTGGGAGGATGGAGCATGATATAGTGGGGAACAACATAAATGCCACTGTTAATCACATTTGTTTGGGGTAATTCTAGCTGAGAATAATTGAAATACTTTTTCTTGAAATTTGATGAACATAAACCGTGGCTTCTCTCTCAGGAAAGACCATTCTTTACTAAATAGTTTAATCTGCAGTCTCAATTTACTAAGATATGTATGGCATGCCTTGTGAGTCTGAGTAATCACTGGCATTGTATAGGGGAATACATTTGCATGACATTATTTGAATGTCAAATTGTCTTTCAAAAGTAGACATAAATAAAAAGCCCACCAGTGACTGGGCTATCTCTGAGTGCTGACTGTGGGAACATCCGCCAATGGCATTTGCTCTCCTGTATGCACACATTTCAATCACCCCAGAGGCCTCCTGCCCACAAAAGGCTGGGCAGCCCTTACCTCTCACTCATAATGCCACATTAGCATTTCTATTCTCATGCTCTGTGGCCATAAGAGGCTGGGAGGTCTATGGAGAGACATTTCTCAACCTGTAGATACAAAAAGGGTGATTTGGGCCCTCTGAAGAGCACCATCTCAGTGGGGGAGTATCTGTCAAAATACTCTGTATAGCAACCCCAAAACTCCACAGACTGAAAGGGGATGAATTTGGGAAAGTAGAAATGGATGTACTTGTGGAAGAAAGTTGTAATAAAGAGTGTAAAAAAATGATACATACACACACACTCTGCCTTATCTGAGCAAATTTTCCAGTGATATTGACTATGTGAATCCCCTGTTAATACTCAGGGAATTTTTTCTTTTTGATCTTCATAACTCTTATTCCTGCTAAAATACAAGACACACTTTGAACTATAGGCCAATATTCATTAAGTTTTCAATTTTAGAACTTTTGGACTTTTTCACCACAAAACTATTTCTTGTCATATTTTCCTCTTGATCTATACATTTGCTGCAAGATTATGCTTTCCAAAAATTTTGAATATAAGATACTAAATATTTGTTGAGTACGCAATTAAATAAAGAAGTCACTCAATGTTAGTAGTGACTGGGAAAAAAGGCTCTGAAATCACATTCTATGAACTGATATGAATGGTATACCAATTGGAAAAGTCACCTTTTAATTTATGATAGTATCCTCTTATAAAATGAGAAATGGGGATCTGATAAAAATAAATATATGAGGTATGTAAGCAGAATGCTAGGTATTTGGCACGTGGCCTGTAATGCTAAAAAATATCACTTGCCTAAAATTCTTTTGCTGTCTGATGCAGCCAAATTTGACTTCTAAATAACGTAAAGGAATTATGACTAACAAAGTGAATTGATATAATTCTAGCCACAAACAAGTATGCTTGCTCTTTCATATAACTTATAGTGCCTCTTCAAGGCCAAAGTTGTATTTGGAGATTTTCTTTTAGAAAATAACATAGATTTGTATGCCTATTATATGACTTATGAGTGTGTTCGACTGTAACTAACAGTGGCTTAAATAATTGTTGGCATATTTTCTTATGTCAAGATAAGAAGTTACTGGGTTTTTGTTTTGTTTGTTTGTTTGTTTTTTATTGTTGTTGTATTACATCCATCCCCTTTTTGCTCCCCTCTGTCCCCATCCCCACCCACCCATTCCCCCCAAAGTCGATCCCACCTGTTGTCCATGTCCATGGTTCCTTTATACTAGGTTCTTGTCTAAGCTGCTCCCCTTCTTTGCCTCTACCTCCCCCCTCCCCCCAACCCCGTTCCCCCTGACCACTGAAGGCCTATTCCTTGTATTCATATACGTGGTTCTGTTTTGCTTGTTGTTAGCTTTGCTCATTATTGTCCCATAATGGGTGAGATCATATGCTATTTGTCCTTCACTGACTGGCTTATTTCACTAAGCATAATACTCTCCAGTTCCATCCATGTTGTTGCAAAGGGTACAAGTTCCTTCTTTCTTTCTGCTATATAGAATTCTGTTGTGTAAATGTACCAAAGTTTTTGGATCCAATCATCCACTGATGGGCACTTAGGCTGTTTTCAGCACTTGGCTATTGTAAATAGTGCTGCTATGAACATAGGTGTGCATAGGATCTTATGAATTGGTGTTTCAGGATTCTTTGGTTATAGTCCAGTAAACTTTTGGATATCCTACACAAAAATGTGTTTACTGATACTTCACCAAGGGCAAAGGAAATCAAAGAATGAATCAACAAATGGGACTATATCAAATTGAAAAGTTTCTGTTCAGGTAAAGAAAATATCAGCAAAATTCAAAGGGAACCAACTGTATGGGAAAACATAATTGCCAATGATACCTCAGACAAGGGTCTGATCTCCAAAATATATAAAGAACTAATGTGACTCAACACCAGGGAGACAGACAGCCCAATTGAAAAATGGGCAAAGGACCTGAACAGACAACTCACTGAGGAAGAGATACAAAGGGCCCAGAGGCATATGAAAGAATGCTCAACATCGCTAGTCATCAGAGAGATGCAAATTAAAACTGCATTAAGATACCACCTCACACCTGTCAGAATGGCAATCATCAGCAAATCAACAAACAACAAATGTTGGCGAGGATGCGGGGCAAAGGGAACCCTCATACACTGTTGGTGGGAATGCAGGCTGGTGCAGGCACTGTGGAAAACAGTATGGGGTTTCCTTAAAAAACTAAAAATGGAACTGCCTTTTGATCCAGAAGTTACTGTTTTTGATTCCAGTGCTCAACACTGAGATCCAGC
This sequence comes from Noctilio leporinus, assembly GCA_004026585.1. NCBI lineage: Eukaryota > Metazoa > Chordata > Mammalia > Chiroptera > Noctilionidae > Noctilio > Noctilio leporinus. Next base: position 196,035 of record PVIW01002651.1, read on the forward strand.
TTTGTCATTTTCTCTTCTAGCAGCCTTAACTTTTATGCTTCCATTCTTGGGATAGTTACCTACCACATGGTCAAGAAGTAGCTATAACATTCAGGTCTCTATTGGTATCACAGGCCAAAGGAAAGAGTGAAGGGTTATTGCCAGAAAATTTCATTTTAATCAGTAAAGCAGAAGCTTAGCCAGAAGTACCCTCAGTGTTCTCTTTCCATATCATTGGCCAGAACTGTCACATAGTTATGCATAGCTATAAGGGAATGTAGAAAAGCATTCCCGAGGATTGCCTCGGGTAAACTATCATAATCTCTTAGGTAAGCCTTGGGTAGTGTAGTCTAAACAAAATCAAGGTTCTATTAATATAGAGCCATTGTTCTCAAAATTGTGCATCAAAATAATCTGAAGAATTTAGCTAAACAACCCCCCACCCCCACCCCAGGATTTCTTAGTTCATAGTTCTGCAGTAGAGGTCAAGAATTTTCATTTCTAACAAGATATTAATGTGCCATTTATGGAAATGACTTCTGTCATAGGCAGACACATCCCTATTAAAGGATTCTTGAAACTCTAGAAGTCTTCATTAGAAGCCTCTGTTCTACATAAGAGCACAAAATATAGATCTAGCAGAAGATTATATGGGAACAGTTCTGGGACCAATCACTAAATTTGGCCTGGGCAATATTTCTGCTTTCTCATGTTCCCATCACTTGTCATGTGTGTTTTAGTGATTTCCCATTTCTGTAGAATATTGGCCAGCTCTTCAGGGATAGAATAAAATCAAACAAGCAAAGAAAAAAAAAATCAAAGTGAGTATCATTCACCACTTTATCATTATTAAGCAAAGACCCTGAATTTATTTTTGTATAAAGAATAATACTGGAGCTTTAAAGCCCAAGGCACCACTGTTCTCTTCAAGAGCTTAGCATCTTTGGGGACATTGTGTTACTGAGCAGAAGGGCTTTGTTTACATGACAGCTCGGTGTAAGACCCAACAATTCATGTTGAGAAAAATAGGTCTTTATTTACAATATTCCAACCTGGAGAGTATGGTGGGGTGGCTGTGAGCATTCTTGCTGAGGTCCCTGTTTTCTTCCAGGACCCAGAACTTCTCTTGCTTCCCAAGAGGTTATAATCTAAAACCAAATCCAAATGTTCCCCATTCGTTATCTGTTAGCTCTCTCCTTCAGGATCAGGGATATGATGTCATCAGCCTCTATATAATAGTCTAGGAAAACATGTGCTCTGTTACTCTGGATTATGGTGAAATTCAGGAAAGGCACAAGTCCTAAAAGAGCGCTCTCCAAATGTCTCAAGTTCCAAGAATCCAGATGGAGTCTGGGTCTGCAAGAACTCTTCTCGGTGACTTTGGAGTCAGCTAGAGACAACATGATCAAAGCAACAGCAAGCCTACTTTCTTACTAATCCAAGCTGTGTGGCTTCCTTTCCTTCTTTCAGACCTCATGGTTTCCTGTTAATGGCTGCCACCTTATTTTAAACCCTGATTATGACCTGTGATGCAGGCCATGTGGTGACTGGTCCTGGCCACCTACAGAATCCTGTGCATGCCCCATAAGCTTTTTCATCACCATACTGTGGTCCAGACCCCTCCCAAATCTTTGGCTCATGGAGTGGCCATAGCCATTTGGATAATCAAGAAACTAAGTATCTCTCAGGAAAGTGGCTGGGCTCCACTGAAGTCCATACCCCAAATTCCAGGTTTCTGTCTACTCTCTTACAATTGTACCTATTCTTTAAAAAATAAGATTAGAATAAAAAGTTTTACATGGTGTGCCAAATGAAACACATTTTGATTGCTTAAAATTAGGTTAAGATTCTTCTCAGCTGAATGGCTAAGAAAGCCACCCTACTGAAGGGATTTATTAATTTGCACCTTGAAAGATAAAAAGAAAAGGGAATGGATGGGTGGCAGGATGGATGAATGGATGAATGGAAAGAAGAAAAAAGAAAGTAGATTTGGAGAAAGTATCTTGTGCCCAACCATGCAAGGATGGTACTCAACAGGTCTCCTTGGAGTTGGTGAATAGATCATTAGTCACTGCATCAGTGTAAGTTCTACCCATACATGTATGAAAAAAAAAAAAAAAAAAAAAAAAAACATTGTGCTTATCTCACTTTGTTTTAAAAGCAAAACAAAGTAGTATGATATTTAGTAGTATGATATTTAAACCTTAAGAGGCCAAGAATAGGATCCATTTTAATTCCCCCTAGTTTCAAGTATTGACTTATTCTAAAAATCATGACAAACTTTCATTTGAATAATATTTATAGTACATTTTCTATGAAATGTGAGCTGCTTTAAAAAGGTTGCCTTTTGGCACATCAGTAAAAACTTACTTTAGAGCATGTGCATTGTCAAAATGTCACTAAGGAATGTTTTAAAAGTGTTCTCTAGAGTTGAGAGATGGTTTACTGATAAGTCGTCCGCATCTCTTTTCTCAAGTACACTAAAATATCAATACTTGGATCAAAACTAGAGGCATGATCTCAGGAATTATCTGAGCAATTTTTCATGTCTATAATTCTTAATTTCTTTTTAATTTAGATAGGGCCCATTCCTCTTTTTAAACATGGTTTCTACTGACTGCTTATTGTACCTAAAGACTGTATTTAAAAATTCAGGAATAGAGAGGCTATCAAAGAAACAGAACACATGATTATTCGTTACCTTTAGTGAATGTTATGCCTTTCTTATAGCAATGTGATATCACTAATTATACTCATATTAGTAGTACCCGTAACATTAATAATTAACATTTATCAAATAATTGCCTCATTTAATCCATACAGCAATGCTATGATGTATTACTGTCATTTTCATTTTACTGATGAAGAAACCAAGGCTCCAAAGATTAAGTCTCTTGACCTTAGACAACTTACCCTAGCAAAGTAATTGATCTGGGACTGGAATCCATATCCACTTGCCTTCAAAGCTCTCCCCAATTTAGTCTTATTTACAGAATGTGTCAAGATTAAATTATTAAATATTAGTAAAACAACCCAAGTGAATAGTGTATTTGTGTTTATTTGGTATTCAATGTATAAGTTGAAAAAATTCTGGAGGAAGTGAATTTTGATCAGACTCTAAGAAGTCATTTCAAAGGGGAAAATGGCAGAAATAACACTGATGAGACATCTTTTTTTTTATGAAAATGGGATGATCAAACTGTGTTAGATATTAGATTTATTAGACTAGCTAGAGAAATAAATTTAGCTAAACTGTGATTGCCAGTGGTAGCTGAGGAGCTCCCTCAGGGCCATTGCACATTTTTGCTCAGGCTGTTACTGCACAAAGACACATAGGTGAGCATATAAAGTGAGCAGGGCTCTCACCAAGCTGAGCAAATAGTTCTGAGATTTCATCTTCCTGGAGAATGGTGGAATGCTCACTTCTGTTTTCTTGGCATTCAAATCCCAAAAATGCCAGTCCAATGGCTTCTAACTGCAAATATCTGCGACTGTTTGCCCAAGGGACTTCTCTTACTCCTGCAGCTTATTTGGCCCATGTGTGAGGAAGGCAGGAAGAGCTAAGGATTTGATACTGCCCTGTGTGGAGAGTTTAGCTAAATTACTCCTTGATATTGCTACCTTAGCATCAACTTTATGTAGCCTAGTGGCCTACAGGAACCTTGAACTGCCACTAGCCTTCCCTGTGAGTGCAGCCTACAATATCACAGAAAATATAAATTCCTTACGTTACTTCCCTAGCAGTTCTTGTGAACATCAGTCTACTCCCACTCCCAGGGCCTTCTTCTTGTGTGCTCCATAAACAAGACTTCTGCAGAGCTTACAACAACTTAACTCTTTTTGGTCTGAATAGATTAATTCAGCCTTAGCCCAGGAACTTTACTGCACTTCATCCACAGACCCTAATGCAGGAATGTGCCTCAAGTGCCAATACTGTCTCTCTCCCTGCATCCTGCCTAGACCTTCTCTTTTGGCCCTAAAGCTTGTACTTCCTCCAGAACCTGAGGGTTACAAACTCTCTATCTTGATTCACTCTAGCCTTTTGTTCAACTGCGGTTCACTATCCAACACTCCAAGGCTCTGCTTAACAGATGCTAATTCAATCAAGTCACAGTGCACAAGGATAATGGTGTTAATTCATACATATCCACAGGTGGGATAACTACAGAATTTTTTTATACTTTCTCCTAGAGCTTCTAAGCATCACTGAATCCATTTTCCCATGATGGTTATCAGCTCTAGAGTGAATTCTTGACTCCCTTTCCTATTACATTTCCTAACTTCCCTACTGGTGCATCTGAAGATCGCTGCTTAAATAAACTATTTAAACTTCAGTCTGTGTCTCTGGGGCTTGTTTCTGGAGAGGACTAATTTAGGAAGGATTGAGACTGATCTCCACAAAAGCACAGTAGATGTTAGCTATAGCCATAGGGATCTAACAAGCCCAGTACTTATACAAAATAGGCAATGATGTAGAATTGCTGCAGGAATGACTATGCTGCATTGAACAAGGGATGACTCTGCTGTTTAAAGAAAATGATCATAGTTTTTGTGCTTTGCACTGAGGGAAGAGTGGTAGCTGGGGGGGAGCCTGGAATCCAGGGAATGAAACTTTACCACTATTATTGTGGTTATCTAGCAAAGTAGTTAACAACTTGAGGATTAGTGAGAAGGAAATTAAAATGAGGAATTTACCTAAGACTTATGAAAGAGAATCAGTGGGGACTGATACTGGCTTATTGACTGAGTTGGTAATGGGGAAATGAGGAAGATGGAGAAAGCAAAAATAACCCTCTTAGAGAACTGGGAGTATGGCCATGTTACTGGCAGTTTTATTCTATGATTAATTTGTATCTTCTACTTACAGATAATAATTATTGGTCTTGAGACTATCCTAAAGTGACCTTAAGTAATTCATCAGAATGGGACCCATTTCTCCAAAAAAAATATAGGCCTTTGGAGATATAGTCAGTATTTCAATAATTTTTATGGATTTTTCTTTAGCCCTCCAATACACACAACACTTCTTATTACTCTTTTGACTACACTGGAATCTTCAAGAACATTGGTTTTTTCCCTTTGTGAATAGGAAGATAGGTTTATTTTAAAATAGACCTTCTAAAGAGAGATCTAAGCTACATTTTTAATATGCCAAAGCCAAGACCTGTTTACACAATTGTTGACCCTCTCTCAACATTATAGCCAGTGGTGATTTCATGTACTGCCATTCAGAGAAGACACTGAAATGCTTCCTGCTGAACAGAAGACTTGAACTACCCTTTCAGGAGTGCTTTCACTTTGCATAGCTTTTCAAGCCAATTAGCACCTACCACTTATCTGGACACTAACGGAATGCTTTTTACGTAGGACTTCCCTGACTAGCCAGCTTACCAGAATTTGTGTTTGTTTATTATATGTATCTGATGAGTCATTTATATATTTACTGGTAAGAAGAAATCATAGTGGTCTTAAATGTTGACAAAATGTTGAGGAAGCATTGTAGAACTGGGCTTCATATCCCTTTTCAAATAACAGATCTCTCTGATCTCTAAATGAAACTTTTCACAGACAAGTATCAGAGGTTTTAACTATTTTTATTTTACTTTTAAGCTTGTTAAATATATAGTGTGGAAGAAAGGCATATAGTCTTAAAATGATGTAATTTTTGCACCATTTAAAAGCTGCTAAGGATAATATATTATTATTTGAATACACAAGGTGATAGAAAAACTTGATGAGCTTAATTCTTCCATTGCAGATAGGAATTTTTAAAAAGAAAATGAAATAAATACCTAGAAACATGTACAAAAAAATTTTTTTCCTAGGATAACAAGTTGAGCTGTCCTTCTCCACTCTAGCAATGAGCGAAAGGTGTGTTTACCCATTGAACCCAAGTAAATAACTGATCTCCAATTGGAGAAGACCATGACATTTGTTTGGCCTTTGTTTTTAAAGGAAAGAATGCACCAGTGTTTTGTCCATACAGACCTATGCATACATTTCCAGAATATATGTGATGGAATGAAAAATTATGTTTATTTTGATGCGGTCTATTCATATTTTCTTTTCCACTTGGAAATACAGTTAGTTACACCGACTCATACCAATAACCACCCTCTGGACAGAATTAGGGTCCTAGGAATCATAGATAGAAAAATTAGGAGAAATGAAACATTATATCCTATCAAACATGGACAGCATCTACAAATGAACAAGTTCAATTCAGTCAAATTATTACTAAATTATTTCAGTAAGTATCCATTTGTGTTACTAAAGCAGTGGAAAACGCTAGATACACTTAACTTGAGAATCTTAATAAACAAAGCAAGGCTTTCTTTAGGCCATGTTTGGAAAATAAAGGCTATGGATCATTATATGAATTATACTATGAGTTTAGAAGAAAGAACCATCTTCTGAATTCATTGTTGGTCTCTAGATCTTGCTTTAACAGATACACACATTTGCCAATGCAAACAGAAAGAAAGGCACACACAACATTCCAATGTAGGATCTGTAAAATGAGGATATCAGGCTATACTGCCCACTATAATAGTCACTAGTCAGTCCCAAGTATCTGTCACATACCAGGTATGTGATGGGCACCAATTGAGATGTGTTGTAAAACATTCAGCAAATTCCAGACTCAATACCAAGAATAGAATGTTAATTAGCTCTTAAGATTTTATATTAATTATAGGTTCAAATGATAATATTTAAATATTTTGGGTTAAATATAAAATTAATTTTACCTTTCTTTTTTTCCTTTTAAATATCATACATTAACTATATTTTTAAATTACATATATTGCTAAACATATTTGTTGGACAGCTCTGAATATAAAAAAACTTTAGTGCATGGACTGATTTTTCTTTCCCTCTCTGCTTCAGAAAATAAAGTGAGCATTTTACTTATAATTCATATTTTCATTCTTTTAATTCATCCAGCAGCAGCATACCTATGACTCTGATGGAAAATGATACCAATAAACCCATCTAAAAATTAGTAAGTCCAACTACTTATAAATGTTATTTCATAAATTAAATGGTTCTAAAATATTTTGGATTCTACATACATACACTAATGTATTAAAAAGCTATTTTCTCATAAACTCTGAGAATTCAGCATATTTCAAGTTAACAACTATCTTATTTTCAAAAGTATTATTTATATCAGCCCTTTTATTAAATTTTGTTTCATTAATAAAACCATGTTTTTACAAGTTCAGTTAATATTTGACTCTCCAAATGTCTGCTATAAATGATAATCATTGAAAAATATAGAATCTGCACTTAAAGTAAATAATACTAATTTTATAGCAGTAGTTTTGTTAACATTTTATTAGTGTATAATAGAAAATTGATATTTATCCATTAGGAGGCTCATATTTCCATAGCCCTATGTTAAATCATTGGCATGGGTAAAAAAATTAGTTGCTGAAAACAGATTAATTGACCACTCAATGATTCAGCCTAGACAGAAGACAGGAAAAATTAAGGCATGTTGAGATAATATTATTGTTAATTCCCTCTGGAAATAGCCATTTCCCAATAAGTTGGGAGCTTTATAAAAAGGACTATAGGGTGGGGCAAAAATAGCTTTACAGTCATGAGTATTCACAATGTGGAGTTTATTCTTGTATTATGATTGATTAATTATTGTATTATTTTCCATACAAACAACTATAAATCCACTTTTGCTCCACTTTTTTATATAAGCCATTATCCTAAATTATGAAGCTATAAAGACATGATGTATACATTCTCTACTTCCAAGAAAATATAATATAGTGGAGAGATATAGATCTTTAAGCCAACAAGCACCAATACTTTTATCTATATTTTCCCTCTTTTATATACAGTGGTCATTTTCTTTTCTTTTCTTTCCTTTTTTTTTTAAATTTTATTGTTGTTGTATTACATCCATCCCCTTTTTGCTCCCCTCTGTCCCCCTCCCCACCCACCAATTCCCCCTAAGTCAATCCCACCTGTTGTCCATGTCCATGGTTCCTTTATACTAGGTTCTTGTCTAAGCTGCTCCCCTTCTTTGCCTCTGCCTCCGCCCTCCCCCCAACTCCGTTGCCCCTGACCACTGAAGGTCTATTCCTTGTATTCATATACGTGGCCTGTTTTGCTTGTTGTTAGTTTTGCTCATTATTGTCCTGTAATGGGTGAGATCATATGCTATTTGTCCTTCACTGACTGGCTTATTTCACTAAGCATAATACTCTCCAGTTCCATCCATGTTGTTGCAAAGGGTACAAGTTCCTTCTTTCTTTCTGCTACATAGAATTCCACTGTGTAAATGTACCAAAGTGTTTGGATCCAATCATCCACTGATGGGCACTTAGGCTGTTTCCAGCACTTGGCTATTGTAAATAGTGCCGCTATGAACATAGGTGTGCATAGGTTCTTATGAATTGGTGTTTCAGGATTCTTTGGGTATAGTCCAAGTAGTGGAATTGCTTGATCAAAAGGCAGTTCCATTTTTAGTTTTTTAAGGAAACCCCATACTGTTTTCCACAGTGGCTGCACCAGCCTACATTCCCACCAACAGTGTATGAGGGTTCCCTTTGCCCCACATCCTCGCCAACACTTGCTGTTTGTTGATTTGCTGATGATTGCCATTCTGACAGGTGTGAGGTGGTATCTTAATGCAGTTTTAATTTGCATCTCTCTGATGACTAGCGATGTTGAGCATTCTTTCATATGCCTCTGGGCCCTTTGTATCTCTTCCACAGTGAGTTGTCTGTTCAGGTCCTTTGCCCATTTTTTAATTGGGCTGTCTGTCTCCCTGGTGTTGAGTCGCATTAGTTCTTTATATATTTTGGAGATCAGACCCTTGTCTGAGATATCATTGGCAATTATGTTTCCCCACACAGTTGGTTCCCTTTGAATTTTGCTGATATTTTCTTTAGCTGAAGAGAAACTTTTCAATTTGATATAGTCCAATTTGTTGATTCATTCTTTGATTTCCTTTGCCCTTGGTGAAGTATCAGTAAACATATTTTTGCATAGGATATCCAAAAGTTTACTGCCTATATTTTTCTCCAGGACCTTTATGGTGGCGCTGCTTATGTTTAAATCCTTTATCCATCTTGAGTTTATTTTGGTGTATGGTGTAAGTTGGTGGTCTAGTTTTATCTTTTTGCATGTTGCTGTCCAGTTTTCCCAACACCATTTGTTGAAGAGACTGTTTTTACTCCATTGGATGTTCCTTCCCCCTTTGTCAAATATTAGTTGACCATAGAGTCCTGGGTTAATTCCTGGGCTCTCTATTCTGTTCCATTGATCTATATGTCTATTCTTATGCCAGTACCAGATAGTTTTGATGACAGTAGCCTTGTAGTATTGTTTGAAGTCCGGGATTGTGATTCCTTCTACTTTGTTCTTCTTTCTCAAGATTGTGGTGGCTATTTGTTGGCGTTTTTAACTCCATATAAATTTTTGAAGTATTTTTTCTATTTCTGTGAAGTCTGTCATTGGTATTTTAATTGGGCTTGCATTGAATATGTAGATTGCTTTGGGTAGTATGGACATTTTAATGGTATATGCTTCCATTTATTTGTATCTTCCTTGATTTCTTTCTTCATCGTTCTGTAGTTTTCTGAGTACAGGTCTTTTACCTCCTTAGTTAACTTTATTTCTAGGTACTTTATTTTTCTTGTTGCTATGGTAAATGGGATTTGTTTTTTCACTTCTATTTCTGTTGTTTCATTATTGGTATACGAAAATGCTTTTGATTTCTGGATATTGACTTTAAACCCAGCTATTTTGCTAAATTTGCTTATTAGGTCGAGTAAGTTTTTGGTGGAGCCAATCGGGTTTTGTATGTACACTATCATATCATCTGCAAATAATGACAGTTTGACTTCCTCCTTTCCAATTTGGATCCCTTTGATTCCTTTTTCTTCTCTGATGGCTATAGCTAGAACTTCCAAGACAATGTTGAATAGAAGTGG
>PVIW01002652.1:0-48314 GCA_004026585.1 Noctilio leporinus
GCTGGATCAAAAGGCAGTTCCATTTTCAGTTTTTTAAGGAAACCCCATACTGTTTTCCACAGTGGCTGCACCAGCCTGCATTCCCACCAACAGTGTATGAGGGTTCCCTTTGCCCCGCATCCTCGCCAACACTTGTTGTTTGTTGATTTGCTGATGATTGCCATTCTGACAGGTGTGAGGTGGTATCTTAATGCAGTTTGGTCCATTTCTTAGGTAAATCCCTGTATGTTATAGGTGACTAGGGGCAAAATGGGACCAGGTGGAGAGATGAAGGGGACTGAAAGACCTCTTATCCAGCCAGGAAGGGCTCCATAGCCATCCAGCCAGGTACAGCCTCTGTCCTTGTCTACCTTTGTGTCTTGGCATCACTGTGGTTTCCTTCTGCATTGCAGATAAATGGTGTTATCTGTGATTTGCCACTGAGTGCTGCGGAGTGAGAGCCAAAATGTGTAGATTTTTTGTGTTTGTGTGGGTTATAGAGAAGTAGTGCAAACTGGAGGCCGAGAGATGCAGCCAAAGTGTCAGCAGGAGCAGTATCAGGAGGAAGCAGTCTGGCTGGTGGGGATCAGCTACTTCTGGGGGAAGGCCACTTTGGATTTCTAGGTCAAGTCAATTTGGTGGCTGTGAAGGTGACTGGGGGTGATCCACCTTCCCGCTGGATGGCAATAGTTTAACTACTATAGATGTTTGCTTGAGGCTGTGGCTGGCCCTCTATCAACAGGGCTTTCTGCTTCCCAGTGGGCCATGTGTGGCGGACCTGTCCAGGACCACAGCCAGAGCCAGAATGGAAGGGGGGAGACTCCAGCCCAGACTGGTGAGACTTTTGCACAGATGCTCACACTTCCCAGGCTCACCCCACTTTCTCCCACCTTCCTAATCCCTCATCTCCTTCCATTTTCAATTTTTTTCTTATTTTTCTATTGATAATAACTTTGATTCTGAAGTACCTTAAACGTACAGAAAAATCACACGTAATACTAAAACAATCACTAGTTCTGTCAAATCTTATCAGATCTAGTGATTGCAAGTGGTAAGGTTTCATTATTTTTTATAGCTGATTAATATTTCCTTATGTCTATGTACCACAGCTTTTTTATCCAGTCGTCTATTAATGGGCACTTGGTTTGCTACTTTATTATCTTGGCTATTATTTTTATTTTTAATGAAGCCTTTTGAGTTTTTATGTTTATATATGTCTTGATGCATATAGTTATTGTGGACCAAAAAGGGGGCCACATACTAAACCTGACAAGCTCAGTGAGGTTCTCATGGTGGGCTTACAAATCCAGAGATCAAAGTAACCACACAGTGTGATCTGAATGTAAAAATTCCTAACTAAAAGTGGGTCATGGTATGTAATCAGCTCCTAGGCCTATAGCTTCCTTGACTTTTCAAGTTTTAACTTGAAATTGTCTTGTCTTTGTGCATCAAGAATAACATACCTTTGAAGTGTCAGATAATCTTTTCTAGACCTCTGAAGGCACAACCACAGGCCTGAGACCTTGTTATCTTGTTGCTCACATACCATCTCTATGTGCTGTAAATGTTAACTATCCTGAACCCACCGATGTAAAAGATGTATGTGTCTCTCCATTTTAAATCCAGTCTCAGAGATTCCCCCACTTTGTTTTCTCTTGTCTTCCTCATCTACCACCATTGGGTTTCTTGTAACCCCTCCTTATGTCTCCTCCTTTGATTCTATAAAAAGTTGCAAGCTGCCATTCTCCAGAGCATTTTCTTAATCCATTGTGATTTTACTTCCCAACAATTGTCATCAGCTTGGCTCAAATAAATTCCTGTAAGACTTTTTTCTTAAGCTGGTTATTTTTTTCATCCACACTCTGGTTCATTAATTTTAACTGCTGTGTAGTAGTCTATCCTCAGTTTATCCCTTCTCCTATTGATGGACAAATAAGTGCTCATAATTTAGTTTTCTTAAAAGTAGTGGTACAGCGAATATTTGTATAAAGGTCTTTTTGCACGCATGTGCAAGAGTTTTTCCATAGTGCATAACTAGGAAGTCTGTGTATCTTAAACTGTGCAAGATATTGCAAACTGCTCTCCAAAGTGGCTCTGTGAACAATACCCCTCCAACCGCATATGGGTTTCTATTTTCCTGTATCTTCAAGTATTTAACATTATCACACTTAAAAATTTTTCACCACTGGGATGTGTGTAAAGTAGTTTCTCCTGATCATTTTCTCTTCCAAGGCCCCACACAAAGGGAATGGATCGAGCACAAAGGACTTGGCAGACCTTCATTCTTCTGATGTCTAAATATTGGTGTGCACAGAGCTATTTGCAGGGATCCCTTCTCCATCTCTATTTGTGAAGGGATCCCTCCGAATAGCTCTGTCCCTTCTTGCTGTTACACAGGACTTTGAAATGCTAACACATAGGCCAGCAGCTTCTAAATGCATAAATAGTTCCATCCTGAATGTCAAAAGCCACTTAACAAATTTAATTGATAGTCAGTACAACCCAATTACAACTTAACCAATGCCCAAATGTATTTCCTCCTCAAGCCGAATCCTTTCCCATTTCCCCCCATCTATCACTTCCTATGTCAAATTGTTCTTGGATTTCCCCCCTTCTTTCTAATTCTACTGCTGCTACCATGTCCCTGGTCAAAGCCACCTTCGTCTGGGACCACTATAGTTGCCTCCTAACTGATCATGTTATTTATCCCCTTGCCCTTACAAACCATCTCTAGCCAGCAGCCAAAGTGATCTTTATAGAATATAAAACAAGTAAAATGTCATCCTTCTACTTAAAGCCCCCAAGTTGTTCTTAGTGTAGAAAAATCAAGTCCTAGGATATTGTAATCTAGAAGGCAAATGAAGTCCAGTTCCTGCCTGCCTCTCCTGCTATGCCTCTCCAGCCTCTGGAACTTTCTTTGTGTGGAGGGCTCCTCTCAACTTTTCCATGACTCCCTTGTCATTCAGGGCTTCCCACTTTCTCAAAAACCTATCTTGATCATCTCACCCTAGCTATAATTCCTCACTATTCTTTTCCATTCTGGAACTTCTTAATGCCCAGTGCTGGGGTGGGTCTGTGCCCCTACCAGAATATATCTTGATGAGAATTGTCAGCCTTACTCTGTACTTACAGTGCCTGGCATGAAATGGGTGACCATAAAATTCTGTTGGATTAATGAATGAATAGATGGGGTCAACAATTTAGAACAGCCTAGACTGTCAAATGAACTTTTTCCAGAGTCTTGGTGGGATAAAAGCTGCTTGAGGTGATATAACACCTATTTTTAGCTAAAACAGTGATTCTCAAAGTTTTTAGTCCCAGTACCACTTCACACTGTTAAAAATTATGGAGAACTTCAAAGACCATGTGGGTTATGTCTACAGATATTTGCTGTACTAGAAAATAAAAGAAGAAAATGTTGAGATATTTCTATAAAAAGTAATCTATTACATGTTGACATAAATAGCATTTATATAACATTTTTAAAAATTGGTGAACTGCGGTGGTGCACTTTGAAAAGAGCTGCTGTATACATACAGTGCCTACTTATCACCAGGAAAGATTCTGTTGAATGAATGGATGGGTGGGCTCAAAAATTTAGACCAAACTTTAGGGTCATCAGTAGCCCCTGCCTAGAGTGTGGGTAGAAGACATAAGACCACACAAGCCTTCTTCAAGACAAGGCCACATCCCCCCCCGCCACCACCACCACCATTCTCCACATGGTTCACCCACCTGTCCACTTAACGGTTTTTTCTAATTAGCAAAAATTAAAATATATAAAAAACAAAGAATAAGATGAGAAATAAGTGTAATGTCTTTGTGAATTGATTGGTAAGTCTTTTATGTCTTTAAAATGTGCTTATTTCTGTAACCAGAATAAGGACTGTATATAATTTACTCTAGGGAATTCCTTTTGAGTTTTTAGTTTCATAATATGAATGTCAAGGCCTAATTTTTACCAGAATTTGTTTATTCATTTTTGTACTCATGTTGAAAGACCAAACTGGGTGTCATATTATTTTTCTTAGGACCATACCGAAACCTAAGTTCTTCCTCTTTCTAAGAAGAAGCTGCTCCCCCAGCTTTTTAATTTTTTTTCCTGAGTAGAGGAAATTAACAGAGCCAAGATTTAGAGAGAGAGAGAGAGAAGGAGAAAGAGAGGGCGAGAGACAAGGTGGTCATCTCTGTGCTCCTATTGAAGTGTCTGAAGCTCCTCAGGCTCTTGGGCACGCCTCTTCCACTTCCTGATGTCACACTATTTTTGTCTTTGAATAGCTTATTGACACAATCGCCTCGGAGATCGGAGAACTGAAACAGGAGATGGTGCAGACAGATGTCAGCCTGGAAAATGGCCTGGAACCCACCGAAACCCACAGGTGACAGAGGCAATTAGGTACTGGGTGCGAGGTGGAAGCTAAGTGAACCCTAGTAGCTTTGAGGACTGCCATTTCCGTGGCTTCTCAAGTTTGGGAACTGGGAGTGTGGTGGCCACTCCAGATGAGATTCTGGAGGAGGTGGGAGTGGCCCAGGAACCAGTTGTCTGCTTGCTTATTTTAATCACTTTGAAGGCATTTGAACTTTACACCCTCTCAATTCCTCCTGGCACCAGAACCCGGAAACCTAAAATTCTATCTGCCATATCCACCTACTCACAGTGATGGAAACAGTAACGCAGCTGGATCCTCCGTGTGCAAAATAGAACTCAGTGTAGCCCGTGTCAGTCTCCAGAAGGTTTAAAGGGGAGCACTAAGAGGATGGACTCATTTTGCATTCTCAGGTCAGAAAACCCCCAGCACTTACCATAGTCATTAGCCTGAAGTGCAACCTAGTGTATTGGAAATTGGATGTGATTGTAAATGATTAAGAAAGGGGAGGCAAATGTTGTACTGGGTTAAGCATGATATGTTGTGAACATATTGTATGGGTCATCAGAGTAAGTATTAAGAGGCTACTTTTTATCTGGAGGATGGAGGTGCAGAGGTAAGGGTGGGGATGGCAGGTTGGAGGAGCTCGTCAAAACTTCATCCAGCTCTTGGTTAGTGTGATTCATTCATTGCTTGCAAAACAACAGAATACCCTGCTAAACAACATGGACATGTGGTGCTTTAGAGGCTGGATTTATTATCAGTGTGCCCCTTTTCCTGGGAAATGGGGTTAAAGCTGACTCTGCAGTGTAAGTGTGAGATTCATGGACTAAGTTTTGCTTGCAAATCATGAGACAGGCAGGTTGAGTCCTGCAAAGGCAGGTGAACTAGCTGCATCTGCCATCCAGGCAAATCTCAAACTGGCTAGACTTGTTCCTTGCTGTAGACTGAGGAGAGAACAAGCAATCCCAAGGAGGCACTTGGCAGCTCTAGCATGGTGCTTTAACTTCTGTGTTTCCGGAGGAACTGTATTCTCCCTTAGCTGTGGAAATTCTGTGTCTTACATTTCCTTCTTTACAAAAATGACAGGGGTAAATCAGATGGTTTTCAAGCAGCTTGCAGCATACCAGGCATTCTATAATTTCCCCTAACTTCAGTGTGAATGGCTTCAATTGGTTATTTTTTTCCCCATAATCTAGACAACTGCATAAGCATTTCTGATTGAAGACTCTCCACCTCACATTCAGAGTAGCTCTAAACTCTGTGGGACTTTAACCAGGGAATTTCTCTTTACTCTTTGCATTACTAAGCTAAAAATAAATTGGAAGTCCAGGCTGATGACCAAAGAGTAAAGAAGAGAGTTTTAATAGCACTGATTTCCCTTACATTCCAGAAATACAACACTGCAAAAGGGACCTCAAACTCCCCAGAGGTCAGACAGGAGGCTTTCCTTCATGGAAGCCACCAGAGATGTTAGGTTTGCTGGAATGAATGATAACATGATCAAGGGGATCAAGGTCTTGATCTCTAACTGTGGTAGGTATTGAGATGGAAGAGCTGGGCCATCATTTAATCTTTTTTCTTTTTAAATTGGAGAATGGCTGTAACTTTATTTTTTCAGATTAATATGTCACTTATTCTTGAATGCTATGTTGATTAATGCTGAATTTATGGAATTTCAGAAGCATTTTACTAGGCACCTTTTTTGATGGGGAACAAAAAGGCAAGATTATCTTTATTTAACAATGTATATGGTTTTTTACCACATTCCAGTCACTGTTCTAAGTGCATCACAGCTGACAGCTCATTGACTTTCCTAATCATGAGACTCATGAGAGTAACTATGTGGTAAAGCTCAGGTATGACCCTCATTCTACTGATGTGGGACCTGTATGATGTGGTAAAAAGTCTGACTAATAAAGTTGTGACTTCTGTGCTGGGGTCTCTCGCTGATTTTTAGAAGCATGAAGTGGTGATATTGTTCCTTCTTGTCCAATGACGTCATGAGGGCCAGGCAACAGAGAAGGAAGGGAAGGAGGACTTAGCATTGTTTTCACAATAAAAACAGAGCAGAGCTGTGATTGGCTACCAGGAAACAGCAAGTCCACCTCGCACAGAGCAGCCCAGAGAGGGGAGGAGAGCAAGCAGGAAAGGAGCAGAGCTGCTTCAACCGAAAACGCTGGAGAGATGTAAAGGATTCAGCCTCTGGGCACCTCAGCTGGGCACATTCTGGTCGACTGCACAGATGCATCACAGTGGCCTTCTTTTGGGGCACCATCCTCAGTGAGCGTGGGCTATGATATGACCTCACTCACTCCACCCGCAGTCCCCAGGAAGTGTCTGTGGTTGCCCAGTTTGTTGAACGCTGAAGTGTCACACTGGTGCCCTAGGTTAGAAATTGCTGTTCAACCTCAGCTTTTGGTTGCTCTTCTGTGGCTAATGTTGAGATAAGCTTGAGATCTGAATGCTTGTCTTGAGTCATAGACCTCTTCTTAGAATAATATTTTAAATGCATAAAATATCTGGCTGGTAGCATAGTGGATAAGGCACCAGCCTGCAAACCCAAAGGTTGCTGGTTCGATTCCCCAGCCAGGGCACATAACCAGGTTGCAAGCCAAGTCTCTAGCCAGGTCTATGGCTGGAGGCAGGTGAAAGGCAACCATACATTGAAGTTTCTCTCCCTCTCTGCCTCTCTCCCTTCTTCTCTCTCTGGAAATAATAAATAAAATCTTAAATAAATGCATAAAATAAAATATGTAGGAGGACATGGGGAAAACAATGGTAGTGAAATACAATGATTATAATGTGAAAATTCATGATTTCATAGCACAGGTACTTCTTTATTAACACATCAAATAATGAGGTCTTGCAATGGATCTAGAAACTAATGTCATCTGAAAGCAGAGAAGAAAATAAAAAATACTTCTGTATCAACAATGGTAACATCTAGAGTTATGATTGGTAACAAAATTTCAGCTATTGAAGAAACTACTAAGATTTTTTTTGATTGTATTCAAAATGGGAGTATGTGAATTTCAAAACCTGGTTAGTAAAAGTGCACATGTCACTTTTATCCAGCCAATAGTCATTTCCCACTTTACATCATCTGACACAATACTTCCACCTCCCTTCCTGGGACACTTGTTTGGCTTCTGGGATGCCATGATCCCTGGTTCCCTCTCACCTCACCAGCTGCTGTTTCTAGGCTCCTTGGCTGACTCCTCCTAGTCTCCTTGACCTCCTAACCCTGAAGAACCCAGAGTTCCCTCCTTATGCCTCTTCGCAACTCCCTTCTTCTCTCCCCCACAAAACTTGAGGAAGATACTTTAGAATCTCTGTACCTCAGTGTCCACGTTAATGAAACTATGATAACAGAACCCTACCTCAGAGTTGTTAGGAAGATTGAGTGCGCAGCTGGCACAAGGTAAACACAATACATTTTACTAAAAGAGTAATTTACTAGGTAATTCCATCCAATCTTTTGGCTTTAATACCATCTGTGTATTGGTGATTCCCAACCTAGAGCATTGGGCTGGTCCTCTCTTTGAATCCAGATATTTGCTTCCAGTTGCCCATTCAGCCTGACCTTTGGTGTCTCAAACTTAAAAGACCAAAACTGAACCCTTGGTTTCCCTTCATAAGTATCTTCCCTGATCTTTCCTGTCCTAATAGCCATGCCTCCAGGTGCCTGGCACCACAGTCATCCCTGATGCCTTGGCTTCTTTCTTCCTTTTTTTTTTTTTTTAATTTTATTGTTGTTGTATTTGGCTTCTTTCTTAACTGTCCTCCTGTTCATCTCTAAATCCTGGCATCTCTGTCTTCACATTTGATCAGTACTGGACCCCTTCTCACCATCACTGCTACAGTAGAACCCTGCTTGGTGTCTCTGCTTCCACATGTTTCATCCTCTCTAAGCACTATAGAGAATGATCTGACTTATGTTAATTTAAATCTACGTCAAAGCACTTTAGTAGTTTGTTTTTTGTTTTTATTTTTTAATTTAAAATCGAAATCAACCATGGCCTTTGAGACGCTACAGGATATTACTCCTCACATCCATTCACCATCTCTTGTCTTACAGTCTCTCCCCCTTCATCACTGCTGCAGCCCCCCATCTTCCTGCTGAGCAGGTTTTCGCCTCTCAGCCTTTGTATTTGCTGTTCCCTCTGCCTGGAGTGTACTTCTTCCAGGAAGCATTCACCCTTGGACCCTCCCTTCCTTCAGTCATCTTAGCTGGCTTTATTTTTCTTTACGAAACTTGTACATATCTGACATATATTCACTTGCTTAATTGTGCATTTTCTGCCTCCCAGCACTAGAAGGGCTTTGATCTGTGTTTGATGCTGTTTTCTCAGTGCCTAGAATAGTGGCTGTCATGTAGCATCCATCCACACAATAAATATTTGTTGAACAAATAAAAGATGCCAGCCTTTTGGAGTTTCTAAAGTATTCAAGCATCAGCAGCCTTTTGTAGAAATAAGACATCATGCTCGTGAAGCAATTAAGGGATCCCAGCTGATGCATAAGAAATTAAAAGTTGAAAATCTGTGATAGGCCTTAAGCTTCCTCTCTAGAAAAGAAGGGGGACCAGAACCCCTTTTTCCACATACACTCCATGCTTCCTCATCATATGACAAAAGAGGAAAATATTTATTTTGCAGGCTAACACTGCATGTAATACAGATACAGTGTAAGAAAACAAAATGCAAAATGACTTGTTATCAATGACTTGAACTTGTTTCCTCTCATAAATACACTCTCCAAAATCTTCAGAAAAGTAAAAGTGGGTATAAATCAACAAAGAATAGTCGCTTTGTATCTTGTGTTTAAAGAGGAAAAGATGGAAAGCGATAATATGAAGTGATATTAAATTCTGTTTTTGAAGTCACTGAAGTGTAGGATTTATTTGTTTTTTAATACAGGAAAGGGTATTGAATGCAGGTATATAAGTTTAAAAAATTTAAATTCCAAAAGTAACCACCAGATTTAGGTACATATATTTCTTAGTTATGATGCAGCTAAGGCCTTGGTCAATTCAATTCATGACATGGTGAATATTTCTGCATGTAAGTGCTCCGCAAAGTAAAGCAAAAGAATCTAAAAGAAGGGGAGAAACTCACTGGCAGGTTTTTTGTTTATTTGTTTTGTTTTGTTTGCTCTAAGTGCATGATCCAAGATTCATAAACAGATACGTAAGTAATAAAAGTACATATATATCTATACTTTTCTCATAATTTCTAGGTTATTTTCTCTTTTTATTTCCTCCTGCCAAATAATCTTTTCTATATTTTTACAGTTTCCATAAGTATGAGCCAGTGAACTGGCTGCTAGGTCAGAATTCCTATGACTTTAGCCTGGAACTTAGACATGTGAAAATTGTAAAATGATGCTATGCTAAAACTGCAGTCTCCCCTGCTGGATCCCACAGCCCCGATGCAAGTACTTGAGTCACAACATGAAAGTAACTGTCTTCATCCTTAACACTTTAAAGGAACAAAAGGGATACACACCAAAGCAAAGAAGTAAAAGAGAAAGCAAATAATCAAAAGTGGTCCTCTCTGAGGAGGGTGGGTTCATGGTAATATTTATAATTATTTTTACTTTTTGCATTGTGCTTTTTCTACAACATATATGTTCTACTGTGGTAATCAAAAAGAAAGAGAGAGAGAGAAAGAAAGAAAGGAAAAGGAAAGAAATCTTACATTTTTTTTTAAACACTCCCAAAAATAACAGGTATCAACAATCAAGACAGATCAAACAGCTGTTTGGGCATTTTTGATCTTGAGACTTACCTTATTCTTTAAGGTTAATGAGTCTCATCTTTCCTAAAACCACTTCCTACCTAGAATTATCTGCTTCCTCCCTAACATCCCCAAGACATCGAGTATATTCTTTTATTATGTCCTCATCCCATTATATAGTAGTTCACGATTCTTTCTCCCTTAGGTTGTGTAAATCTCCAAGTTCCATTGTCTAGGTATTTTTGGCAAATAGCACCCACTCAATAAATACTTTAAGTTGAACTTAATTATTTTTCATTGGTAAGTAACAGTTTGAGCAGTGTTAGTCTCATAGAATCCCTTGGCATATTTCAGATGCTCCTGGTGGCTTAAAATCAGGAAGTACTGTAAGGGAAATTGAGGTAGTCATAGCAGAACATTTTCAATGGGCAAAATAGGAAAATGTCTTATTGCAAAACTATTTTTGCTACACGACCTTTAATTATGACCACCACCACCCCACAAAGTGCCCACCTCACTTGCCTCCACTGAAGAAAGAGTAGCTGTGTCTATGATACTACTTGGGTGTTTCAGATGAATGAATTTTCAACTGCCTTTCAGAACACAGTCTCAACCCAAGTCAAAGAGCTTCTCTATTCTGTTTCCCATAAGATATTATTTGAGAAAGAATGTGAACAGGCAGGCACTGACAAATATTCAAGAATTATGGGAATATAAATTTACAATTCTTAGAAATAGGATCATGTATAAAAAGAAACCATAAACTTTGATAACACCAACACTTTTCAGGGGGTCTAAAATACTGGAAAATATACCTAATATTTTGTAGCAAATGATTATGAGCTTCCTGTGTTATGCTGAATCAGACTAGCACTCATTGGAAAGGAGCAAAACCAACCTTTCTGAGACGCCTGCTCTCAATTGCTGTGAGACCTTCGGCTCTAAGCCCTGAACCTGTGACCTCTTAGCTTGTTGGCTATCTTCTTTCTTTGCCTTGGTCTGTATCCTTTCAGTGTTTTTCTGTGTACTTAAATGATAAATGACACATGAGTTCATTGACTTAAAGGCTGTTTTCGATCATTTTGGAAATGCACACTATCCTAGGCTGGCTCGCCTAGGAACACACAATTTTCACAATGGCATACTCTATGTTTAGATGTATTTTATCCTTTATAGACCTTGTCTCACTGCTGTTTTGGTAGTTGATAATGCCATAAAGCATCTACTTGGTTAGAATGCTGTACTGATTTAATTCAGCTATGAAATAACAGCAGTGTAACCAAAAGCACTTGAAGACCAGGGACTGCAAATTTCACGAAGGACTTGCTTTTCTGTGAAGTCTGGTGCATGCCTCTGCCGATGCTCAGAGGTCAGTGGGCCAAGACTTAGAGCCGCCTGGCTCCTTCTCCTATTTTCAGCTCCAAGACAATGGGTTCTTTGTTTCATTTCTTAGTTTTATAGGAATAAATGAGGCCCCTGCCAGCATTGGCTTTATATCTACCCTTTTCTTTTTTAGCTAGAGTCTGTGAGAGGAAGTTCATAAGCAAAAAGAGCCACCAAATCTTCCTCCTCTTACAAAAATGGCAGTGCCTCCTCCCCTGAGGAAGACACTCATTACTGTTCCCATTCTTCTGTTGCTCTCCTGTTCATCTTCATTAGACAGAACTTAAAAGTTACCAAAAGCCCTAAAAGTTTTTCACAGATCTCCCTGCAACATGCTTTTAGAAATCTTTTTTGAGAAAGTAGAGGCCACTTACCTCAGAAAGCAGCAACCCTTAGCCTTGCAGGAATATAAAATCTACAACACAAAATATGCTAGTCTTTTGGGAATTAGTCTTTGGGAATTTAAGGGGACCAAAAAAGGCCCCAAGGAATTAAAATATAAACTTATATGCTGTAGGTAAACTGCATGCCAGAGAACTGGTTCCAAGCTTGATTCTATCAATTTCCAACATTTTTACCTCAAATAAGAAGATAAACTGGATGGCCTCTAATATATCTCACAAATTAGGTAAATAGGCTGAGATCCTTACAAGAATATCCCCAAGGCCTCTTACCATTACTTTTCCCATTGTGAGTGGTGGGTAATTTTCCTCAACTGTACACTGAGAAACTAGCTAGTGCCTGCTGTGTAGCTGGAATGAGTTTGTACTTTTCTTCTTCTCCTGACTTAAGTAGTATACAGTAGGCATTTAATTCAGCCTCACAAATTCTAAAGAAATTTTTCATGATTGAATGTGTTAGGAAATCACTGGACAGTAACTACTTGGTGCTTTTGAAATTGAAGGCTTTCTGGGAAATCTTTGTTTGCTATGTGTGTATGTATGTGTTTAATAAAAATTAGAATTGGTCCTTATGCCAGAAATTTTTGAGATGGATCTCTTTCAGTATGAGCTATTGTTTTCTGTGTCTCCCTACACAAAAAGGCCTCTTCTATTACATTTCCAGAAACCATTGATCACAGACCGATCCTTCTCTTCCCCCAGTTCTGGAATCCTCTCATTCATCTTCTACCAGGCTGGCCTCTTTGCCACTGCTGGTATTTGGGGTATGTTTGCTTTCTTCTTCTTACACTGACAAGAATTTACTGGTCCAAGATGCCAGCTTCTGTCTGGTCCTTTGTGTGTGTATATGTGTGTGTGTGTATGTGTGTGTGTGTGTGTGTTTAATTTTATTGTTGTTTCTGTCTGGTCCTTAATTCATTCTTCTTAAAGTACATTTTAAAAGCATACTTTAATTGGCTTAAGAACTTCTGGGACATCTTTAATTTGATTGATTATGCTGTTAGTGTTGTCCCATTTTTTCTCCCTTTGTCTCCCTTCACCCAATACTCCCTTTTCCTTCAGCAATCCCCTGCCCTTAGTTCATGTCCATGGGTTGTCTGTGTAAGTTCTTTGGCTTCTCTCTTTCCTGTCTATTTTGTATCTACCAATTATGCTTCTTAATCCCTCCACATTTTCCCCCATTCTCTCCCTTCCTCCTCCCTCCAATGATCTCCATATCTATGATTCTGTTCCTGTTCTGGATCATTGCTTTGTTTGTTTGTATATTTGTTTGTTTGTTTGTTTTTAGATTCAGTAGCTGATAGTTGTGAATTTGTTGCCTGTTTTTTTTTTTTTTTGTGTATGTGTGTTTTTTTTTTTTTTAAGATTTTATTTATTATTTTCAGATGGAAACAGTCCAATGTTGGCATGTTTGGAGATGTCCCAGAGGTTCCTAAGCCTATCCATGTTCTTTTTAAATTCTTATTCTTCTTTTTGTTCTGGTTGAATGTTTGGAATCTGGTGTTCCAAACTGTTGGTTTGAATCCTGGCTTCCTTCCCTTCTCTGTTGGTTTCCTGTGAATTTTTCTTCATTTCACTTAGTGTAACCTTCATTGCTTTCTTTATTTTATTTTTAATTTTTTGACGTACTCAAGCAATTCAAGTTCTCTGAGCATCCTGATAACCAGTGTTTTGAACTCTGCATCTGATAGGTTGGCTATCTCTGTTTCACTTAGTTCTTTTGTTCTTTATTTGGGCCATATTTCTTTCTCTCCTCAATTTAGCAGCTTCCCTGTGTTTCTATATTTTACGTAAAGCTTCTTTAACTCTCTGTTTTAGTAGCGTGGCCTATGTAGAATAGGCACTGTTAATTGTGTGGGGTGGAACCTTAGGTTAATTGCCAATAGTCGTGGGTGGCCGGCACCAGAGTTGGGACTAGATCTACCAAGAATGGAGATCACTCCAGCTATAAGGACCTGCCAGGAGCCACCCTCAAAAAGGTTGCCATTAAATTGGCAAACCTGCTCCAGAATTTTGCTTATAGAATGTTTTTTGTGTCCTAGAATAGGAACATGTTACCTTGCTTTCTTGTTTTTGAATTTCTAAAAATTAGGAGACAACTAAAGAGACATTCTGAAAACTACTTATAGTTCCCCAGACAGTCCCGACTCATAATCAGTTCTTTTCAGATTTTGTTCGTTTGAGTATTAGATTCCCTTTTTTCCTTTTTTTCAGAAGACCCCATCTTCTGACATGGAATGCTGAAACTAAATGACACATAGTAGCAGATCAAGGCCTCACAGTCATGAAGAATTAACTGAGGCTCTTTCCAATAGAATTGGGGTTGACTGGATGGAAACTATGAAATGCCTTACAAAAGTTAGCCTGTTGATACAAATGCATTTACATGTGCAGGAAATGGGTGGTTTTTACTCCAGTTAAATGAGAACTGGTTGATAACTAACTCCTAGAGCCCCCTTTGATGTGGGTGCAGGCTTCCCAA
This sequence comes from Noctilio leporinus, assembly GCA_004026585.1. Classification (NCBI taxonomy): domain Eukaryota; kingdom Metazoa; phylum Chordata; class Mammalia; order Chiroptera; family Noctilionidae; genus Noctilio; species Noctilio leporinus. The sequence goes on from PVIW01002652.1 coordinate 14,354, forward strand.
GTAGGGATTTTCATCTCATTCAGGCACTTGCCTCAGTTAAGGCAGCTTTCCTGCCAGTACTATTTACCCCTGTCTCTTCTATGTTCAACCAGCTGGTAGGATCAGGTCTTTTGTTGGAACCTAAATTTAATTGCCAATGTTGAAATAAGGCAATCTGTATTTGGGGACCATAAGTGGAGCACTTATGACCAATGTGCTGTGTCTCTGCACATTGAGTTACAGTTCTAGGCTAAAACTCAGCATTGACTTTTACTCATGTACCCAAAGCCACCCCTTGCTAGTCAATGAGAAGTTGGAGGGACTGTACACAAAGGAAATTCATGAGCAATGAGGAAGTAGCTGCGAAAAGTTTGGATTTGTTGTTTTGGAAAAATTTGGGTTGCTTTCTTTTCTCACCCCAGGCCTTAAGATGGCTCAGGGCCAGGGGGCTTTTGGTAGCTGTGGTGATTTTTGCCTCCCATTTCCTGATAAACACAGATACAAGAACCCTTTGTCTCCTGAGACTAAGGCTAAGCAGCTGGATTCTATTGTTGGGGCCTGGCGGAGGAAAAGCCTGAATCGAGGTTATGCCTAGAGATGAGGGTGGCAGAAGGAAGTTAAGGGAGAGACCCAGTGCCCACCATATTTCTCTTTGTATACTGAGCTTCTTTCTTCCCTTCCTCACTTAAAGGGAGTAAACTTAAAGGGAGTTGTCTGTGAATCATCTCCTACCCAGTCCCAGTTCGGACCTAGAGCAGTCATTTTATCAATGCCTGCCTTGGGCTAGGCTTGTGTATGGCCTGGGATGAGGCCAGGCTAGTAAGAGGGAGAGAAGTATAATGCCCCATAAAATGAGGTAAGTGGCCAGGGGCCAGTAATTGCATTGGACACTGAAAAATAACTTGAACACAGGCAAGAGGGGCTGAGTAATGGCAAATGGATACAAATTTCAGAGTGAACTTCCCCTTGGAGTCTAAGAGAGAGGTTTGTAAGTAATACAGAAGAGGTTTGTAATCAGAGGTTTGTAAATTAGTATAAAAAATATGTTCTAATCCAAATTGTCTTACACAAAATTTCCTCTTTTCTGTTTAAATTTTTCTTTTAGTCATGCGCCATCTTAACTATTAATTTGCCTGTTTTCTTTAAATTGACTCACCTTTTAAACTTATTTTTTAAATAAATTTAAGGCCCTGGCTGGTGTGGCTCAGTGGATTGAGCACTGGCCCGGGAACTCAAATGTTGGTGTTTCGAATCCCAGTCAGGGCACATACCCAGGTTGCAAGCCAGGTCTCCAGCCAGATCCATAGCTGGAGGCAGGTGAAAGACAACCATACACTGATGTTTCTCTCCCTTTCTTCCTCCCTCCCTTTCTTCCCCTCTTTCTAAAAATAAGTGAATAAAACCTTTTTTTTTTTTTTTAAAGTAAATTTAGTAAGCCAATCATGACAAGACAAACACTGTATGATTCTCCTTATAAGAGGTACTTAGGGTAGTCAAAATCATAGAGACAGAAACTAGAATAGTGGTTGCCTGGAATGGAAAGGGGAGGGAATGGGAAGTTACTATTAAATAAGTTTAGAGTTTCAGTTTGACAAGAGGAAACAATTCTGAAGATGAATGATAGTGATGGTTGTACCATAATATGATTATATGTTATGTACCCAAATTGTACACTTAAAATGATTAAGAAGAACATTTTTATGTTGTATAATATTTTACTACAATAAAAAAACAAATGGTGTAAAAAATAAATTTCATATATCCACCATGTACTAAATACATGTAATTATTTAAACAAGTACTGGGCATTAAAATAAAAACCATGCCTTCATGTACTGCATTGCTGTATCCAGCTTACTTTGAGAAATGTCAAATTTTAATACCATTGAGAAGTTTAAAATGCTAGAATTAATCTACACTATCCCATCAAAAAGAGCTTTGTTTTATTTTTTAGTTCTTTACTTTGAAGCAGGGCTGCAAGTCTTCATGTTAGGGAGACAGGCAATGTGATGAATATTAAGCTATAATTAGGTCCTTGGCAAAAGTAACTTGAAACCCTGGGCTCTGCTTTTGCTGTTTATTTTTGTTTTGTTTTGTTTTATTGATGCAGTTAACATCTTACTGATAATAAGTGAATCAATTTGTCTTTGGTCACTCTGACTATTTATGAATTAGACACTGTGTAAAAAAGGTGAAAACTGAAATTTTCTTAAGAGTCTGGAAGGTTCACAGGGGCGATATTCAGGAAACCAGCCCTCAGGCTGAAGAACATGGAGTCCTTCCTAAGGGTTCTCAGGGAGCACTTTGCTGGAAATCTAGGTGAAGCCTAGGAAGGTAAGACCTGGGTGTGGACCCTGCCACTTACCCCTTCAAATTTCATATCTACGGCCGCCTTTGTGGCTTACTCACTCAGCATCCAACTCTGGGATTGGCCTCTAAGGAACAGGCAGCACAAGCAGGGATCCCCTCCCAAGAAGATAATTCCTTTCCACATTTTGGAAAGCCTGATAGGGGAGACCAAGGGTGGTGCCTGGGGCCAGCTCCTGGGAAGTGGGGAAGGAGACAACGGCCAAAAGCCAAGTATATTGTAGGAGGTTATGATATTTTGTCCTCCGATGAGCTCTGCTGACTCAGTCAGCCAGCTACCTCCAGGTGACTCAATGTACAGAGTCCATTAATTCTGTAAGTAGAAACAAAACAGACTACTTAGATAAAACATAAGGGTGGTTTTTCCATGAAGGTAGATTGCAAATATCCCAAGTTCTAAGACAGATGGGATCATGTTTGTGCTAAGGCACATGGGCTCACACATGCACACACAGAAGAAAGCCTAGGAACTGTAGAGTGAGATTTTAGGAAAGCATTCATTGATCAAAGTCACCTTCCACCTGAGTTAATTCCACAGAGGATTTGCCGTTCATTCCATGAGAGGTTTTCAGAAGTTGTTAATTATCAATCTCTTTTAGTTGAACTATGGTCTACCAGTCTACTGTAGAAAGGAAAATTCTCAGTACATTTTAAGTGTTTAATTGAAACAGATTTTGTCCTTCAAAAAATAAACACATATGATGGATGTGGACACAAATTGTCTACTTAAAATATATAATTATTCAGCCTGATGAAGTTTGTGTGTGTGTGTGTGTGTGTGTGTACTTGTTTTGTCCCCATATCCAAACTCTGAGGACAGAGCCATCCAGAGCACAGTACCAGTGCTGAGACCCATCAGCCAAATGAACATACACTACCCTTGTTGGTAGTAATAGCTTGGTATTTTGCCTTATATCTTAGTCCTCTTAAACTTTATATTTGCTATTCAACAAAACAGGGTTCTTATATTCTTATATATGTTATCTATGTAGTATATTATTTATTTTTATTTTTTTAAAGATTTTATTTATTATTTTTTAGAGAGAGGGGTAGGGAGAAAAGCAGAGAGGCAGGGAGACAGTAATGTATGGTTGCCTTTCACCTTCCTCCAGCTATGGATCTGGCTGGAGACCTAGCTTGCAACCTGATTATGTGCCCTGGCTGGGAATTGAACCAGTGACCTTTAGGTTCACAGGCTGGCACCTTATCCACTGTGCTACCAGCCAGGGCTATGTATTATATTCTTATAGATAGGAACTTGTTGACAATATTTACTGCATCAGTATTTTTTCCACAGAAATAATTTTATGTATTTTATGTATTGCTTTGTTAATTTTGTCACTAATTTTTTTTTTTTTTTTTTTTTTTTAATGGACTGTAAGGTCAAAGTATACACCTCTGCTGTGTTGTTTGGGATGTGGTGTGGGAAAAGGGAGCAATGTGCTGGGAAGTTCAAGGCAGCTTTTATGAGTGCCCTGGTCACTAGAAGATACATTGATAGATTATGCCCTCCTCTGGAATTCTGGATTAGGACAAGAAAGAGCATCATTTGGAAATAGCTGCAAGTTATTGGTTTATGAGATGAATCTAAAAATTCTGTGAAATTTAATAAAACTAGGCCTAGTGTTTTTCTGCCTGCCCTACATTAGAATGCACTTTCTGCAGTTGCTTAATTTTGCACCTGGCTAGGCTGCTCACATCTGGCCCTGGGAATGAAAGGAATACAGCCAAGTGGAAGGGCCATTCTCATCCCATAATCAGAGGAGCCTAATATTGGGTATGACCAGAATGTAGCTGGTGCTGGCAAGCTCTGCTCCCCTGAGTGATTGTAATAGGCTTTAGAGGCTTGAGGTCTGGGTTGGTTGGAATAGGGGCAGAGACAGTGTAGAGTTTTTCAGTGTTTGCTTTTTGCCCCCTGAGGTACCTTACATTGGTGGGACAGTCTATAGCTTGCCTAGTATTTTCACATGGGTCTCACTAAATTCATACTTGGGTATAATCTCCCTGTGAAAGCAGACCTAGACTTGGAAATAGTTGAAAAACTAAATAAATTATATATATTATATATATATAATATATATATGTATATAAAAGCCCAGGGAGATGGTATTTTCCCATTTTTCTAAACCTATTATTTTAAGAAATTTCAAACATTCCAAACATTCCAGAAAAGTTGCAAGAATGATACTGTTCACTTAAATTCACCAGTTGTTTGAAATTTTGCCACATTTTCATTATCTCTATACTTTTATTTATTTATTTATTTGCTTTTGAGGAGATAAGGGGATGAACATTTGACACTTCCTCCTAAATTCTTCAGTATGCATCTCTTAAAAATAAGAATACTTTCCTATATAATCATATTAAAATTATCATACACAGAAAATAAACATCAATGTAATATTATCTAACATATAACCTTATTAAAATATCCCTAATTGTTCTTTACAACTGTTATTCTGATCTTATATGTGCACACAATATATTAATCATATTTCTTTATTTTCATTTTATTTATAATTCCACATCCTTTAAAAGAATTATATTGACCTTTTAAAGAGTTTAGGCCAGTGATTTTGCAGAAAATCCCTGAAAATTGCATTTGCCTGAGTGTTCCCTCTTGTGTCGATTCAGGCTAAATGTATTTGGGAGCAAGAAAATGACCCAAATGGTATTATAACCTTTGTTTCCAGATCAAACAATGTTTACATGCCCAGTAGTTACCAGCCCAAAGACAACTTTGAGACAACTTTCTAAGAAGAAACTATATAATGCAAGCCAGCAAGCAGGGACACACTAGGAATTGTTCCCAGAGCAGTATGTGTCTGAACAAAACATCGAACCCATCTTTGTTGGAGGAAATCATGTGTAAACATCAAGGTAGACTTCGTCATTACATGTAGAGATAGGGACATTCCAACACACTCTCAGTCAGGAAACATGGTTATACGGACATTGCATGTTCAAAAATGATGGAAAATCTCTGCCCCAGGGAGAAGAGTATTATAATGAGGTAATAGTGAGGAAAGTTCATGAGGAGGTCACTGGATAGTCCTTCAGGCTCCTTCAGCTGGTCTCAGGCAGTTTCACCTCCACCCCCCACCCCCCACCCCGCATCATGAGGAACGTCCTGGGGCTTGTTCTAGAAAAACCATTCTGGCAACCTACATCAGGATTGCATAGGTATGGATAAACATCTTGATCTTTCTGTGAGACTGTCAGCAAGTTACAAGATAGCATTACACAAAACTTATACATTTTAGAGTGACCTAAGTGGAGTTGCAGGTTAATTGAGGCAAAATTATAACCTCTAAATAAAGGTTAATCTATATTAGGCTACCTTCCAGGTTACATGTTTAGGTTTGATAACTTGGTAAGACAGTGTCTGCCAGGTTTCTCCATTGTCACAGTCTCTTTTCCTTTTTTCAAAAGATTTTATTTATTACTTTCAGATAGAAGGGCAGGGAGGGAGGAAAAAATGGAGAGAAGCATCAATGTTTGGTTGCCTTTCACCTGCCTCCAGCTAAGGACCTGGCTGGAGACCTGGCTTGCAACCTGGTTATGTGCCCTGGCTGGGGAATCGAACAGCGACCTTTGGGTTCACAGGCTGGTGAAAACCCACTAAGCCACACCAGGCAGGGTTTCTTTTCCTTTTAAGATAAGCATTCTATGGGGTATTTTAAGACAGTGAATGTTCTTTTCTCTAATGTCTTTCACTTACTTGGGTTAGCATCCTCTTTCACATTAGAAAAATGAAGCTCAAAAAGAGGTGGATCTCTCATGCAGCCATATCCCACTGTGACCCTCCATCCTTTGATCTCTTGGGTTATATCACAGTGGCTTACCTTTTATAAACAACTTATTCTTTGCCCTTCCTTATATTTGCAGGTAGTCATCTGTTTTAGGAATCACTAATTTCTGTTAATTCCATCAGCTTCTGTTTTAGGTGGAATTCCCTGAAAACAAAGCCTGAGACAAGGCATCTTGTGCTGTGATTTATTGAGAGCGCCCCAGGAGCAGTGTGTGAAGGAGAGAGGAATATGGGATGGGAGGAGAAGAAACCAGACAAAGATAAGGGACCAGCTGAAGTCTAGCCTCAGCCTAATCCCCCATCCCTACCCCTTTAGGGAGCTCTGAATCATGAGCAACATCCCAGAGTTGTCCCACCTTTTGGCAAGAAGACCACTCCTCACCCTGTATTATTAGCAGTGCCTCTGCTCCCAGGGGCGGCGTAACTTCCTAAGCATGTTCAAGAAAAGTGGGCAGTAGGAGCATGGGTGCCTGAATTGATAAAGGGGCACTGGGCAGGGCACCAACAGCATTCACTGCAGGTTCAACATTCCCTTCATTAATTCTTTCTTCAAGGTTGTCCTTCAGGTTGGCTGATAAAAGCCAATTTGTTCTGTAATAATAGGCTATAAACCTCACATGGCTAGCTGAATAAGGCATTGGCTTAGTCATTTGCAAACACAAGATCTAATTTATGGTTGTTCCTTTATGAGGCCCCATGAATCTTATTTACTAACCCCCTGTGGAGGCCCTGGCATTTTTGGCTGAGGCTCTTGTCAGAACAAAGGCTCTTTAGCTTCTTGAAACAACTGAGGTGTCACAACATGTACCCTTGGAAGGAAGGAAGATTGTCAGCATATTTACTCTGAGCACACATGACTGTCAGGGTTGTTGTTTTAGAGATTGCAGAACTTGGTCTTGGTAAAATATCACCAACCTGAGACAGCAGGAATGAAATGTTATTTTATTTGGGTTCTGAGTTCTTTCAATGGCATGTTATACCCCTTCCTCTGCCCCCACCCCCCAAAAATAACCCACCTAATTGGATCTGAGTTCAAGTGCACATTTCACTCTTAGGTCTCAAGCAAGTGCTCCTCAGACAGACTGGCAATATCAGCCAGAGCTTGCTGAAAATGCAGTCTCAGGTCCATGGCAGACCTACAGGATCAGAATCTGGGGCTGAAACTAGGATTGTGGTTTAATAAACCCCAGGTGATTCTTATGTAGGTTCAAGGGCTGATCCAAAGCAATGACTCTAAACTTGGCTACATGTCAGGATTGCCTGACGAATTAAAAAAAAAAATCTGATGCCTGAGCCCCACCCCATGTGTCTGATTTATTTGCTCTGGGTGCAGTCTGGCCATCAGAACATTTTTAATCTCTCCAGGTGATTTAATGAGCAGCCCGGGTTCCTCTTTATGTGGAAGGCGTTTTAACACCAGCTTCATTTTGAAGAATTTGTTCTCATTCGCTGCAAAGATTCACTTCAAAATACCTGAAGGTCCTGAAATGTCATTTGCAGAACAAGAAACTGCCCTTTTTGGCAGACTCTCCCATCTGGAAATATACTGCAGAAGTACATGTTTGGTTTTTGAGAGAAAACCAAATATAACTCTGGAATGAATGTATGAGTCATTAGTTATGTAGGAAGTCAGGAAGGTGCTGTAGGAGATAAATTAGGATGGGGTCCCTGGCTAGCCCGTGGGCTCTCCAACATTGTGTGTGTTGTTACTGAGTCTGCATACCCAAAACTGATCCCCTTCAATGGGCTCCTTCCATATTCAATCCAACTTCCTCAGTGTGGAGTTACCCACATGGAAATAGCACATGTGCTTTCCCCCTTCTCCTCCTATCTCATCTCATATTCAGAACCATCACCTATCTTTCTCAATGTTGAAGACTTCATCCAGGCTACACCTTTGATACTGGGGGAGGGTTAGCTATTTGGAGACTGTGTGTACCCCAACCTGAACTTGGCCCTGCAGACATGAGTGGTCAGGCCTGATGTTCCCACTGCCTGCTCCAGGACCAGTGTTGATGGCCAGCTTTTTGACAGCCAGCGAAAGATAGAGTTCTGAGTATGGTAGAAGGAAAGAGACTCCAGAGCTGAAGTAGCCTTGGACTGGGATTTCCACCATCTCTCTCTTAACAGAGGCATGTCCTTGATCACGTCCCTTAATCAGCCTGAACCTCTTGGTCCTCCTTTTTAAACTGAGGTCCTAGTACCTTCTTTTCAGGGCTATTGAGAGGAGTAAATGAAATAGTGTTTGCAAAGAGCCTGAGGGTAGACACCACATAGATACAAGTTATCCTGTGTTCATGATCTTACTTGTTACCTGCAGAGTTGGGTGAACACCAGATCATTTGAATTTCTAGTTCTGCCATCCCATTGGCTATTTATATCTCTGGAAGCTTGATAACCTCTTGAGCCTTAGTTTGCTTTTTTTTTTAATGTTGGGACCAAATGCAACAATGTAAGTCAATGTGGTAAAACATATCATTTAAAACTTAATGTGACCTTAATGTGAAAAACTTCAGTGGTTTTCAGTATATTCACAAAGTTTCTACAACCATCAGCAAATCTTATTCCAGAACATTTTTATTACATCAAAAAAGAAACTCCATATTCATCTGTAATCACTATGCAACCTGTATCCCTTTTCAGTTCCAGGCAAACACTAATCTTTCTATCCCTGTATATTTGTCTATCTAGCTATTTCATGTACATGGAATCATAGGATATTTCTCTTCTTGTGTCTGGGGGTTTTTCACTTAGTATAATGTCTTCAGGATTCATCCGCATTGTATCATGGATCAATACTTCATTTATAAAAAAGATGAAGGAATATTATGGCTGAATAAAAGTATAAATATGCCACATTTTATTTATCCATTTATTAATTGATAGAAATTTGGGCTATTTCCACTTTTGGTGATTATGAATAATGTCAATTTGATTTTATGAATAGCATTGCAGCATATTACTATAAGTTCTCATTATAAATATTAGTAATAAAAATACCTACATGTATGAAAATATATGAAATCCAATTCATTTGGGCACAAAAATGTATGTGGGTAAATGTGAGTATGAATGTTTTGTTTTTGCTTTTAGAGCATGCCATGCTTAGAAATTTTATTTATTGATTTTTCTTTAGAGAGAGAGAAACACTGAGTTATTGTTCCACTTATTGATCCATTAATTGGTTGATTCTTGTATGTGTTCTGACCAGGGATCAAACTTACAACCACTGCATATTGGGGTGATGCTCTAAGAGCTATCTGGCCAGAGCTGCGATGGTCATCCTTTTGATATGGTGATATGGTCTGTTGAGCTTTAGAACTTCATGTTCCTACATGGAATTTAGCACTTAAGGCTCTGTGCTCAAAGAAAGAAATGTTTTATGCTAGAAGATAAACAGTAGTTAGGATATTTAGAACCTTTACAAAACTGGGTTAGAGATAGAAGGTTGGGTCTGTTGAGTGTTTTGAGTACTTTGTTTAATATTAGGGCTACAGAGTGAAATGTAGCATGGTATCAGTCCTCAAGGCTTTCAGTCTGCTGGGGAGAACAAATGGGGTGGTGATGACAAGATGAAGTATGTGCAATGAGTGCCACAGCCATTTGACACCTGCCAATTCTCTTTTTCCTAGCATGGTAAGACACAAGGATGATGGCTATTCCAAGGATAAGGATGTGAATACCTGTCCCCGGGACTCTGGCTATGACAGCCTCTCTAACAGGCTCAGCATTTTGGACCGGCTTCTTCACACTCACCCCATATGGCTGCAGCTGAGTCTGAGTGAGGAAGAGGTGGCAGAAGTCCTCCAGTCCCAGCCTCCAGGGGTAAGAGTCAGAACTGCAGGGAAACATGTGGAGGCAGGCAACCCTGTTGCATCCTTAAAGAGGGAGACTTGGGGTTCTAGAAAGTCTTTACAGCCTGTAGGGAACGTGGTTCTGGGTTACAATGCAGGGAAATTCTGTGGACAGCTCCCAGGAGCAGAGCTCTTCACCATTTTTTTTCAGTGGAAAGTGTAAGACTCAGCAGGATAGTGGCACCTAAGTAATGAAGAGGAGTTGCTGCCCAGAGGCCTTGAGCCTGACTTCTTGAACCCCAACATTGAGGAACAGCTTGTTGTGGGGTTTCAGTCACCCCTGCTATTTTACTTTCTTCTGGGCCTGGGAACTCTGCCAGGGCCTCGCCATCCAACTTGCAGCCCAACCTTCAAAAGTTCTGTGTCTACTGACTTCTCTGTTCTGGCTGCTGCTGATTTTTCTTGGGCTTTCCATGTGGATCAAAGTCCAGTTCAGTTTTCAGCTACTGCCTACTCAAGTTCAATCTCATTTAAATTAAGACCAGGCCACAGCTCTATAGAAGTTCCTTAAAACAAAAGTTATATAGTGATTGGTTTATCCTTTGCTGTCCATTATGATAGCCACTTGCTCCATGTGGCTATTTCAATTTACATTCATTAAATAAAATTAAATTAAAAATTCAGTTCCTCAGTTCTAGTAGCCACATTTTAAGTGCTCACTAGCCACAGGTGACTATAGACTAGCATAAAGAACAGCACAGAATATAGTACTATTTCCATCATCGTAAAAAGTTCTATTAGACAGTATTTATATACCAGGTCTGTTCCAAACGTATCAGACTCACAAACCATTTTAATTATATTGACATTGGCTCAATACTTTCGGTACCGACCTTGTATAAGGTCTACTTCCAAAAAAAGGAATAACTATACTAAATCCCAGATAAAATAAGACTTGAAATAACATACAACAAGAGAGAGAAACTAAAAAGAGGGTAGAGAGGCAGGGCAAAAATTCCATTAATAAGTGGCTGAGAATGTTGTAACAATTGGGCAAGAAAGTAAAGCTTTTGAGTTTCCTTTCAGCCAAAGCCTGTCTGTTACCACTTTTTGATTTATAAGTGAGTCTTTGTTTCTCATCTGACAGAAACAGACAGAACTAAGAACTGTTGGAACATGCTCAGGGTGACAGGTGCTGTATTTGATCATCTTTGCAGAAACCCCTTGGCCAGCATACCGGGTTGTTGCCTCTGGGTTTGGTCTGTATGATCAATACCCTCTTTTGGGAGGTCCCCACTTTTCAGATGTTTAGTTGTCCACTTCTGCATTTCTGCCAAAAATTCTAGAGGGAGGTGGCCCTGTTGCTAGGTAGCAGTTCTCCTTCTGGTGTCAGGCACACCCATTCCTACTGAGACCTCACAGGGAATAAGTAGGTGGGATGTTCTCTCTAGCCACCTCCGTGGTCCCTGCCAGGACCTACCCGATGAGATGGGGCAGGCTGAGGGCAGAGTGAGGAGAGAAGCAAGATGGAACAGTATAGGCCAAATGCACCAAAGGAAGCGAGAATGCTGAGATCAGGAAAAGCAGGTGTGAGGGAGATTTGAAAGATTAGCCTTGGTGGCATGAGTCCTTGGGTGCCTATCATTGATTAATATATAACCTAAGAAGGGTCAGCAGAGTATTTCTGTAAAGGGCCAGAGTGCCAATATTTTTAGCTTTATGAGCCATACAGTTTCTGTCACAACTACTCCACTCCACCTTGTAGTGCAGATATAGCCATAGATAATATGTAAACTAATGGGCATGTCTGTGTTGCAGCAAAACTTGATTTATAGGAGCAGTTGGCAGGATCGATTTGGTCTACAGGCTATACTTCACTGACTCTTGACCTAAGGCTGCAGAGATTCAGAAAATAAGGCCTAGAGGTTATACTCCCCCTGACCCCAAGGATCAGAGAGATCTTTACCTGCATAAGGGAATATTACTTCTTTTCTGCCAATTAACAGCTGCCTCTCAGCAGTGTTTTGGAGTTTTTACCCTTTAGGATAGTATTTAGGAAACATCTGCTTCGATTTTCAAGTTTCCCAAAGACACTGACTCCCAGAACTGGCCAGTAAGTAAATTTTATGGCTGCCTCCTCATGGAGACCAGGAAGAAAGAGAGAACTTGGAGGTCTTCCTGTTTAACTCCTTACCAAGCACCTCACTCCTGTAATCTTCCCCTCAACTCCCTCTCCCCACCCCTAAAATGTCTCTTAGGAGCTATTGACTGGACATACAGACCAAAGTAAAGATTAGGTGAAAAATATAAGAATGGTAGGGTAATGGAGAGAGCATAGTGTTCAGATGCAGAAGAAAGAAGAAAAGAAGTAGTTAAAGAAGCAGGACAGTGTAGGATCCTTGAAGAAGGATCATTCACTACAGAAGGCAACCAGGACTCAGCCAGGCCACCATGGTAACTTCAGAGGCCACGATTTTATTTGTAGCCCAGGTAAATGGTGCCCTCATTTTCTCAGTTTTGAATTATGCAGTGCATGCACTGAATCACAATAGATGGCATACTTGCGTCTGCAGTGATGGAAGCCAGAAAGACTCTTAAGACATCACTCAGAGTGATGGGAATTGGGCTGGTTTAAAGTAAGCACATGTCTGAAAACATTAGGACCTGGAGGGAGCTTTCAGAATTGAAGTGAGTCGGAGTAAGTGGACCACAAGTCTGAGTGTTGGCTGTAATGAATTTCAGAGCATACCTACCCACCTTGCAAATGGAGCAGTCGTATTTTGGCCCCAGTGGATTATTGCCATGCCTGGTCTTGCCATGTTTTGTGAAAAATAAAAGAACTCTTCTCTTTTCACTGTTGACAACAAATCCAAATATCTATTATAAATATACCCATGAGTCAAATTATCCAATGAAGCTCCAATTCATCATGCATACTTTCCCCATATTGCCTGTGTTTAGAATTCAGGTTTCATCAACCAAGACACTAATGTAAGACCAGGCTAGAGAACATGTCACAAAAATCAATCACCAAAATGAAGATGCTTTTGCAGACTTAAGGGATCTTACCTCATGGAAAAGCTTCTGTCAAAGTAGAATTCTATGGAAGCTGGCCATCCATAAAATATGTCTGTGGCATGTTCACTCAGATCACCCCTTTCTCAGGGAATAGTTCCACGCTGAGCTTTGCAGTTCAGCTATAAAGGGGGCTCTATTCATGGATGTTGTATATGCAGAAAAATTATATGCCCAGCTTCCAACCTTCTATATGTTTCCTAAGCTTGAATTTCTTTCTCTCCTAGATCTTTCTAGTACATAAATCCACCAAAATGCAGAAGAAAGTCCTCTCACTTCGCCTGCCCTGTGAATTTGGAGCCCCATTCAAGGAATTTGCCATAAAGGAAAGCACATACAGTAAGTTGTCACTGGCTAGTTAGGTCCTGGTTGACATAAGGGCCTCAGGGCCTCTCCAGCAGGTGGGAAGAGACTGCTTCAAGATAGACTGACATGGGTCTGTGTTCTGGCATTGTCATTTGTTCACTGAATGACTGGGGAGGTAACTTACCCTAGGAACCTCAGTTTTCTCATGTGTATAGTGGGGTGAGAGTAACCTCAGAGAGCTGTTAAGCGTTCATTTAAATATCCTACATGCAAAGTATGCAGCCCATACCTCGGCATGTAGCAAAGGCTTAATAGAGGTTGGCTTCCTCACTGCCTTACCAGTTACAGAGCAGGATTTGGTGCCCAGGTTTGCTGATGACTAAGCTGCAGGGCAAACTGCCTTTTTATGGGATTAATACTGAAACATGTGCCTGCACATCTTCATGCATAATCCTTGAGCAGACGTGTTCCCTCCAAGCAATCACTGTTCAGGTTTTTAATGAAATGCAGCTAATCAGAGGCAAGATCTAACCCTTTGGGAAAATTAACTAAAGTTTTGAGGTAACAACAGTGTTCATAGCATTGGTTTTCTTCCTGCCATTTCATGGTAACTAGAAATGTGAAGTATCAGAGGACCAAGTTTTTAATTAAAAAGGGAATACATATTTCAGAGGTACTGTCAGCCTCCAAAAAGGACTAGAAGAGAGATGTGCACTCCAAACAGAAAGGTTTCGTTGACATCATAGGTTAGCAAGCTGAAGTGCAAAAACCAGGAGAAGTGAGTTTGGAGGCCTGTTGACTGTTTCAATTGCAAAACTATGACCAGGATTCTCACTTCTCAATTTCAACCTCAAGGAGCCTCAGTCCAGGCAATTAAAAAACCTGAAAGTATTGAGGTCAATATAAGGGCAGATATGGGAGTATACTCCCATAAAGATGTACTAAATGGCACATTATCTTGCCAGAACATCCCTTTTCCATTAGACTTTTTTTTTTTTTTTTTTTTTTGTCAGAATATCTGGACAATGTGGTTTAATAATAATAAATACCAGCTTATATTTGTAAGGATTGTTTTCACATAAGTTACTCCATTTTTTAAAATTCCAGTTCCCACTACTACACTTCTGGGAGATAAGGAAAGTACTGTTATTGTCCATTTTACAGGTGAGAAAACCAAGGCTCAGAGGTGTTAACCTACCCCAAATGGTTCTTTCCTATTTACCTCACTAAATTGTGGTGTACATGTGTGTGTCTCTTGATCATGTCAGATGTATAAAAGCATAGGTGTGTTTTGGGGCTACAAAAATACTAAATAACTACAATAATATATCATAAGCAGATAATAAGAAAAATAAATGAGAATATGGAATGTTATAAAAGAGAGAAAAAAACTCATTTGATTGAGAAAATCATCACAAAGCTAAGGCTATTTGGAAAGTTTTTGGAACAACGACTACATGAATGGCCCCTCAGCCATGTGGTATGAGAACTGGTTGGCAAATACATGAATATTTGAAGTCAACCCACACACTGTTCCACTATTTGAAAGATGTACTAAATGGCACATTATCTTGCCAGAACACCCATTTTCCATTAGGAAGATGTGTTCTTGGCTGTGGGATTATGGCAATGGTGAGGGCAGAGGACACTCTGCATAAATGAGTGTTAGAATCTTTCATACCAAATTTAAACAAAAGCTGACTTACAGAGATCTTGTATTATTCTCCATGCTTAGTGCTCCTTTTGCCTTATATCTTTATCAGGGGTGGCCTGTTTTGGCAAAGAGGAATGTAACCCAGGAGACCCATCTCAGGAGGGTCCACGGCAGTGGGGGCCTTGGTGTTCCCCAAGCCCTGTCATGTACTGATGGACTCTTACTCCAGCCAGACTGGCCCCTTGACCCCTGCCCAAATTTGTGTGCTGAACTTCTGAAAAAAAAAAAAAAAAGATTATTGTGCAATTTGAGCCTGTGCTGTTGTGTTCACCAAGCATCGCAGCATGTGCTCGAAGTGAGTCAGGGGCTGAATTACTAGGCCATCCACTCTTCACTGGCCTGTTTCTTGTTGACATGCATCCTCCTGACAGCTGATTCTGATAAGCCATACAGTAGTTGCTTGAGAGCACAGGGATGGTCCTGTGCATGCAGTGAACAACCATGGAGGAGCTCTCCTTTCCCAGAGCATGCCCAGGGACACTCAGCTGGTTTCCAAAATCTCTCTTTTCCAGCCTTTTCCCTAGAAGGCTCAGGAATCAGCTTTGCAGATTTATTCCGGCTCATTGCTTTCTACTGCATCAGCAGGTAAGGCCTCTTCTTCTTTTATGATTTTCATCACCAGCTTAGTATGCACTATAATTGACTCAAGGTTTTTTGATTAAAATAAGGCAGAGGGAGGAAGCTTGCACCTAATAGATGTGACTGAAGGTTTGGCTACTAAAATAAATGGTCACCAAGTCACTTGTGTCAGACTTAAGAACAAAATAATTTCCCTCACCTCTACATGTAAAATCTCATTAATTAACACATATGATTATGTTCTCAAGCTGCTCCTGTCTCCTTATGCCTATACCCATAAAGCATAGGAAACACACACATGTACACATGTACATACACACATACATAGACAAAGGGACCAATGATGAAAACCTGGAATATTTAAAGGCCCTGGATAATTTTTCTGGAAACTCCTCAAGGGGTACAGTTCATTCTAGAAATGTGGATTCCTTAAACCAGCCTATAAATTGTGCACTACTGTCCTTCAGGGCCTCTCGGTGCTCATGACCTTTTCATCATTAAAGCAACTGTTTCAGTTGAGAAGAAGTTAAGCCAAAAATTATGACATTAACAAGTGTCAGGAGGGTGCGAATTGTGGAAGATTTTTTTTTTTTCCTTTCTAGCCATAACAGTTTTTCAAATCAAGTGTTTTGTCAATAATTAAGAATCCAAACTCTTTATCTGCAGAGATTGATGTTGCTTCCTCTGAAACCAGTCAGCCTCTTTTGTTTTTCTGAGTGTCTGTTGCAGCTGGGAGAGTGGTGACTGGCATGAGCTACTGAGGGTTGTCTTCAAAAACCACTTCTCACAGCCATTGCTGAGCCTGAGAAGCTTGCTTGGGATTGCTTTATTTTATGTTAATTTAAGAGTCAGGTTATTTCTCAAAGACTGAGTTAGATGTTCCTTGTACCTGTTAGACTAGGTCATTCAAGGATAGGCACTAAACTGTTTGCTCCTGGAGGTCACCAGTCCAGGGGAAGTCATGTAATTGATGGTCTGAGGGTAGGGAGCCAGTTTCAGGGGGGAACCCCATGCTCCTTCCCAGGAGGAAGAAGTGAGGGGATTCACCTAGAATTGCGCAAAGCTCTGTGAATTCCCTATGGGCTCACTAAGGGCTAAAATTTGCCAAGGTAAGGGCAAGAGAGAGCTCTTGGCCAGTGTGAGCAAATCTGCTGGTCCAAGAGAGGAGGCTAGTGCAGGAGCCTTCACCATGCCCTGGGAACCACACCTGATCTGGTTGGAGGTGGACCAGTCCACAGGAGTGAATTTCAACATGAACATGCTGGTCAGAGATGAAGTTGGACAGTGTTTACTCTTCATAGTTTGTTGGTGACTGCTGTTGTGAAAGATTGCTACACCTAAAAAATAGGATTTGGCAGCAATGCATGCAAGATACCATCTCTCCTGTTAGTGTTCATAATAGACTAGAATGCCTGCTGTCCAGGGCTACCTACCCTATGATTGAAGGAGATAAAGTACATGAAAGCTTTTATAAACTGTAGAGCATGGTGCTGATATGAGGTGCTTACAGGAAAATGCCAACATTAACATTTTGTGATGAGGGAGACCTGAGATTCATTTTCCTATTTTTTGTTCAAAATGCAAAAGTTCTTAATGTTTTTTTCTCCTTTTCATCATATTACTCATTTACTTAAATCTATATTTTAAATTGATTTGATCCATCTTACCAAAATATTTTTGAAACATTCCAGTTTGTTGTTCATACATAAATATATTCAAATAGAGAAGATGGCTGGATTGTCAGCTCTGGTATTCACACAGAGCTTATATGTACCTATGTATTAGATGAGAGTTCATGGATCAATAAGCATACAATTGACACATTAAGAAAGCATGTTGAAGAGTATAGTTAAGGATACAAATAGTGATGCACACCTTGGCCACCAGTGCCTCTGTCAGTTTGCTGTAATGAGTGTAGTGTTGAGCACTGCCTTGCAAACTTATACTAGAACACCTGTAATCTTGTTAGAATGCAGATTCTGACTGAGTGTCTGGGGCAGCACCGGACATTCTATTTTGAACAGACGCTCAGGTGAAAAGGCCAATGTTGCTGGTCCAACAACTACATTTTGACTAGCAAGTGGCTGAGAAGATAATTTTCATTAATTCATTAAGCATAATTATAATTTCAAGGTTTTTCTGAATCTGTGCTAGACATCATACATATTAATACATTGTTTCTAATCCTCACGAAAACCATAAAATTAGGATCATGAAGACACTGTGGATTGGAGAGAGTGAGAGACTTGTCCACATTCAATTAATAGCAGATATTAGATTTGAATCTAGGCCTGCCTTGATAGCAAAGCCCATATTTTCCCATTAGACAGCACAGATCCACAGACGTGGCGTCCAACACACCTGTGTTCCATTTCATTCCACATCAGCTGTGTGAGCGGGTGTAGGGGTCTCTCCATCAGTGTCATCCTATGCCCTGATCTGTGGAATGGAGGGCATGCAAGTTTCCTCTCAGGGTGTATGTGAACCCCGCTGAGGTAAGGTGCTTGGTGCAGTGCAATAGCAGGTGTTCAGTAAAGTTAGCCTCCTTCCATTTAGAAATATAACATAATGAGCAAAGTTAAAATAAAAAATAAATTAGATTATGTATCTGCTAAAACTCTTGGGTGAAATGTTTATACCTAACATGGATTTATTTTGTTTGTTAGGCACATTTTAGAATCTGAGTTCCTTTACTTAATTGGGCATAGATTAGAAGAAAGTACCCCCTTGCGTGTGTGTTTGTGTGTGTGTGTGTGTGTGTATGCACGTGGAGGAGATGCTATGCCATGCCCTGGCTGGCGCAGTGGGAGAGGACTTATGTACAACATCTAATTTTCTAGTAGATCAAAGCCTTAAACCACTCATTAACAAATGGCAGGTATGGTTTCCTGTCATATATGTCATTAAGAAAAACCAAAAACAATCATGTGATATTTAGGCTCCAGGTACAGCATTGGGCAAGATAAAAGCTTAAAATAAAAGCTGGTTTTGTCCTATGTGGCTTTTCCCCCAAATTGCCTAATGAAACTAGATATCAAGTTTGTAAAGCCATAAAAACATGTATGTACATGATACTTTAGTGTTCAAAGTTCTTGTTACCACTGATCTTCATTTAATATTATAATCAGGGTCATTGTGTCTCTGGGAGCCAGGCGCTAGCTATCACAAGCACTGCCATCCCCTGAGGCTCCACCTGCTTCTAGAACAGACGCCAGAGGGCAGGGAGAAGGAGATGCACAAAATGTTAGGGGCAGGTGAACAGGACTTCTGGAAGCAGGAGGTGACCCAGACTTGACACACCAGGAAAGAGGAACCTCCTGAAGGCCAACTCCTAGCATTTTTGTTAGCAGTGTGTTAGAGCCCTTGTGACACTGTTACATTTTATTCATACTTTGCTTTTTTTTTTCATTGACATTTCTTATTTGGTATTCATTGTCACAGCTTCATGGGTTCCAAAATTCTCATTTATCCAGATTTAGCCTGATGCAGCCTAGAATGTTGCCTAATCTCATTGTAAACAAGTAATTTGGTATAGTTATTCCCCTCAATGGAAAATTTCAGGACGTTTTGTGGAGACAAAACAAAGACAGAAGCTCCGACTGTTGTCCCTCACTCTGCTCCAGGCACCATATTCTTCATACATTCTTCATACATGCCAGACCCTCTCCCATGTGCTGCTCCCTCTGCCTAGAAAGTTCTATTCCTCACGGTTTAACTTCCTGGGCTACCATTAGACCTTCAGTCAAATGCTACCTGCTCATGGGGCCTTCCCTAGCCAATTCTCACACTTACATAGTCTTTATCATTCTCCTTTTGCACTTTATTTGTATCCATGGCACACATCCTCCTCTCATATATTCTATAAATTGCATAATCATTGTTGTCTGTTAATGTCCACTTGAATGAAGTTTCACGCAGGTGGGGACTTTGGTCTTTTTTTCCCAACACCTGAAACAGTGCCTGGCACATTACAGATGACTATAAACATTTGCTGAATGAATGAATTCATTGTAAGACCAATACCACCACTAAAAAATATCACCAAGGCCCTGGTTGGTGGCACAGTGGATAAGGCACTGGCCTGGGAACCCAAAGGTCGCTGGTTCAATTCCCAGCCAGGGCACATAACCAGGTTGCAAGCCAGGTCTTCAGCCAGGTCTGTAGCTGGAGGCAGGTGAAAGGCAACCATACATTGCTATCTCCCTCCCTCTCTCTCTTCCCCTCTCTCTGAAGATAATAAATAAAATCTTTTTAAAAATATGATAAAATATCACCATTGTTGAATATGTAATCATTCATTTATTTTAAACACATGTTCTCCCTGTCTGTATTAGGTAAGACATTGTACTGAGCCCACTGGGTAATTCACCAATTCTTAGAGCATGGCAAAAATGAACAAATGTTTATTAAGCTTGCCATTTTCCTTTCTGAGGAAGCAGGAGGTCATGGTCCATGCATTTATTTATTTGTTTGTTTGTTTATTTTTTTTAAGATTTTATTTCATTATTTTTATAAAGAGATGAAGGGAGAGAGGCTGAGAGGGAAAGAGACATCAATGTATGGTTGCACTTCACCTGCCTCCAGCCACAGACATGACTGGAGACCTGGTTTACAACCTGGTTATGTGCCCTAGCTGGGGAATTGAACCTGCTACCTTTGGGTTCGCAGGCTGGTGCCTTATCCACTGTGCTACCAGCCACGGCTCCATGCATTTATTAAGAGTGACAATACAGTGCTCGCTTCGGCAGCACATATACTAAAATTGGAATGATACAGAGAAGATTAGCATGGCCCCTGCGCAAGGATGACACGCAAATTCGTGAAGCGTTCCATATTTTTTAATGAACAAAACTAACAACAAGCAATACAGAACCCAATATATGAATACAGTGTATAGGCCTTCAGTGGTCAGGGGGAAGGGGTTTGTGGGGAGGCAGAGGCAAGGAAGGGGAGCAGCTTAGACAACAACCTAGTATAAAGGAACCATAGACATGGACAACAGGTGAGATTGACTTTGGGGGGAATGGGTGGGTGGGGAGGGAGACAGAGGGGAGCAAAAAGGGGTTGGATGTAATACAACAACAATAAAAAAAAAGAGTGACAATACATTCTTGACATGGAAGCATCTGATGCAGCTCAACACTTTCCTGTTGGGCCAGTTGGCCTGCAATACTGATGTGCATGCGTTTGTGTGTATACATGGTGCCATGCTGCTTGGGAACTGTGTTGTTTGTCTCCCAACTCCAAGTGTGATCACAGGATGGCAATGTCACCTGGGAGCTTGGCAGAAATGCTAAATCTCTGACCTCTCCCAGACCTCCTGAGTCAGAATATGCATTATAACAAGACCCCCTGGGGTTTGTGTGCACTGCCTTAGAACACAAGAGGAAGTTGTATCCCAATATTCACTGAGAATCTATCATTTGTAAGACAATGGAATAATAAGTGTTGGTTTAGGATTACACATTCCTGCCCTGGGAGTTGGGGTCCAACATTCAGAGCATCTAGCAAATTAGTAATAGTGTTTATATCTATGATAGACCCACCAACGTATCAAATGGTTCCAATATTAACTCCAGGTACATTTCAGCTAACCAGGAAGGAAATCCAGTCCTCACTGAAACCATGTGGCTTGTCTCTCAGCCTGTCCTGAATGTGCTAACACAGGCAGAAATTGTGATCTTTAGCTGGAGGCAGGTGAAAGGCAACCATACAGTGATGTTTCTTTCCCTCTCTGCCCTTCTCCCTTCCCCTCTCGCTAAAAATAAAAAATAAAATCTTAAAAAAAAAGAAAAAAGAAATTGTGATCTTAACAGTCCTATCACCAATAAAGATAAGTTCCAGTTAGGCATGATTTGATGTCTACCTAGGACATTTAAAATAGTTTCAGGTAAGACATCTCTGGGATAGAAATAAGAGAGATAGAAACATGACATGTAATTACAAAGATTCTCTTTTTTTTTTAAATTAGGGATGTTCTGCCGTTTACCTTGAAGTTGCCTTATGCCATTTCAACAGCCAAGACTGAGGCTCAGCTTGAAGAACTGGCCCAGCTGGGACTAAGTAAGTGAAGGCCCCTGTCGGGGTCTCTTTTGAAATGAATTTGTGGAGCAGAGCCAACGTTAGGCTGACTAATGAGACATTGTAACATCAAAAAATAATCCCCACATCCAGGAGATTCCAGAACTGTACCCTCTAACAGTTCTTTTCTAAGTCAACCAATTGGTTCTATGTTGAACCAACCTTCAGAGGTAGGTGCTAAGTTTGTCTGTGTAACCCCCATATCCTCCACCAGTGTCTTTGAGTTTGAGTTATCCAAAATGTCCAAATGTGATGCTAACTTCTGTACTGTGTTATTTCTTTCCTTTCCTGGCATCTTGCTGGAGAAAGAAAGTGCTTGACAGATAAGGGAAACCCAGCACACACATCTCATGTATATGTATTTGGTTCCAGAGGAACACATGGGCATTGACAGCACTTATGTACTTTGAGGAGTCTGACAGCACAGGCATCTATAGTAACATCTATCACACTTTCTTTCTTGTTCAATCCCGACCCTGGTGTTCTGGGCCACATCCCTGACGCTGCTGTGCATCTCCTTGCTCTGGCCAGCTTGGCTCTCGTTTCTCTTCCCGCTCTTTGCTGATGCCCTTAAACCCAACATCATGCTGCTGAACAGTGGTTGATAGTGGATCAGAACGTACAGTTCACCTAGTTCTACTTATTTGTCCTGGTGTCCTAGGGAATTTGCAGGTTGAACTTTAAAAAAAAAAAAAAAAAAAAAAAAAAAGTTTCTTTCTAGACGAGAAGATAAAATTCTCTTAAGATTGTAGGGCTTCAGATTAACAACCAGGCTATAGTATTGGAATGGAAGTTTGCCACTTTAAAATGCAAGTGCCAGGATTCTTAAGACCTAAGACACTGATACTTGACCCAACAAATACAAATACAGGTTGTGTGTCATAAAATGGCAACATTTTAGCAAAACAAACAACATACCACCAAGTGTTATATTTTCAAATAAATTTATTCCTATATGTAAATACATAAACATAGTCATTATTTTTTTAATTCAAAAAAGTTTCCATTTGCTGTATTAGTAGACTCGATTCAACTTTGGAATCTTGAGCACACTTTAATGAACTTTTCTTTATCCATGGACGTCATAATGTTTTCAGTCTTAGCTTTAACAGCCTCTTTATTGGAATGAGGTTGTTTATTAACTTCTGTCTCATAAATGCTGCATACATAATAGTCTAAAGGATTTGCATCTAATGAACTAGGCAGCCAGATTTCCTTTGCCCAGAATTTAGGAACATTGACAGAGAAATTCTTGCCCCTTTTTGTCATTATGTGCTGATGCACCATCTTGTTGGAAGATAAAATGACTTACATTTGCAACTTGCTTCCTCCACGGTACAACTACTTCTCTCAAAACATCAAGGTAAACATCAGCAGTCACCTTTAAGACTTCTGGACAAAAATGCAGGGTCATGATATCTTCTTCTTCATTGCTGACACCACCTAACACCATTACTGTAGTGGGAAATTTTGTTTTCATGACAATTGGAACTTCATTAAGAATCTCACAGAGCCACCTGTTGTTTCTTCTGTTGACGGTTTGGTCCTGTTGAGAATTCTTTGCATCAGGGAAGAAAATCAGAGGTTTTCTTTGGGATTGTTCAATTTTGTTAGCAGTTTCCTTGCATTTTCAAAGTGCCTTTCCTTTGTCTGCTGTGTCATGAACTGGCCTCTTCTAAGAACATACGATCTCTCTCTGATCTTGCGACCCATTGCATCTGACATCTGCAGTTCCCTTGCTATGGAGCGCATTGACTTTCCTGGATCTTCATTGATTATCTCCTGGAATCTGTGTACAATATCTGGACCTGTGTGATCCTTCTGTACCTTATGAGTTTTCCTCGTTGGTGTGGTGACATTAGGATCAGCATCATACACCTTCTTAATGTTGTCAACTGTACATAAAGGGATGTTATTGAAGTCTGCAATTTCCTTAGCAGTTTGCCCTGCATGCAGTCCAGAAATTATGGTTGCTATAACATTGTATTCCTACGACATGATGGTTGCTCTTATAATTTAATACTTTATATCTGAAACAATGATGTTAAATCATAACCTTAGAAACATAGTTTTTCAAAATTAATAAACAGCACATGAAATTAGGAGAGCCAATGTTATTGCCAAGTTATCGCATGCACCCTGTATATGTGTTCCCCTTTGGCATAGTTTTCTGTTAATATAAATTTGTTTTGAAGCAGGTGTCATTGCCAAGGGAGCCTGTATAATTTGTGGGGAGTCTGGAGGTAGATTCAGGTTCCATTCTGAAACTTGGATTGCTTCAAAAGAATTGCCACATTTGTCTGAGGCCTATCTGTTGGGCAATTGGGTAGTACAACCGGCAACAGAATCCTGGGAAAAAATATCAGGGCTATATAAATGTTATGCCATCTCTTACAAACTGAGTTTTACATAACTTTGAAGAGAATTTTAAACAGTTCCTGAATTTAAGTTAATGTAATCATCTAGACTATAGGCCTCTTGAAGACATGTGTCAGTTCTCAGTTTTCTCTGGTGCCCTCTGTCCACATAACTCCTGGTTCAGGGTTCAGCATGAAGTGTATGCTTTGTTCTGGGGCTAAAGGATTGAGGTGTTATGGGTAGCAATCATGCCCTGCAAAGATAAAGACAAAAAATAGCTTGTTCTGGTGGCCACTAAGCAGAAGCAAATGTGGTTAACATTAATTAATATACGTATATTCAACTCATAATTGCCAATGCACACATTATCCATTTTGTGAAGAGACAATACTTTTTAAAATTCTGTATCTCATTTATTTGTTCGTCCAAAAACTATTTCTGAAGGGATACGCTATATGGCAGGCACTATGTCCCACACTAAGAGCTCAAAGATTGTGTCCTTGCGTCCATCTTCTCCTCCCCCACCACCCAGGTTTATAGTCTATATGGGAGAAATGCACACCTGTGAGCTACATGTACTAAGCTTTATAAAGTCTTTTAGCTCTGGCAGTACAAGTCTAAGGAGGACCCAAAGGCAGGGGGAGCAATTGCACCAAGACCCACAGTAGCTAATAAAACTACATATAAGGCTAGCCGGTGTGTAATTTTTAACTTCCTAGTAGCCACATCAAAGAAAATTAATGTTTATAATGAAATATATCTGAAGTTATTTCAACATATAATCAATATTAAAATACTAATCAAATGTTTTACATTCTTTTTTTCATACTAAGTGTTTGAAATCCAGTATGTCTTTTATCCTTAGAATGCATCACTAAGCTTTCATCAGAAATGTATGATCTGTATTTAGATTTCATTAAAAACAGATATACATATCCAAATTCCATACCTACTCAAAAGTGTTCCTGTAGCTGAATTGAGCATCAGTTTTTAACTTTGAATTAAGTAACATTAAATAAAATTTAAAACTGAATTTCTCTGTTGCACTAGCTGTAATTCAAGTGCTCAATAGGTAGAGGTAACTGACTGTTGGATCTCGTATTGGACAGCACAGAACAAGAGAGAAGGAAAGGAAGGATGGGAGAAAGCAGGTGACACAGCTCCAATATTAGGCTTGTTCCCACCGCAGACAAGGCAGCAAGTATTCCCAGTATCAGTCTCTCCCTAGTCCCCCATGGCCACCTATTCTGGGCCCAGAAGAAACAAACACAGCAAGGCAAATTTTAGAGAGACAATGACCTATTCCAAATGGAGACTCGAAACAGACAACATTTATCACCACCTTTGTTTTGCATGGAAAACTGAGACCCATCTGTAAAAGGGGCCAGTAGCAGTGGAGTTGCAATAGGCAACTTTTGCACACTGCTCCAAAGTGTTGAGTATGTATAGCCATGGTAAAGAGGTTATAGGATTTGGGAAGGATGGGCAGCAAACCACAAAGATAAATGATTAAACTTGGACTTAATAGTTGCATAAGTTTGCTGTCCCTTTTTTTTTTTTTGCTGATGGGACCCATAAGTATATTTTTCCTCATTTGGGGGTTTTAATGCTGAACATGTAAAACCCCACGCAAATTGTGTAACATCCCTCAGACCCAGCTGCTGGTCCTGCCCATTAAAAGGGAACTGCTAGGCCCTCTGTGGAGGGCACTCCCAAGAAAGTGGATTGGAAAGGGTGCTATTGCTTTGAGACTAGGCTTGGTGTCTATGAAGTCTTGGAGCCTCATGGTTTTTTCCAAGCTTATACTGTAAAAAAGAACTGTAGTGGGTTTATTTTTCCTCACCTGTGAAAAGGCCAGGCTGGTTTTGAATGTTGGCCAAATCATTTCTCAAGGGCTTTGAAGGTGAAAGCTCCAGGAGGCTTCTTATGAGCCCACAGCTGGGCCTGGCAGCATTTCTACTCTTTCCAGTAAGGGAACACAGTTAAAGGAGGGAGGGGGGAAAAAGCAGGCAAGAAAGAAAACCAAGTGAAATGCTTCCCCCTCCAAAGACAAGCGTTGTCATGAAAATGTGCTTTTTTTTAATTTTTGAAGGAGTGACTCAAGTGTACTATATTTACATTCTTGTGTTCATTGATAATGACTTTCAGATTTTTGGAGCTCTCCAGCTGACAACAAACTCCCAAACCCTCCACCTCCCCATAGGCCTGACTCCTCAGACGGTGTTTGTCCTGCCTCCCGACAACTCTGCCTTATAAATGGAGTGCATTCTATAAAAACCAGGACGCCCTCAGAGCTGGAGTGCAGCCAGACCAACGGAGCCCTGTGTTTTATTAATCCTCTTTTCTTGAAAGTGCACAGCCAGGACCTCAGTGGAGGCCTGAAGCGACCGTGCACAAGGACTCCCAACGCGAATGGCACGGAGAGGCCTCGGTCACCCCCACCCAGGCCCCCGCCACCCGCTATTAATAGTCTGCACACAAGTCCTCAGCTGTCCAGGACTGAAACCCGGGCGAGCATGCCAGAAACAGTCAACCATAACAAACATGGGAACGTAGCTCTGCTTGGAAGGAAACCAACCCCCATCCCTCCACCCCGGCTGAAGAAGCAGGCTTCTTTTCTTCAGGCGGAAGGCGGCGCAAAGACCTTGACCAGCAGCCTGCCTAGCCAGGGCCAGGAGCGGGAGCTGGACTTGCAGCCGGAGTCGCGCACAGCTGGCAGCCCAGGTGGCGCCCCGCCTGCCGAGGCCCCGGGGGATTGCACAAGGGCCCAGCGCGCCTGCTCTGAATCACGGCCCCCGTGGCATGGAGGCAGACAGAGGCTCAGCGACATGAGCATTTCCACTTCCTCCTCCGACTCGCTCGAGTTCGACCGCAGCATGCCTCTGTTTGGCTATGAGGCTGACACCAACAGCAGCCTGGAGGACTACGAGGATGAGAGTGATCAGGAGACCATGGCCCCCCCAATCAAGTCCAAAAAGAAGAGGAACAGTTCCTTTGTACTGCCTAAGCTCGTCAAGTCTCAGCTGCGCAAGATGAGTGGGGTGTTCAGCTCCTTCATGACCCCAGAGAAGCGCATGGTCCGCAGGATCTCTGAGTTGTCCCGGGACAAGTGCACCTATTTTGGCTGCCTGGTGCAGGACTACGTGAGCTTTCTGCAGGAGAATAAGGAGTGCCATGTGTCCAGCACAGACATGCTGCAGACCATCAGGCAGTTCATGACCCAGGTGAAGAACTACTTGTCTCAGAGCTCGGAGTTGGATCCCCCCATTGAGTCACTGATCCCTGAAGACCAAATAGGTAAGTACCCACTTTGCCTTTATATATATGTATATACACATAGATGATAGAGTAACCTTGTAGGTCAGTGCAGTGTGTGTTAGCCTGAATAAAGATTTCTCTGGTGTTCAAAACAGCAGCACACTCTGGATGGAAACTTAGCTTCTTAAAGCAGACCTCTCTTATACCTGACATAGCTGCTGCATGCCAGGATGGGAAATGTGGGAAGCAACTGAAGGGAACTGCAGAATGGTTCTGTTCAGGGATCAGGTTTGCTTTCTAAGGGTCTGGTTGCCATCGGGTTTTGTGCTGGTGTGTGACAAGACTGTTGAGTGTTTTCTGAAAGTGGCTGTCTGCAGGTTGCATTTGCACAGGAAGGTAATTTACTGTCTTCCAAGAGGCAGTGGGTGTTTTGTTCTGCATGTTTAGTAAAAGCCTTTTATTGAGGTATAACTTACATTCAGAAAAGTGCAGAGACAACAGTATGCAGTTCAGTAAGCAGAACTTGACCAGTATCCAAAAGACCCCTGTCACCCCTTTCCCAAAAGAATAACCCCCTGGGGCTGACCTCTTTCAAAATTCAGTGACAAGCACTGTTCTGGAGTAAGGAAAAAAGGGGGAGAAGTTTATTTTCTGTGCCTTTAAGATAAGTAACAGTTTGGAGGTCACATGAAAAGTGTTTTTCTGAAGTCAAGGGGAAATACTTTCTTTATAACCTCTTGAAGGTCTAAATCAGTAGTTACTTTGGCTGAGGAAAATTTGAATTTGGCAAACAGTCTGTTTTTCCATGGCAAGTGTGTTGAAGGGATTTTTTCCTTTTTTAATTTCGGAGAGCTCATTCGCTGGGCAGCAACAGCCAAAATAGACATCAGACATTTCCAGGCAGTTTATAAAGCTAAACACAAATTTCTTCTTTTTGATTGGGTCTGTTAGTCAAAAGTAGTAAACAGTATTTGGTAGAGAGTAGCCTCTCTCTCTCTTTCTATCTTTCTCTTTCTCCCCACTTGCAGTGAGTTTCAGCTCTTCGATTTTCTCACAGCAGAATCAAAGCCTTGCTTGTTTTCTTGTGGTTTGAGCCTGGGTCCACGGGGCGTGGTTAGAGTTGAGCTGTTGCTGAAGAGAGACTGGAAGGAATGTACTCTTGTGATGTGCCCTAAAATTGAAAAAGGCTTGGAGAATCAAAATAACCACACAGACCACCTCTGTCCCCGCATCCCACTAGAGTCTGCTTCTCAGGAGAGACCAGCTCAGATGTAACATTAAAAGGGACCCAGAACCTACACAAGAAGCTTTCCTCTGAGGAGGCCCAGGGGGAGAACAAGACAGGCGCTGATCTCAGCCCTGAGGTATGTGGCAAGCATCGCCAACCAGCCTACAGAGAGAGACAGGCTCCCAAGGGGACAAGAGCCTTCCCTTCCTTCCCTGCTGATGTTTGTAAGCACCAACCCAAGTACTGGTCCCAAGAAGCTCTTCTGCCAACTTCTTTTGAAGTGAAGTTCAGATATGTTACTTGCTCTTGGAGCACAAGGCCCCATTTTCTCCAAAAGCAAATTTACTGCTCCAGCAAAATGAAGCTTTTAATTTAAACTGTAAGATCGTAACAAGAAGGAAAGCTGACATCTGTGGAGCCCATAATTGGAGCCTGTTAAAGTGATTTCAGTGAGGCCTGGCCTCACCTCCGTGAGGCTGTCGTGGGCATCATACCTGTGGAGTAGAGCAAGGAAAGGCTATGCTAGATAGAGTTGTTTGCTCAAGGCCACACCAGCTAGAAACCAGTGAGTACATCACATTCAAAGCCCATGTTTTTCAAATCCTACCCTCTTCTGCTGCCTACATTCATATTTTATCATCAGAAATTAAGGGAATTAAGGGGAATTGAAAAAAAGTTTTTAATTATGTTGTACACCTAAACTAATACATTGTTATATGTCAGTTACACTTCAATTAAAAGTTAATTTAAGAAAAATTTTACTTTAAGAACAAAATTAAAGGGAATTGGAATAGAAGGCTAACCCTTCGTTGAGGCATCTCAGACTAAAGCTGTCTATGGAGAGGTGGGTGTGACCAACCTAAGCATTGCCATGCTTTTTTATTGGTTTATTTTGGTTTTTAGTGCTTTCATGTTGAAACAGGCACTTTGTGTCTGTTGCTTCCACAGTGAAACCATCATTCTGTTTTGAAAGTACAGTGAATATGCTGAATTTTTGAAATACCAGAGCAAAGGGTAATCTAAGAAACTCATCACAAGCTTAGTTGGAGGGAAGGAGGTGACCCTATTAGAAAGCCAATCCCCCTTATGTTTACAAGTTACTAGAGTAGGACTGACAAGAAAATGGACATAGTCTAGCTGTCTATTTTACATATTTCTAAATGAAGGGCTCACTAGTTTACTACGGACTCCTTTGAGCCTCATAACCAAGTCAGCATTGGCACATTCATGTAGATACTGTTCTCAATGTGTAAATTCATGAATGGAGGCCAAAACATAGAAAGTGACTTGTAGAGGGTTCTCCTGTTGGTAATGAGTTTACATTGAGTCTTCTCTCTCTGTTGTCTGTTCATTTCTCATTTTGAATAGATTCAGATTGAATGCCATCCCCAGAATCCCAAGCCTCAAATTTGTTCTGAACAGGTGTCTACTAATGCTTGTGAGGCTTTTCAAGAATGCCAGCTGGAGTTCTCTACTTTTAGAAAATCTAGTCCCATCTTTCTCTCCCTCAATTTATGAAGGACATAGCTCTGAGCTAGGAAGTGGGGATTTAAATTTAAAGCCTAGATTTACAGAATATCCATCCTGAAATTAAGGAAGTTGAAAGAAGCAGTTCACTACCCCTATAGACTTAGAGTCATCATTCGTATGTGTAAAACAGCCATATGAATGCAATTGTGTGTGCATTACAGGAAAATAGTACTAGTCTCTCTTCTTTAGAGAGTGATTCTTCAATTATAAAAAAAAAAAAAAAAAGGCCAATTAAAAAACTGAATATCTCTTACCCACTGTCACTTTACCTAGATGTTCCTGTTACGACCCTTTATGAAATGATAGTCAATCTCAAAAATGAAAAACTGCTAACAAACAAGTGCTGATGAGGATATGGAGAAAAGGGAACCCTCATGCCCTGTTGATGGGAATGCAGATTGGTGAGGCCACTCTGGAAAACAGTATGGAATTACCTCAAAAAAAAAAAAAAATTAAAACTAGAACTGCCCTGGGCATAGATTAAAAAACAAAACCCAAAACACTAATTCAAAAGAATATGTGCATCCTTAGGTTAATTACAGCATTATTTATAATAGCCAAGATTTAGAAGCAGCCCAAGTGTCCATCAGTAGATAAGTGGATAAAAAGCTGTGGTTAATTTATGCAATGGAATACTACTTGGCTGAAAAGAGGAAGAAGAAGAAGAAGAAGAAGAAGAAGAAGAAGGCATTCTTACCCTTTGCACAATTACATGGATCGACCTGGAGAGTATTAGAAATAAGCCAGTTAGAGAAAGACAAGTACCATAAGATTTCACTTATACATGGAATCTAATGAATGAAATAAACTAACAAACAAAATAGAAATGGACTCATAGATACAGAGAATAGACTAAATGTTGCCAGAAAGGGGAGGTTGGGAAGCTGTGTGAAAAAGATAAAAGGGATTAAGGTGGGGGGGGAACCCTCATAGACACAGACAACAGTTACCAGAGGGAAAGGGAGTGGGATGAGGTAGAAGAGGGTAAAGGGGGAATAAATGGTGATAGAAGGTGACTTGACTTGGGGTGGTGAACATACAAAACAATGTACAGGTGATTTATTATAGAATTGTACACCTGAAACCTATTTAATTTTACTAACCAATGTCACCTCAATAATTTCAATAAGAAAAAAAAGAAAAAACATAACTGGAAGTCTCTTTAGAATGTACTGTCATGTAAAAATATCAATTTGAAATAGCTTTTGCTGACTTAAAAAATAACAAATGCTCATCTCAAACTTATTTGTAAAATACAGAGAATTATGAAGAAGAAAATAAATATCTCTGGCAAGTTTTACTATGCTTTGAAAAATGCAGAAAAGAAAAAGAAAAACCGTCACTCTAAATGGTTGTTTCCTATCATGGAGAATTCGCAGTCTATTTGGTTTACTCTTGAAAGCACTTCCACCAAAGCCCTGCCATTCAGAGGCTCTTGAATAACTATTAATTGATTGACATCAGCTGCACTCTCCTAGTTGGAGAATGAAGTCAATGAGGCTAAGATGTGATGAGTTCCCATGTGGACCAGTTCTCTGTTCATTCCAGGGCCACATTCAGTCAGAGTGGAGCAAAAGTATGTTTACAGCTGTGATTACATGAACACAGAGTTTATTCTTGCATTATTATTATTTATAATTCACTGTTTCATTTTTCATACAAACAACTATACTGTTTCCTTTGGGATATTAGTCCGCTCCCCACATACCATCCCCTTCCAAAGTGGTACATGGAAGGACAACCAGATGCTTTAACAAAAAGTGTAGTTTTGGGTCATACTCAAAAGCTCTGGGATCAGTACCTTCATCAACAGAGTGAGGTACACTCATTATTGGTGTGTCCCTCCGAGGAATAGAGGGTGACATGCCTCATTATACCAACATGTGCTCCTAATTGGTGAGTTTATACATCATACCACTCTTGCTTCAGTCTTTTTCAACCAATGGGGAAATTAGTCCATAATTTTTGGCAGTAGAATCTCCACTTTGCAAAACTGGTTGCATTTTTGTGGTTAGTGTTTTGATTTTATTCAAGTAAAACAACTTTTATTTCTTATTTGATGTTAATCTTGGGAAATTCTCTGTTTTGAAGTCTTGTTTCAGGAAAAACACAATTTCTGCAACACCAAAAGTGTTACTAATCCCAGATTTTCTATTTCACTCCAACTGTCCACCACACAGACTTATCAACAATGACACGAAAAGCCAACCTTTTGTATTCTTAAAAGTCAATAGTGTAAAAACAAGACAACTGTTTTACTTTCATTAATTACTATCTACTGAAATATGTAGTTAATTGAAAAAAAGTATCCTTAAACTGAATTCTCATGTATTTTAAAGAGAACATTAGTTTGCTCATGCATGTGCTTTTTAAAATAGAGAAATACTGAAATGTGGCCATATTATAGGTAAGAAAGGCAGTTTGAGCCCAATCAGTGGATGATTAGATCAAAAAACTTTGGTACATTTATTTACACAATGGAATACTACACAACAGAAAGAAAGAAGGAACTCCTACTCTTTGCAACAACATGGATGGAACTGGAAAATGTTATGCTTAGTGAAATAAGCCAGTCGGTGAAAGACAAATACCACATGATCTCACCTATTACAGGACACTAATGAACAAAACAAATAAATAAGCAAAACAGAACCAGATACATGAATACAATGAATAGACCTTCAGTGGGCAGAGGGTAGAGGGAGGAGGGAAGGAGGAAGAGTAGGCAAAGAAGGGGAGCAGTTTAGTCAAGAAACTAGCATGGAAGAACCATGGACATGGACAACAAATGGGACTGACTTTGTGGGGGAGCAAATGGGTGGGGAAGGGGAGAGAGTGGAGGGGAAATGGGATGGCTATAACAATAACAACAACAACAAAAAAGAACGGGGGTTTGAAGAAATTCTCTAGGAGTTATACAATTACAACTACTTGGCTTTAGATTGCTTTTAAAAAAATGAGTATGGAAGTCTGCCTAAAGCTTTAATATCTAGTGTGACTTGTTTTTAATTTTTAATTTGTAGTTTGGCTTCATTCCTTGAGTCATTATTTGTCCTTTTATATATAAATAGTCATTCTGAGAGATGCAACCAGAGAGGCATACTTATGCCAAGTTGCAATTAAAACTTTAGATCTGATTTCTGATCTAGTCCATGTAGCCATATTGCTGGGAAGGATCAAACATACTTATACAGTTAACAAGGGGTAGAAAGGAAGGAGAAAGACTGATCTTGTAGGATTTAAAAGGAATGCCTGTATTACTATTATTTTTTAATCATTTATTTATTTATTTTTAAATTTTATTGTTGTTGTATTACATCCATCCCATTTTTGCTCCCCTCTGTTCCCTTCCCCACCCACCCATTCCCCCCAAAGTCAATCCCACCTGTTGTCCATGTCCATGGTTCCTTTATACTAGGTTCTTATCTAAGCTGCTCCCCTTTCTTGCCTCTGCCTCCCCCCTCTCCCCTCCCCCCAACCCCTTTTCCCCTGACCACTGAAGGCCTATTCCTTGTATTCATATACTTGGTTCTGTTTTGCTTGTTGTTAGTTTTGCTCATTATTGTCCCGTAATGGGTACGATCATATGATATTTGTCCTTCACTGACTGGCTTATTTCACTAAGCATAATACTCTCCAGTTCCATCCATGTTGTTGCAAAGGGTACAAGTTCCTTCTTTCTTTCTGCTATATAGAATTCCATTGTGTAAATGGACCAAAGTTTTTTGATCCAATCATCCACTGATGGGCACTTAGGCTGTTTCCAGCACTGGCTATTGTAAATAGTGCCGCTATGAACATAGGTGTGCATAGGTTCTTATGAATTGGTGTTTCAGGATTCTTTGAGTATAGTCCAAGTAGTGGAAATGCTGGATCAAAAT
>PVIW01002652.1:48414-145866 GCA_004026585.1 Noctilio leporinus
ATGAGGGTTCCCTTTGCCCCGCATCCTTGCCAACACTTGTTGTTTGTTGATTTGCTGATGATTGCCATTCTGACAGGTGTGAGGTGGTATCTTATTGTGGTTTTAATTTGCATCTCTCTGATGACTAGTGATGTTGAGCATTCTTTCATATGCCTCTGGGCCCTTTGTATATCTTCCTCAGTGAGTTGTCTGTTCAGGTCCTTTGCAAAAAGGAATGCCTGTATTATTTTTGAAAATTAGTTTAATTAGGAAGAAGACTACCTCTCTTTCCCATGGGGCATCATTTGTTATGTAATTTTTATTTTAGGGCATCAAAATTGGGTTAATTATATCAGCTAAAAGAAGATTCACAACTCTGAAATTAAGAGTCTTTGCCTAGCAGTCCCTGAACTGTTCATCCTATAATTCAAGGAGCTCTTATTAACAAGGTGCTGTTGGGAGTGGCATCACAAAATAAGGCAAGATATGAAGATATCTGTACTAGAGTGTTTTCTGAATATAGAAGCTTCTTCCATCCCACGAGAGAGAAGTACCTCTTAGGCAGGAAATATCACCATTACCTGGAATTGAGTGCATGAGCCAGGGGACACTTGAAATGCTACATTGATTAAAATGGAAGCATGAGAATCATGAAGACTTGGACGCATTTCCCAGTCCTCTGCTCCTGCCAAAAGGATTGGCTGTCTTTGTGAGGTGAGCATGGCATGGAGGTGCCCTCACTGGCCAGTGGTCCCACCCATAGGACTAATACAGCCTCTCAACAGGGACCAGGTTCTGCAGACACAGGTCCCGGCCTCTCATCTCAGACGCAGTGTCCACTATGGAGGTCCTTGTTTATTGTATAGGCCCAGGGGTTTCTTTTAGAAGCAAACATTTACAACCCACCTCTTGTTGAATCGAAGATTTTGTATTACATGCATACTGTGTTTTGTTTTGTTTTGTTTTTAACAGAACCAAGTGAAAGCTCCCATAATCCCCTCACCCATATTTGGTTCTTGATGGTTTACAAAGCTTTTTTTTTTTTTTTAATATTTTATTTATTATTTTTAGAGAGAGGGGACAGGAGAGAGACAGAGAGGGAGAGAGACATCAATGTATGGTTGCGTTTTACCTGCCTCCAGCTAAGAACCTGGCTGGAGACCTGATTTGCAACCTGATCATGTGCCCTGGCTGGGAATCGAACCAGCGACCTTTGGGTTTTCAGGCCAGCGCCTTATCCACTGTGCCACCAGCCAGGGCCAAAGCTTTTTTTTATACATAGAATCCTCTTATATCTCTTTAATGCCTTGGGAGGCCCCATTTATTATCCTTATTTTTATAGATGAGGAAACAAAAGCTCACTCAGGAAGGTCAAGCCAGAATGCAAGTAAGACTGAAAGTAACTCATGTGCAGGCCTTTCCTACATCTCAGGTGGTTGCTACACTGCCTTTGTTGTTTATTTTATGAGGGGGAAGGACAACCATAGAGGTGAAGTCATACCATAGTGGAGGATGCCTGGTCCACATGACTTAACAAACATTAATGTTATTACCCTGGATCATAAGCCCAAAGTCAAGTCTGCCAGGTTTCTGTTCTGTAAAACTCAAGGTCCTCCTGTTTCCATACTCTGCTCTTTAAAAGCAAATACCTAAGTCCTGCCCACACTCAAGGGATAAATGTAGAACTGAGCTCCACCTCCTGAGGCCAGGAGGGTGAAACAAATTATTTAGAATTTTTCTGTAAGGAGGATTGGTCTCTTCTCCCTCTTCTTTTTTTATTGGCCTTTTACAAGAAGACACTGAAATATATAAAATATTACATGAATATAACCTATGCTTTTCTGTAATGCCCCTCATTGAAGCGCATCAAAATGAATAATGTTGCAAGTAAATCACCATCCAGTAGATGTCATCTTTATTTTGGCACCATCTCTGCAGGGCTAGTGGGATCCCCCTTTGATGATAAAGCATTCTTTATCATTTATCATTTATTTATAGGCCCATTATTGGGAGAAGAAATCATTTTCACTTAGCCTCCTAAAGGAAGGGTTTGTAGTTCAGCAGCCACTTTAAGCGCTTGCTATGTGCGGTCCTTGGACTGGGGGGCTGCAGGTGCCTCACATCATGCCCACCAGGTCTGGTGTTCAGAGGGCTTCTCCTGGAGGAGAGAAGTCTAGCTCTCTCAAAGTCAGTGCCATGGTAAATGCAAAGGAATGCTGAGTCCACAAGAAGTTGTGGAGGGGGTAGGAGAGCGAGGCTTAATGGGAATCCACATGGGGAAAGGCAAGGAGCCCACAGATACAGGGAACAGTGTATGGAAAGGAGCAGGGGCACAGAGGACTACAATACTGTTAGCTTTAGCAAGAATGTGGATTGTTTGTGAGGTGTGTGCTGGGAAGGCAAGGCTGGGGGTCATTCCCAGGAAATGTCTGAGTCTTTAACATAGTGGAGCACATTTTAGAAAGATCACACCAGTGGAACTCTAATAATCTCTCTAGCTCAGAAACCAACCAATGAAATCAGATGCTGCCATGAACACTGGAAGACCAGTGTGACAAGCCAGCATGCCAGAAGCCTGGAGTGGGCAGACAAGTAGCAAGGACAGCAGCCTGACCTGAGTCCTCCCCAGTTGGTAGAGCAAAAACAGTTAGTGGTGAACCAAACCCACCCTTCATCCACCACACTTCCTCATCTGAAATGGGCCTAGGGGCTCTCTCAATTCCCATCACTCTGAAAGCTGCACAGCTGTTGAGGATGTTTGCAGTTTTGAGCTATTAAGGACAGAGTGAGGCTGTGACAAAACCCTGAGGGAAAGGAAAGCCCAGAGAGCTAGAGCTAGACTTCGGATCCTCTGTCTTTGTACCTGTGGATGGGAGGGGCTAAGGAAGAGTAATAGAGCATGAGAAAAAGATGTACAGGAAACTAGGTGGCTTTTCAATTAGTTTATCAAAGCACTTTCAGTTCCCATTTCAACCGAGCAAACTGAGCCAACTGCAGGTAACAGAAGGAAAAAAACAAAAACAAAAACAAAAACAACTTAACTGGCCTGAATCACCAAACCAGGTATCCCTTTTCAAAGGCACATAGCACGCATTCAAAAGGAACAGGAGTCAGTGGTTTTTGCTCATTTTACATGGAGGATTAGCAAAGTGCTGTTGGTTGCCTGGGTATCACATCTCAGTGCTGAGATGGGAAGAATCAGTTTCTCCCCTAAGCAGCAGGAGTACAGGGTGGTTCCAAGGAAGCTGGAAATCCAAGCTCTGCTTTTGTCATACATATCTTCACATATAACATGGTGTGCTAGATACCGCCATTGTGCCTGCTCTACTGACACTAACTTACCTATCTGATTTCCCACCGCCAGCACCTGCAAAATTTTACCTGACACTTTCTCGTGCCACGAGGGTGGATGGAAATGCTCTCGCCAGCATTCAGAAGCAGCCCTCAAGCAGGGACTGAAGGGAGCAGGTATATAAATGCTCCAGCAGCTTTCCCTCCAGTGGGACAACCCTGAGATATGCTGTACACTATGTCTTGGACTTGGCAGCAGAGTTGAGCTCCAACTGCCCCCCTCCCTTCCCAGTGATGACTGGCTTAATAAAACATAATAACGTTGGCTGCCTTTTCTCTTATCTCACCTCAACAGTCCACTACCAGTGCTTCCTGGGCTCACCTCCCAGATGAACTACTCATATGCAAGTCTTTGTCTTAGAGGCAGCTTCTGGGAGAACCCAAATTAAAACAAATAGAGATTATAGACTCAGCTCAGTCAAATGGTTGGAAAGTATGTAATAGTGCTTGGAACTCCTGAGCACCACACTGTCAGTTCTAATCCTTAATCCAATCATAGAGCCAAAGAAAAATAGGTTAGCACCT
Organism: Noctilio leporinus; assembly: GCA_004026585.1. Classification (NCBI taxonomy): domain Eukaryota; kingdom Metazoa; phylum Chordata; class Mammalia; order Chiroptera; family Noctilionidae; genus Noctilio; species Noctilio leporinus. The sequence continues at coordinate 52,270 of PVIW01002652.1, forward strand.
AAAGAAAAATCATTTTGCCCTTGTATACAGAGGGAGGCCCATCATGCCATCTCCTGTCTTGTTTGCAGTAGGAACAACCAGGTTTGCATCTCAGCTCTACCGTCCCGGGAAGTCATTTGATTGCTAAGCCTCATGCCCAGGTGCATAGTGAGAATGGCACTAGTTCCTACTTTAATGGGTGGAAGTGAGAATTAGCACCTAAATGAGGTTATATATATATATATATATATATATATATATATATATATATATATGGTCCCCTTAGAACAAATAGATTCCCAATAAATGTTACTGATTATAAATGTAAAAATTTCACAGTTTGAGTTCTTACCTCTTGTATTGAGCTTCTCTTTGTACTACTTTACTTTTTAAAAATTATCAGAATGCTAGAACTCTAATAAACCAAGAGGCCATATGACATAACCTCATCCATTATCTTTATCATATAACTTAAGGTTACAACCTGTACATTTTGAATATTACATTGTTTAGACTCTGGGTTCTGTTAGAATCCCCTGGAGAATATTTATGATTATTTTGTTTTGTTTTAGCAATCAATCAGGTTCAGACTGCTAGTTCTGTCTTGCCTTCCATGGGCAATGATTCTGATGGCAGTTCAGAAATTTGAGGCAATGATAATGAGAGAAATGAAGTGACTTGGCCAAGGTCACTTTAAAAAGATAGAGTTGGGCTGGCTGCCAGGCCTCATGCTCCTAGTGCTTTCTAAAACACACACTCTCCAGACTTCACCGTCACCTTTCGGGCTCTCACTTCCCCCTAGACAGCATTGAGTAAGCATGATCCAGTCTTGTGATGACTTTTTGTCTGATCTCTGGCCTTTTCTGGAACTGATGCTGTCAACTGGAGTGAAACAAGAGGAGAAGGCTCTGTCTTCCATTCCTTAATAGAGGAGTGATCATGCATAGCGCAAGAGGGTAACTTATCAACACTTCTTACAAACAATGACATCAAATCTCATCTAGGCAAGAAGCATTCAAGCAACTGCCATTTTCTTTACCATCCCTGCTTATGCATGAGCTTTGGGGACAGTTGATAGCATCTGTATAAATATTTTCATAAAATTTATTTTCAGTTTTGGCCATTCAGCTAACATTTTGTTTCTAAAATATACAATATTATAGCTCAAACAGGAGGGGTTGGTGGATAAATACACTTTACATAACCAGATTTCATGGGTTCAAATTCTGGCTCCCACTCTTGCTAGTTGTATGGTACTGATCTCTTTGGATTTCATTTCTCTAATCTATAAAATGAACTCCCATGGGGTTTGTTTGAGACCTAAAAGAGTCAATGCATGTAAAGTGCCTAAAACCCTGTCATTGTTCTTAGAGTTTAAATTGTTTTGTTTTCTAGAATTTAAAGCAATTAGAAACACTAAAAAAGAACAGATAGTGATTGATAAGAAATGTGAGCATTCTGAGTTATTTCGTGTGTTTGTTTTTCTGAGCTAGTGCTCATTCTAAAAGATTTTTTGTTCTTTTAGTTTACTCAAATCATTTTTCCCTGTTCCTTCATGAACAGAGCTGTTTTTTTGTTTGTTTGTTTGTTTTTAATTGGAGAAAACCAGCTGCATACCCAGGTCCCTTGGATTTTAATATTCCTTATATTTATTAAGGATTAGGAGAAGGGGATTAAGAGTAAAATCTTAAAATTAATGCAAAGAAAGCAGTCTTATTCCTAAATAATAGCCTTTTAAAATGGACCAAAAAGGCAAATCTCTCTATGGAGCACATCCTTGCCTTCTCCCACCCACTTCTTTCACCAGGGCAAGCTTCCCCACTTTCTTTTTCCCTCTCCCTCCCCATCTCTACCCTCCCCCTCTCCCTCTCTCTCCCCTGAACTCCAATGGCCCTTCTTTTGCTGCATCTTGTTTCCTGAACCCATTTCTTCTACAGCTAAAAAAAGAAAGAGAGAGAAAGGGAGAGAGAAAGAAAGAAATGGACTAAAAATATCTAACACTGGGTTTCAAAAGAATGGCCACTTGGCAATGGGTCCTACGTTTCAACCCTTAAGATTTCCACAGCTCCATTCATGGGTAAGGGTGAGGTTTAAAGCTCAAGGCATGCTCAGCTTGTTGGAAATGAGCTTTCTTTCCATCTTTCCCCTCCAGAACATATAGTACCTTCTGGATTGGTGTTAATGATCTGACCCAGGCATGACCAGGCCCATTCTGAAATTAAAAGTTGCCCAGGCCGGTCTCCAGTTGTTTCTGTTTTTTTTTGATTTATACATGGTTAATGAAGTTTTCATATCTTAAGTGCTCAGCTCACCCGATTTCTACATGTGGGCATACATAGCCAACCCAGATCCAGATATAGAGTTATCTTCACCCATGGAAGTATCTTCCCACAGCTCCATTTATTCCTAAGGGTAACTGTCACCCTGACTTCTCTCTCTCTCTCTCTCTCTCTCTCTCTCTCTTTCTCTCTCTCTCTTTTTAAGATTTTATTTATTATTTTTTAAAGAGAGGGGAAGGGTGAGAGGCAGAGAAGGAGAGAGACTTCAGTGTATGGTTGCTTTTCACCTGCTTCCAGCTACACACCTGACTGGAGACCTGGCTTACAACCTGGTTATGTGCCCTGGCTGGGAATAGAACCAGTGATCTTTGGGTTCACAGGCTGGCACCCCATCCACTATGCCACCAGCCAGGGCAGCACCCTGACTTCTATCATCATAGATTCATTTTGCGTGCTTTTGGACTTCATATAAATGAAATGCTAACAGAGATGCTCTTTTACATCTGGCTTCTTTAACACAGCATTATATCTGTGAGATTCATCCAGTTGCATTTGAAGCAGCAATGTGCTGCTTTTCATGGACTGAATCTTCCATTACCTGAATTCTATTGTGCAAATACATCCTGTATTCATTCCGTTGTGATGGGCTTATGGGCTCTTCCCAGTTTTTGACTATTATGATCAGTGCTGCTATCCACATTCACATGCAGTCATAGTTAATGATTGATATGGCTTCCCCCAACCCCTTGGTGAACTCATTCTAAGAATGTTCACTTATAACCATGAATGTAGCTTTTGGAACCTTTGATAGAGAGAAATAAACTGGTGAATGTTTATAAAGCATCTTGAACTTTAGACTTAAGAGATTATTTACTTTGAAAAGCAGTATGATTGGTCATTTAAAATAGTTGTACAGCCTCAAGCAAGCCATTAGACATCTCCAAGTCTCAGTTTCCTCCTGTATAAAATGGCCGTAACATCAGTATTATACAAAAATCATACAGTTGTAAGAATTAGATGACATAATGAAATGAAGCACTTGCAGCCCAGCCCAACTAAGTGCTCTGTGCTCATCATAATAAAAAAAGTAAAGTCAATGATACTATGAAGTTGCACATTATTAACACAACATAACCAATGGAAACCAATGCCGAATGTCAAGTATAAACATTGTTTTTCTTCTTACTCTATAACCTCTTTTGCTTCAACCTGAATTTCTATAGTTAAATAAAGCTCTCTAGTTAAACAAAGAGATCTCCTGGATAGGAGATGGAGATGGAGAAACAGAGGAAAGCTTGGGCAGGGGAAGCTTATCATTCTGGGATTGGCATTAACTCAGCATCCTTTTAACTTTGGGTTATGGAAAAGTTGTTTTCGATGTTTGTGTACCTGGCTTAGATTTCTCTTTCTCCCTGACCTTCTCATAATAGGTGATAATTTGAATTCAATGTGACCTGGTCCAGTGTCAGAAATTTCAAAGGCCAGAGAAATAACTATTCTTTGGCTTATAATAAGTAAGCAGATCTATGGGCTTGATCCATGATACTTGAATCACATTCAAGTGTCAGATATTGCATGTGGTTACTATCTAGATAGCTTTGATGAGGTGCGAACGTCTGAGATTGAAAAGCTGATGCTGAAAAAGCAGAGAGCTATTATTGTATAAATCGTCTTCAGTATGGATTCCCAGATCTATGGTTCTGGTCATTTTACTGTCAGTCAAGGAAGCTATGCCACTGGGCAAGGAAAGAGGGAGAAATAATGCTTCTCACAACTAAAGGTGTTTTATAGCTCTGAACAAAACATACTTCAAAAAAATTTACTCACAGAAAAGTTGCAAAAATAGCACTAAAAAATCATGTCTGCATTCCCCAAATGTTAGCACTTTGTCACGTTTGTACCTTTCTTCTTTCTCTCTGTTTACAAACACACTCACACACCTCATCCTCTTTCCTGAACCATCCGAGTTAGTTGCAGACATTGTGTCCTTGCTGTAAGTGTGTATTTCCTCAAATCAGAAACACTCTGTTACAAGACAAAACTTCAACAAAATTAATACTGTTAACACTTTTATGTAATCTACAGACTTTATTCAAATATTATCTAATATCCCAATAATGTCTTACTAATGCTTTTTATAGACAATAAAATAAAGAATTGGTTTTTGGTCCAGAATCCAATCTAAGATAACATGCATATTTAGTTGTATTTATTTCCTCAGAAAAATATTTTAAGGGAACTCGAACTCTCACTATTAGAAAATGCTTTCATTAAAATAACATTTGCTTACCTATCAACTCCGTGATCAGTGGAAGAACTGGGTCAAAAGAATTTCTAAAACATTTACCTGAGCCATGGCTGGTATGGCTCAGTGGACTGGGCACTGGCCTTCAAACCAAAGAGTTCCCAGTTCGATTTTCACTCAGGGCACAGACCTGGGTTGGGGGTGTAAAAGAGACAAGCAATCAATGTATCTCTCACACTTTGATGTTTCTCTCCCTCTCTTTCTCTCTCCCTTCCCCTTGCTCTCTTAAAAAAACAAAAACAGAAATTTTAAAAATATATATTTGCCTGAGCTTCTGAGGAATGGAACATAAAAGTAGTTAAATATATAATATATTTAATTGCCTTCATTATATACAAGAGAAACTAAGAATTCATCAGGAAAGATGTTTCTTCCTGACTTTACAAAAGAAAAAGTCACAGTATGACAGTGCTGCTAAGTTTGGTTGGGGGAGGGAGGTGCAGTTCTAACTTGTCTGCCCTTTAACCAATGAGTAGAGTTGCAGATGTCCATTCCAGGAAAGCAGACCTGCATTTCTTCTTTCTTCAGACAATGGTCACAGTAGCTGTGCTTTCTTTGGCAGATGTGGTGTTGGAGAAAGCCATGCACAAGTGCATCTTGAAGCCCCTGAAGGGGCACGTGGAAGCCATGTTGAGGGACTTTCACATGGCCGACGGCTCATGGAAACAGCTCAAGGAGAACCTACAGCTGGTGCGGCAGAGGAATCCACAGGAGCTGGGGGTCTTTGCCCCGACCCCTGACTTTGTGGATGTGGAGAAAATAAAAGTCAAATTCATGTCTATGCAGAAGATGTATTCTCCAGAAAAGAAAGTCATGCTGCTGTTGAGGGTCTGCAAGCTCATTTACACTGTCATGGAGAACAACTCAGGTGAGGGTGCCAGTTCCCACCAGGGTCAGTGACCAAGCCAATCACGAGTCATGCTTTCTGATTCCCAACTTCTGTTACTTTTAGTGTCTCGGTTTCATCAAGCATCTCTCATGCAGTAGATTAATAGCAATGACAAAAAAAAAATGATCAAATGAGGGCAACAAGATTTTTGCAATACCAATTTATTAAAGATTTAGTGCAGAGTAGTAAATATTTATTCAGTCTCTGGACTCTGAGTTTAAGTCCTAGGCCTGTGAATGAGTTATTTAACTGAGACTTTGGCCACCCTCTTTTACCTTCTAAGATGCAGTATCTGCATGTGGTGTTGTATATGATCCTTTCCTTCATAGGGTAGGTGTAAAATGGGATGAGGCCTGCGTACCCCCAAGTGCAATGGGAATATTAGCAATAATCATTACTACATTTTGGCCAGTGAGGGTTTGTGTCAATGGTCTACAGCATATGTCAGAAACATGGAGCATTCAATAATGGTGCAGTTTTATTGTAGATATTTCATTGGCTCTCCCTTCTTTTCCACAAGCTGAAGCAATATAATTAGAATTCACAAGAGTTACAAAGTTGAGAAGTAAGCCCTAGGATTTCTCTTTTGCTGCTTGGTATAGAGCATAACTAAGACTCATAGATTGTGATTGAGCCCTGCATTGTTCTAGGTCTTCAGGGAACCTATTGTAATTCCAACAATGACTGCTACATTTTCCTCTGAGTGAAACTACTTCATGGAGAAGGAACAGAGAGAAAACACAGGCTCTAGTAACTACTCCTTGAGTAGATAGAAGTGTGTGTGTGCATTCAAATTGTTGAGGAAAGACATTAATACATGAGCTCTTAGGCTAGCAATAATAGCATATGAATATCACCCCTTAAATTTGCCAGTGTATTTCACATATAGAAAATACATTTTTGTAGTTCATGAAATTATTTATAAACGACTCAAGAAAATACCTGCACTTGGATTATGTTCTTTTGAGGCACAGTTTTTCAACCTCAGCACTAATGATATACTGATCAGCACTAATTCTTTGTTGTGAGGGCTATCTGCTTCCTATAGGAAGTTAACTGGCATCCTGGATGCCATTTATATCCCAGCCTCCAGTTCCAGTAATAAAAATGTCTCTAGACCATGCCAATTTCTCCTGGGGAACAAAATCACCTCTCACCCCTGTTTAGAATCACCACTATAATGAAAAACAGCAATAAGAACTAAACTTTTTGCCATATATTAATCATGTGTGTCTACTCTATATGCGCTTGCCTTAAGCAGAGAGCAAATTTTATTCTTGGTTTGAGTTTGGTCTTCTCATAATATTTGTTATTAACTTGCACAGAAAACAGTAGGAAACAAGACACAAAGGGTTAACACAATAAGATACTTTGTAAATTGGTTTGTAATATTACTTGCTGAAAGTTAAGCCATTTAAAAGTAACTGTGTCCTATTGCATAATGATGTAACTCATGACATTGTGGGGGAAAACCTTTCCTGTGTTCATTCACTCCTAGATGCCCATTCTGCAATTGTGAGTGAGGGCTGGTCATGCGCAATGGGGAGTCATGGGCTACATTGGTTTCCAGACACAGATTCCAGACATACCCACCTTTGTTTATGAATAGCACATTTTCACAGGATTACTCCGTGTCTCCTAATAAAAGCAGCAAGTAGGAAATGAAAGAAGTATTTGTAAAAAACTGTTCCTGTCTTCCCTTCTTTCCTAATCCCAGGGAGGATGTATGGTGCTGACGACTTTCTACCAGTCCTGACCTATGTCATAGCTCAGTGTGACATGCTGGAACTGGACACGGAAATTGAGTACATGATGGAACTCTTAGACCCTTCACTGTTACATGGAGAAGGTACTGTGCTTTCTGAAAGGTGGACGAACTTGGTACTTTGTGGTGGGGGATGGGGGTCAGTCAGGGGGGAGGTTGTTATTGAGATGAAGTTCATATAACAAAATCAACTGTTTTAAAATGAATGATTCAGTAGCATTTAGTACACTTAGGGTATTGTTCAATACATAACCTTTATCTAGCTCTAGAAATATACCCCAGAATAAAACCTCATTCCCATTAAGCAGTTATGTGGGAGCTTTATTGAAATCCTAAGTAAAAGTTAAATCCAGTTTTAATTTAAAAGAATTTTCTGACTTTTTAAAAACTATTAAAGTGATACATATTCATTGTAGGAAATTTGGAAACATCAGAAAGTATAATCCTGCCATAATTATACTTGACTGAAATTTCAATTGGTTAATTGCAATTAAAAAATGTTGTTCAATAGAATAAATGCTATGTTGAAGAAGAAATGGTTCCTTTGATTTCAAGAGGAAATTGAAGTCAAACTTTTGTTAAAGAGTATTTCTAATGTCAGAAGAATGTCTGGCTATTATATCAGTGAAACAGAAGAAGGCCTATCTTGTTTTTATCATTTAAAGAAATTTTTGTTTTCAAGATTAAAAACAGCATTGATTTTCTTTTTTTACTTAAAAAATAGTTTCTGCTCACTGTTAAAAATAAAAATACACTAGAGTAAAATCCAGATGGTTTGCTTTCAATTTATTTTGGCAGTTCAGTTTTCTTCTTGTATCTGTCTGAGCCTGGCATGCCTTAGCAGAAATTCCTTCTCCTTACACATTGGTTAGGTATTTTATCATGGAAATATTTTGGATGCTTGTCATTGCAGTACACAGCCTTGAAAAGCAGAAATAACTAGAACTCTTCTCTGAGCTTGTCTTTTTAAAGGAGAGAAAAATCAGGGCCTGTGAACTGCAAATCCTGTTCATCCTTTTTCATGTGTCTCTATAAGAGCCCAGATAGACCCTGAGCCCCCCCCCCCCCTCTTTTTTTCTTTTTCTTTCCCCCAGTGAGTTTTAGTCCAGGCTTGAGTAAAAAAGGTCCAGGAGTTGAAAAAATTCCCCATGAATGTGTCCGAGTTGTATTTTCCACAAAGGGAACATAAATGTATTGCCAGCCCAGAACTTGTTCCTTAGTTCCCTATTGCTTGGCTTTCTTATGGGGTCTGCCCTCCTCCTTGGGGCCTGTAAGGTGCAGTTTCCATCTCTCTCAGGTGAGTGCTGAAACAGGATGAGTGATTATCTTTTCATCCTGTCCCCTCACCCCAAATAGAATTGAAGGAGCCTCTTTCATTCCTTTGCCCTCTTGCCTTTTTATCTCCCCTCATTATTATTCATAACCTGAGCCACCAAGGCTTTCCTTCCCTGCTCTGCCCTGAGGTTTGACAACAGGGGGAAAACATGTATTTGTCCAGTGACCAAGAGAAGCATACAGGCCATCATTATTATACTTTTCATCATTATTATAATGTGCCATCATTTTTATTTTTTATACATCTGGGTATTTTTTAGCCTCAATCATGTTTAATTCTAGAAATAAGTATGTCAAATTCTTGATACTTTAGGGAAAGGGCATGCTAGTTTCACTCAGAAAATTACCATTCTGTTGCCAACTATGTACTTAGGACAAACATGCTTACACCTCATTGCCTGAGGATCTAGACAGACACTTCCTGCCACCTTCCCCAGAGGAAGACACTGCCATGGACATTGCTAATAACAGATGAGCGGATTGCTATCCTCACCTCCAGAAGTCACACATGAGAGAAACCTAAGGGCCCAGCTAGCGAATGAAGAGAGCAGCCTGTGAGCTTGTGTTTAAACTAGAGCTTGCTTCCACTTAACTGTGTCTCAGGCTGCTTGGCTGCCTTCCTAGGGAGAGCAGGCAGCCAGTCAGGTTGGCTGTGGTTATGGACCAGGCCTGCACTCCAGTGAACTATAGCCTTGCCAATGGAGAGAAAGAAGCTGCTGAGCAGAGAGCTGCATCTCTGACCCAGCCCTCCTTGGCCTCCCCAAGCCCTCTTTGGTTTGCAGGACTGTAGCCCACATCTCCTTTCTGCTGTTTAAGCAGGTAGTTTTATTATGGAAAAAGCATCATAGAATCCCTTTTAAGTACACAGCTCTTGTGGTAGGGTTTTAGTTTTGCTGAAATGTAAACCTTCCTCTAATTGCATCCACATGTTTCAAAGTGTGGTCAGTTTTGTGCTTCCAGCATTTTGCATTTTCTCTTTAGTGGCCAGAACAGATCACAGCTGCAGAGCCTAAAATTTGATGCCCAAATGAAACACCCTCCCCTCGCAAACTTGATTGTTAATAGTCCCGCCAAGTCCCAGCTCTAACACTTACTAACACCTCTTTCTTGAATATTTAAGTCAATATTGATTTCTCCTAAAATTCTGTGTAGCATTTAACTGTACTACTGTGTTTCATGTTCAGTCATACAAGTATGCTGCTTTGTTCTTGGGGCAAATAATTTTGTAAAAACCAGCTACTCACAGTTTTGTACTAGTGGAGCTGTCCTTGGGGAACTTAACCCTTGGCTGATGGGTCAGTTGAGCTATTTAAAGAATTCTAAACAAAAAACTGACAGGTGATGTGTGCATGAAAATTATATTGCTCAGAATGGCCTAGGTGAGGCTGCCATAAAAAAATAACCCCCAAATCTCTGCTGGTGGCTTGAAAACCATGAAGGTATGCTTCTTTGTTAAGTTACACATCCACAGTGGGCTCTGCTCATTGTTCAGATAGACCAGTTACCATCTTGACTGTTGTAACTTGTTGAACAGAGAGTTGTTTAGGATCTTGCATTAGCAGCTAAGTACTTCAGCCATGAAAGTGGCACAAAACTGATTTAACCACAATTTCTGATTCTTTCATGAATAAACTACCTGTGTTTGTTTGCTTTAATAAATTTATACACTTCTGTAGAGCAGGGATTCAGACTCTACTTCTTACACACCTGCTGCACCCCCTGCTCGGGGACTCATGGTGGAGATCCAATAGCATTTGACAAAGAATGTCTCCATTTAAAATGTGTCCCACATTTAAAATTCCCAACTGGGTAATTTTTTTTTTTTTAATTTTATTGTTGTTGTATTACATCCATCCCCTTTTGCTCCCCTCTGTCCCCCTCCCCACCCACCCATTCCCCCCAAAGTCAATCCCACCTGTTGTCCATGTCCATGGTTCCTTTATACTAGGTTCTTGTCTAAGCTGCTCCCCTTCTTTGCCTCTGCCTCACTCCTCCCCTCGACCCCTTTCCCCCTGACCACTGAAGGCCTATTCACTGTATTCATGTATTTGGTTCTGTTTTGCTTCAACTGGGGAATTTTTAATCAACTTTCAGGGTGCCCCCTAGTGTTTCTATAGCATGGTGCTTGCAAGTTCCTTAGAAGGCATCAAATTATAGAGCAATACTGTGAACACATTTCTGTTTCTTTCACAGGACTGTAGTCTTTTAACCCTTTACAAGCATAAGACATCATTACTAAATGCACCATCAAAGGGCTATTTCTTGATTTTCCTTGTAAATCACTTTTTCCTAAATGTGTCACTTTAGTTCCCAAGTAAGGGTAGGAAAGGGAATAAGGAAAGAGAAATTTTGAGGAACCCATATTATTGCAAACACAGTTGTATATTGTGCAGACCTTTCAAAAGCATATACTTTACTTAAAGTTTAGAAAAATAGCCCTGGCTGGTGGTTCAGTGGATAAGCGCCAGCCTGCAAACCCAAAGGTCGTTGGTTCGATTCCCGGTGAAGGCACATAACCAGGTTGCAAGCCAGATCTCCAGCCAGGTCCTTAGCTGGAGGCAGGTGAAAGGCAACCATACATTGATGTTTCTCTCCCGTTCTTCCTCCCTCCCTGCCCTTCTCTCTAAAAATAATGAATAAAAATTTTTTAAAAGTTTAGAAAAATATTAACTACTTAAAAAAGCCCCCAAGAAAGTATTGCCAGGAGATGGATGGATGCCTGTTGCTAAAGTAAATGACTTGACCTCAGAGCTGTTGACCTCACCACCCTCACATGCCTCCCTACCTCCCTCCAGCTTCAACAAAAAGGCCTGACCTTTTCTGGCAAAACATTTTCACAATTGCACTTAAATAATTTATAGGTTTCTGTATGTCTCACCCATTGGAAGGGGAATCCCATCAGGAAAACAGGGTAGGCCTGGGTCACCCAGTGCATCTGTTGGGGGGGATGGCTGCGTGAATGGACAGAGGGAGGCATGAAGGACATGCCCTGGCTGTGTACTTCTGTGGTCCCACAGGGAATGCATGCAGGAAAAATGGGGAAAATACAAAGCACAGCCTGTACAAGACCCCTAATTTACCACCAGAGGATGAAACCCTTGGATGTTCTCTTTTTCTGTCCTTTCTAGGAGGCTACTACTTGACAAGTGCCTATGGGGCACTTTCTCTGATAAAGAATTTTCAAGAAGAACAAGCTGCAAGACTGCTTAGCTCAGAGACCAGAGACACCCTGAGACAGTGGCACAAACGGAGAACCACCAACCGGACCATCCCCTCAGTGGATGACTTTCAGGTATATGGCCGGTGATGGTGATAAGGGGTATCGGGCGCATGCCCTTGTCCTCTAGGAAGGCAGAGCTGGCTCTCAGAGCGCCTGAGGTTCCCCACTTTGTCAAATTATCCGGCGGAAGAGATATTTTTAAACCACTGTCTGACCTTATTGTTTCACTTCTCTGTTTTGCTTCTATTTAAAGTGTGTGTGTGTTTGGCCCAAGTTTTGCTGCCTTCAAAAAGAGCAACATCAAATTAGGCAGGATTTGTCCCAGAATGTTGAGCACAGATGCTGAGCACCTAAATGGACAGGAAGTCAAGGAGGAAGTTCTTGGCACAGGTGGTGGGTACTTTATTTCATCAGATGACTAAATGTAAATAGCATTGTAGGCATTGCCATTGACCTGGTCTCTCTGGAGGAGGGAAAGGTGCAGTGATGGCTTCTCTCCTCCCCTTCCTTTTTCTCTACCCAGTCCCCCAAAACAGGAGACCCCAGAATCTCACTTGGCAGCATCAGCTATGGCAGCTGGTCAGTTCCTGCCTGGGTCTTGAGCTGGAATTTTCCATAATTGTGAGATGGTCCCTAGGAATCTGAGGTCCCCAAAGAGCTTATTTCTTAAAGAGGAGAGAGGCAGATTAGGACTATAGGAATCTTTACCCAACACAACAGCCCTTGATTTGCTCATAGTTTGTGAAATTATGAATAAGCCTGCAAACGTCTTTGAGTCATATTTTGAAAGATTCAAATCAAATTATAAAACCCAATGGCATTTTGTTTCTATGTGCCAAATGGTGAATTTTTAAGCAAGACGTTTTTGTCTATGTCTATATTCAGATTCTTGCCTTTTCTGCCTCTCAGTACTCTGAAAATACTCAACGGTGTATTTGGTTCACAGTCAGCCCTCCTGGAAAGGCAAGATCATCAAGTTCTTCTCTAATACAGCAGTAGTGTCAGAAATTCCTTCCAGAGTACATAAATCTAGAATCTAATAGGCAAGGACCACATACTGTATGCTCCCCTACCCCATTGGGTTGTTGAAGATCTGTCCATGTGTGAAGGATTTTGCATTCACAGGTGCCTGGGATACTGTGATCGCCTATTCCAGGGGGAGACTCCTAGGTTAAATACTCTCTGAAGAGAGGAACAGGAAAAATAAGGAAAGCCCATTTTTTATCTCCTTACCTGCCACCAGCCCCTTCATCCTGTCTCCTATCCCCTCTCCAGCTGGAGCTTCTAACCTGGAGACCCCCAGAGGCTACTGTTCCCCATTCCTTCTTCACATCCCTTCCCATTGGCCCTGCTTACCCAGGAGATGCACACTTGAGAATATAACCCAAGAGGGAAGTTATCAGCAATCTGCTTGGGTGTTTAAACCAAAACTCAGACACAAAACTCCACTTAAATCAAGGGTCACACACACACACACACACACACACACACACACACTCATTGAAGGGGCAGCATACCACAGGGGTGAAGACCTGGAACATTGGGTCTTCCACTCACTAGCTATGTGGCCTCCGGCAAGTTGCTTAGTCTCTCTATGCCTCAGTTTCTTAACTAGTAAAATGCAAAAAATGTAGCCTTCTTTCACAAATTTCTCTTCAGAAGTCAAGGAGTAACTTGTAGCAAGGGTGTGGGCCAAGTGTTGTGTGAAGGGTTGAGATTCTGAGGACAGGGTTGGTAAAATGGAACTTGTGTGTTCACTGAGGAGTTCTAATTCAAGCATGTCAGAGTTTCTTACCAATGCAGAGCTCACTGTCCTTCCCTTTGAAGGAGCTTTGCCTTCTAATATCCCAGTAAACCCTTACATGGGACCCTAGAAAGAGACCACCACTTTCCTTCACACCTGAGTTAGAGTTTCCAGATTTAGAAGAGGAGCATGTTTTATGTCCAAAAAATCAGACTTAACAGGCTCTATTTTATCTGGTAACCCCACTCCTAAAGAAGAAGCAACTGAAGAAGTTATTTATCCAAGGTCACAAAATCTCAGAGAACCTAGTATAAGTGTAGGATTCTTTATACCTCACCTGGGTTTTGCATCTGTGAGATGGAAGCTCATTGTATGTACTTCCTGATGGCACATGCCTGGCACTGTTGACAGTGCCAAGTGTGCAAACATCTCCTCCTACGTTCCCGCAATGCCACTTTGCACTTAATCACCTCCATCTCCAGAGCCTTTTGGAAGAATTGACATTTTAGTCCTACTGATGTTTTCCCTATTAAACTTAGAGCCACTTGTGTTAGATTAAACCATGTGACATTTCCATTTGGAGATGTTAAAAATGGTCAGATACTGGCAGTATCTTGCAGTGTTGCCTAACGTTATTGCCGTTGCTTAAGCCTCATGGAAAGTTGTCCAGAGTGAGTACGATATGTGCTCTTGTGTCTTCCTGCTAACTCCTGGTTCAGGTTCTTCTATTTAGTTTGTTTTTCAAGCTGGAAATAAACCCAGTATTGGATCAAGTTCACAGCCTTCACTAGGATTTCTTAAACAGAATTTATGAAGAACACTCAGAGATCAGAATAGCTGAATGAATTTTCTGTTCCTTATATTTGTAAAGAATTAAAATACAGCCCTGGCTGGTGTGGCTCAGTGAATTGAGTGGCAGCCTGTGAACCAAAGGTTTGCCAGTTCAATTCCCAGTGGGGGCATGTGCCTGTATTGCAGGCCAGGTCCCCAGTTGGAGGCATGCAAGAGGCAACCACACATTGATGTTTCTCTCCCTTTCTTTCTCCCTCTCTTCCTCTGTCTCTAAAAATTAATAAATAGAATTTTTAAAAATTTTTTTAAATAAATAAAATATAGCTACTCAGTCTGTATAGTTGGTCTCCCCACTGTCCAAATTTAACTCAGCCTTGTTCCTTGCACCTGGAGGCCTCATATCCTGACATTATACATCCTGAGAAGCCAGAGCCTGCAGTGGCTTGCAAGGTAGACATCTCACTTGCATCTCAACTTGCCCTCTTATTGCTGCTCTATTTCATTTCCCTCTTCTCACTCGGCCCCACCTCTTTCCCCCTGCAGAATTACCTCCGAGTTGCATTCCAAGAAGTCAACAGTGGCTGCACAGCCAAGACCCTCCTTGTGAGACCATATGTCACCACTGAGGACGTGTGTCAACTCTGTGCTGAGAAGTTTAAAGTGGAGGACCCTGAGGAGTATAGTCTCTTCCTCTTCGTTGATGAAACATGGCAGCAGCTGGCAGAGGACACTTATCCTCAAAAAATCAAGGCTGAGTTGCACAGCCGGCCCCAACCCCACATCTTCCACTTTGTCTACAAGCGCATCAAAAATGACCCTTATGGCATCATTGTCCAGAATGGGGAAGAAGATCCTGCCACCTCATAGAAGACACCTGAGACTTTCTAGCAGTGCATTCAAAGAGGGCTTAGGAACCTAGCCTTCTGGCTTCCACACGCTTGTGTGTGAAAAGCAGTCACCTCCTTGCAGACCCCTTGGTTCAGTGACTAAGCAATCCACAGGCCAACTTGGCCAAGGGTATCTTTAGCCACATTGCCCAAGCAAGCTAACTGATGTTCATAAAACAGTAGGAGTCTCCTTCAGAGATGGAGAATTGCATTTGATGGCCCAAGGGTCTACAATTGTTTGCTACCTACCTGCACCCAAGTTCTAGGTGGACTGACAAGTATGTATATGTGCTGAATAAACACTTAAGGTACCAGCTCTTCTCTTGAATTCAACAGCAGATGTTTGACAAGATTGGCCGATGCAGTGCGTCAGGCACTTCCTCAGTTCTTTGAATAGCTTCTTTCACCCTTTTCCTTCTTTTTAAAAAAAATTTTACAAAGAGCCTTTGTGTTTTTATATATTTCATAGAAAATTTTATAGCAGTTGCAGGTAAACTGTCAGGATTGGTTTTTAAAATATTTTTGTAATTTTTAAATATTCTATAATTATGCATGTGATTTTAACATTTAATAGTCAAAAAAATCTCTTGCTGGATTTGAGAGTATTGCATTTTACAAGTCTCTTCTATAACTGGATGTTGCGGCAACTTTGTGGGGAGAGACTGTTGGATTTCTTAAAGTGATGTATTACTGACACTGGCCTTTGGAAATCTGATGTACTGTTACCTTATTCACACTCAGTGATATTTGCTGTCTTGTGTTTTAACCAAGTGATGCTGAGGATCAGGAGAGAAATGAATGTAGAGAGAGATTGAGAGAGAAAAACAGACTCTAACAAAGGGCTAAGGAGTTAATCTGCTGGTTCAGACTCCTTGAGGAAGGTGGGAAAAGGTGATGGAAGGAACTGTTTATGCTGAAAATATTGTAAATATGCAGTGAAATTTGGCTTAATTTGTCCATGTTATTTGCTTTTGGAAACCCCAGGAGGAAAAAGCAAGAATGATAACACATTTATTTTTCTTTTCCACATAAGTCAAAACTAATAACATCAAATCATTTCGGGCAGAAACCAAGTCATGTCTACTGTGACTTTCATTGAGTTAAATAAGATGTTCTTTGGAAAAGAGTTTGCAAATGCACCAAAAAGGCCATCTGAATTTTAAGAATGTATGGTGAAGTAAATTTATGTTTTGTGATACCTGGTTAGGGGGTGCACAAAGTATAAGGGTCTTGTATCAATGTAACAGGTAGTTGCTAAAACATGTTACTGTACTGTGTAAAGATGCTGTAGTCATCTAATGTGATTGGCTTTGTGTCTTGTTCCTTTGTTAGCTTTTGTGATACATCCAGAACCCTGAACACAAACTGTGTTGTACTTCCTTTTGTAAATGATTTTTAAATGAAATTTTGCACATAATACATTGTAATACTGTACAATAATCATGTGTGAAGATAATTTTTGAAATATTCTTTAGTTGTCTTTTTCCTTTGGGAAGCAAAATATAATGTGCACTACTACATAATGGGATCTTAATCTGAAACCCAAGCCAGTGTTTGTGTTAGATAATCCATAGAGAGTAAACAGAAAAGTTTACCTTTCTTCAGTAGCTTATGTACTGATATGAGGCAAAAATCAAGGAGCAGAAGGGTGTTATAACCTGAAAGGACTTCCAGTGTTACCTAGACAGTAATTGGCTTAGTTGGATCTAGAGACAATCACAGTTAAGCAAAAGGGCCTTGCAGACAAGCCATCCATTCTTTTGCAACATCTGAAGTGCCCTGGCTGAGTGTCCAGTGCTCTTTTCAAAATCATCCAAGCAGATGCCTGGCAATTAGCATGTGCTTGATAAGTCGTGTGTCTAAACAAACTTTCTAACCCAGTAGCATGGATACTTTAAGATCAGAAAGACGGCCGAACAGACTGCCTGCTTTTTGTATTTGCAATGAATTAAAAATGACAGTCAACCCATATAGCTGTCTTCCCCACTCTCCAAATTAAAGTCATCAACACTGTTCTTATCCTTAGAAATTAGTATTCTGCTGATTTAAAGCAAGTCACAATGTCTGAATGGGAGGCAGTCTCAGGAGCCTTTAACAAGATGACAGAGATCAAAATAGGAAAAGTTAGTGTGAACAAAAGAAAACATCACAAGACAGCCCCTGGTTTTGTCATTGGGCAATATTCCCCTGCTAAAATTACAACATAACATGTTTCTTCACTTTTTTCCTCTACACAGACATTTCTCAGTTCTCAAATTGTCAGGAAACAGACTTCGGTACAGTTTAGAAGGAATAAGAGGGAGAGTAAAAATATATATGCTGGTGGAGGGAGAGGAGAATGTATTTCCAGATCTAAAAATGTATTATAAAAGTTGAATGCCAGCCAGAGGAAAGGATTGCATGCACTGCCAGATATTCCCCACAGGGACACAGAATAGAAATAGAAACTGTTCAAATAGTTTATGTCATGTGAAAGTTACAACTTGAAATCTATAAGAAAACACAAAAGGCAGGAAGCCCAACTTTGAATGCTTTCGTTCATAAATGCTGCCTTCATTGGGCAGCTCTCAACTTCAATTACTTTAAGAGACTTGAAATGAGAGAACTCTGATTATTAACAGCACTGCCTGGGTACCCACCCCACCCCCCTGGCCTGATGCCTGAGAGAAATATTACAGTACCTGGGACACTGGTATTTTAATCATCTGGCACTATCTGGTAGACCCATATTCACAATGGTTAATTTGAGACCAAAACTGTTGGTCATTTAGTTAACCCTGATCAAGTTGGGATATAAAAAAATTCATAAAACATTGCAGAATTATAAACATAAAGAGAT
Organism: Noctilio leporinus; assembly: GCA_004026585.1. Taxonomy (NCBI): domain Eukaryota; kingdom Metazoa; phylum Chordata; class Mammalia; order Chiroptera; family Noctilionidae; genus Noctilio; species Noctilio leporinus. Next base: position 70,304 of record PVIW01002652.1, read on the forward strand.
GGAAGGAAGGAGAAGGCATTATCTAGTGTTTTGTCTCAGAGAAGAGGTTCTTATTTGAAAACATCTATTTTTCTCCAATATCATGGGATGGATGGCAGTTGACACAAACATTTGCCACATTAACACTGACTTCACCAGGAAAGACGTTAGCTATAAAATTATTCAGAAAAGTCTAAGCTAATAATTTTAATTTTTTTCTTTTAATTCTAAGGAGAGGACAATTTTTTTTTTTCACAGCTTTTTAGAGGAAGAGGGGGAAAAAAACATTGATTGGTTGTCTTCTTGCACATACCCCAACCAGGGATGGAACCCACAACCCACTTATGTGCCTGACCAGGAATCAAACCAACAATCCTTCAGTTATGGGATGATGCTCCAACCATGTGAGCTACACCGGTCAGGACTGGGCCAATAGTTCTAATAAAATGATGACCAAGTTTTGCCCTGAGACCCCAGCACTGCGGGAAATCTCTGTGAGGAAGTAGTAACTGGCATGAGGCAGTTGGAGGAATGGGAGCAGCTTATTTTTATTCTAGTAAATTCTAACATTCTTGAATGAAACCTGCTTTGATTCTGAGACTCCCTACATAATAGACATTAAGAATATCATATAAATGAATCTGAGCCCTGGCCAGGTAGCTCAGTTGGTTAGAGCATCGTCCTAGTATGGCATGGTTGCTGATTTGATCCCCAGTCAGGGCACTTACAAGAATCAACTAAAGAATGTATAAATCAGTGGAACAACAAATGATGTTTCTTTCTCTCTCCTTTCCTTTCTCTATTAAGTCAATAAATAAAGTTTTAGAGAATGAACTTGAGTATTTCCTTTGACCAAACAAGTTAAACTACTGCAGTCAGTCCTTTGCTCAACCTGGAGGACAATGGGGACCATGGACTCGGGCACTCAGCTCAAGACTGCAGTTTTTCCTCCGGGTCTGCCTCTCAGCCCTTGAGGTGAGATGCAGGATGGGGGTGGGAGGGTCAGCACCTCTGTAACCACCCCCTTGGTTTCCTGCGGGAAATAGCACCTCACATAACAGAAGCATTTTTCAGCTGTGGCTTCTAGTTCCCCCCGAATTTAGCTCCATTTCTTCCCATTCTCTCATTTCTGCCCCTTTACTCTGGAGTGCAGGTTTTCCCTCACACAGTTTTGTTTTGTTTTTTGTTTTTTTTTTTTCCAATGAGAGTTATTACAAAGCTCTTTGCCAAAATGTGGAACTCTTTCTTTCTCAAATTTTCTCTTAATTCCAACCAGGGGCAAAAGCTTGAGATGGACCCGAATGCAAATGTTGTCCACCCATCCCACCCATAACCAGGACTGAGTCCATTGTCTTTATTTAGATCATGTTTTCAGCTTTGGATAATTCTTCAAATCACCTGTAGGCTTTTAAAGCTTCTAATGCCCAGGTTGCCTAGAACATTAAACTCTGCAGATGGGCACCAGGCTGCCATATTTACTAAAACTTTCAAGGTTTTTACTACAAAATCAGGACTGAGAACCACTAGTTTAGATCAACACATAGGTCTTAGGTAGAAACACATCTAGGAGACCTATGTAGGCCCATTATCACCTAACCAACTATAGATTCTCAATCTTATTTCTTATTCAGCTGGCAGAAGACCATGAGATATGTACTTCTAGTATGATGCTGTTCTACAGAAATGTGAAATTAGCCCCATACGTCATTTAAACTTTTTCTAGTAGCCACATTAAAAAAAAAGAAAAAGGCAAAATCAATAATAATAGTCATATATTACTAATAATTATATTAGTAATCTATCTTATTTAACCCATGATATCCCAAATGCAGCATTTCAATAATCAATCTAAAATAATAGAGGTATTTTACATTTTATTTTATTTTAATCTTCACCCAAGGATATATTTTATTGAGAGAAAGAGAGAAACATCAATTTGTTGTCTCCCACATGCACCCCAACTAGGTATTGACACTGCAACCTAAGTATGTGCCCTGACTCCAAACTGAACCCCCAGCCTTTTGGTATACAGGATAATGCTCCAACCAGTTGAGCCACCTGGCCAGTGTTATGTTGTTTTATTTTTTAACATTGTCTTCAAAATGTTGTGTATATTTTTCACTTAATGACATATCTCATTTCTCACTAGCTGTATCTCCAATGCTCGTTATCCACATGTGGCTAGTGACTACCATATCAGACAGTGCAGTTCTAGCATAGTAACTAGAAATGATTTAGAAAGTTAAAACATATAATTATATGTGTATATGAAATGACATCCACAGCTTACACTCTCTAAAAGCACACACACACACACTATCAAATATGTACTTCTTACCTTGGCTCATCAGAATGCCACATGGCTAGGTTACTTAATCCATGTGAAGTCTACCTAGCACACCATACACACATTAAATGTTAGTTACTATTATCATTAGATAATCAACTTCTTTGAAAATTTTCCACTACTGTTTATTTCTACTTCCCACTCGTGTTAATTATCTGCTGGCAAGTTTTTTTGTGAAATGGAAGAAGGTATCAATTAAAGGTATCAAATGTTTAAGAAAAACATATTAGGGCGGGATGCCCAGTGTGGGAGCATTATTAGTAAAGTAAATGCCATCCATTAACTTTGTTGTTACTGATGAGGGTAGTGGTGGTGGTGGTGATGGCAGTGTGCACGTCTCAATTGAGAGTCATTTCCCAGTATTTCCTACTGGCCAAGAACATCATCACCACCCCCAACCAGGGGTGACTTTTGCCATAGAGGAACCAGATTTGCCCCTACTAGAGTTAACAGTAGCACTTCCCATAAGGAAATTATTGCTTAAGTAAAAGTGTAACTATTGTCAGTGGTATCCTAAGAATTTTTCCTCTTTTTATTTTATCATCTCACTTACTTATTTAGGTATTTATATATACATGTGTAGCGTTTAACCAGATTACTCTTAAGTATGGTACTTTACCAAAAAGCATAAGGTCTTTTTCCTTTTTTTTAATTAATTAATTGATAGAGAGGGAAAGGGAGGGAGAAAGAGAGGGAGAGAAACATTGATCTTGGTTGCCACTTGCACACCTGTAACTTGGACCTGGCCCGCAACTCAGACTTGTGCCCTCACCTAGCATGAAACCAGCGAATTTTCAATTTACAGGCTGGCACTCAACCCACTGAGCCGTACCAGCCAGGGAAAGTTGTTTTTCTTTGTCTTTGATTGTGCTCTAATTTTTTGCCAAGTCTACAAATTATGAGAGTGGCCTAGTACCTCAGATTGCACTTTCATTAAAATGTGTCTTTCTTGCTTCTTTTTTTCTTAGCAGTATATTGAGGTACAATCTCATTAAGAACAGACTTAGGCATCTACTATGAACCTAAAGAAAGAAAACTGCAAAGCATAATAAGCCATCAAAGACTAACCATCAGAAGTAAATATTAATATGTAATCGAACTGACAAGGATATTGAATAGCTTCTATTTTTTTTTATAAGCACATGGAAATAGTCGAGTATAATACTTGGCAAATTTCAAATTTCTTTGCATGTTTTGCACAGCTTAAAATTGACTGCTGAAAATACAGTTCATGGAAAAAACATTACATTTCCTGAGAGCTAGTGAGACTTCAGGTTCCTCCCGGAACTGCTGAATAAGAATCTGCATTTTAACAAAATTCCCAGATGATCCACATTCACATTTTAGTATGATTGAAAAGTATTAGTTCAGGCATTTTGGGGTCAATGGCGTTTGTGCAGCTGATACAATTGAACAAATGTAGGTGTAGACTGTTGTTATAACAGGCTGAGTCAGAAGGTTCCTTCTGTCTTGGCCTGCTGCTCTCACATTCACGTGTGTGGGCATGAGTGGGTGTGAGTGCACATGCGTACATCATTATGTAGTCTGCATAATTAGTCACACTCTCTTTATGTGATGTAGAAAGTTTATAAGCTTTTTATTTTCTGAAAGTATAGCCAATTTCCTTTTAATAGCATTTTGTTCCCAGGGGATCTATTTGTTATAAGGCCATTTTACTCAACAATTTTGAGAAACATGGAAGATATATTTAATTAATATATATATACAGCTTCCAATAAGTTTGTGGTGCTTTTCATTTAATTGCCAATAGTTAAAGTCACTAAACATTTGAGTAGAGTCTCTAACCCAACAGAGAGAGATAAAAACAAACAGAAAAATAAAACTGGGATAAACAGAAAAAAAACATCACACTATAACTAAACCTCAGAGATAATTTGAGTTTAACTCATTGTAAAAACTCTCTTTTGTTTAACACAACATTTAAAATCAAAGATGTTAAGACCATGAGAATAACTATTTTTATGGAAATGTTACATTGGCATGGCAGATTGTTATATTAAATTACTTCTCCCTGTATCCACATCCTTTGAAATGTGACCAGTATATATGGAAAAAAAAGAGAACAAAATGTTACAAAAAAATAAATTCTTGGAAATTATAAATATGCTATTATAAATAAAAATTCAATAATTGAAGCCACATCCCCAAAAGTATAAGACAAAGAGACAACAAGTAGAAATTAAAGCTCAAAAGAGGAGGGGGGTGCTCAATCTAGTTGGTCCAATAATAATAGGAATTCCAGAAAGATAAAGCAGGAAATGTTCAAGAAGAAATCATCATTTTGAATGGTGACCTAAACATTTCTGGTAAATGGTGACTAAAGAATGAATTGATCAAAATATATTTGGAAAAATGGGTGAGCTCCTTTGGACTCACCAGCCAGCAACTGCAAAGGGAAGGGGTGGTAGATTTGTAGAACTCTCATTCCTCCAGGCAATAATTTTGACCAACCCTGAGCCCTCGTATACTTTTCTGCATAACATTGTTTTATTCACACAATTTTGCCATACCTTTTTGGGGGAAGAAAGAAAGAAAGAAAGAAAGAGAGAGAGAGAGAGAGAGAAAGGCTGCTGAGAACCTTCCATTACCATTCTGTTCTGAACAAATCCAAACTGATTTCCTAGAAAGTAAGAGAGTGTGTGAAGAGAAGTCCCAGCCATCCAGCCATCCCTGGTAGTCCCAGACATGTCTGCCAGGCTTTCTTAGACCATACAAACACCATGCACCCACCTCAAACCAGAAGATCTACCAAACCACCCACAAATTATTTTAGGTCACTAAGCTTAGGTGACATGTTACACAACAAAAGCTAAATGATACACCTTTCTTCCATTTCTTATTCTCACTGTTCTCAAATTTCAGTGAGTCCCTCAATGTGGATTTTTTCATCAATTGTTTGAAGACTCACAGTCATTCTCACTATATAGACTCATATATTCTTTAATTCTGAGAACATTTCGTTTTTTTTAATGATCATTTCTCCCTTTCCATTTTCTTTGTTTTCTCTCTCTGAAATTCATATTATTTGAATATTGGACTTACTAGATTGAGCTTCCTCCCCCTTTTTGAGCTTTAATTTCTACTTTTGTTACCAAACAAAAACTTAGGCTTGGCTGCCCATTGTCACAAAACCCCAAACTCATTAGGTAGGTGATGATGCAAAAAGGTAGGTGATGATTCAAACTGGAGAATGTGGGCTCCTATCTCAAAGACCAGTCCTCCTGCTTAAGCCTGCAGTTCTTATAAAGGCAGGAGAGGAGGGCTTTTTCCTAATATTTGTAGCTTATCCATTAATTTTTCTAGCTTTCCAGGCACATTTGGGCCCTATCCATTCATATCCCTCTACCGCCACCTTGGCCAATGAGTGAAGACCTCCGCTAGTGCCCTAAGGATTGGCTGGTTTATGACAACACTCCCTCTTTACTTCTTATACTTTGGGGGGTATTGCTTCAATTTTTGTTTTTACAATAACATATTTGCAATTTCCAATACTTTGTTTTTGTCTCAGTGGGTTCAATAGATAAAGCCCTTCCCCTGTCAGTACTAAGGCTGGTTAGCCGGAAGGAATGTGTATTGTCTGGGGAATAGATTGTAACTCCTTCCTTATCTCCTTTTGGGAGCATCTTCTTCTGCTGCGACTGCTTCTTGACTTTTTACACACTGAGGTCCTGTAGCTTAGGGCTATGTAGGATAGGTGCCTCCTTTGTCTGAGACCACATATAAGGAGCCTTAGGCTGGAGGAGGTGTGGTCTCTCCCTCTCATATAGACCCACCGTCATTGGTGCGCTCCCAATTATAACATGAGTAATAATAAATGGCATATCCACACCTGCTGGTCCTCCAGGTGTTTTTTGTTTGTTTGTTTTTTGGTTTGTTTGTTTGTTTTTGGAATATCATGAACACTTCAGAAGTTCCCTTGTTTGAGTTAGGAACTCCTGTGCCACAGACTTTGGACAGAATTTTAATACATAAAGCATCACAATGCTTATTGGAAGCTGTGTATTGGGCAGTTTGTGAATTGATGGTCTTTCCCTTAGGGTGGCCATTTGGCAATCTGCTTATTTTATTGGAGGGCTGAAAAATGTGAATATTATCTGTGGGGCTTTTTTTCTTAGGTCAGGTGGTTTCCCCACAAAAATATCCTCCAATATCTTACTAAAAGTTGCAGAATGGGGTTAGGTCTAGCTGCTAGCATTCAGAGAGCAAAAAGGCAATGGGTCTGCAGGGGTGTCATCTTTCAGAATGCCAATCTTCTACTTAATTCCAATTTTCAATGCAATGTCTCCCCCCTCACTTTTCACTGCCTGTGCTCTTGATGGGGGACCCAAAGGTTGGGAAATTTTAGTTCTAGGTGATAGTCAATAAGCTTAGTAATTAATGCATGAAAAAAACAATTGTTTCAGGAACTGAAGGTATGTCCCACCCTGAATGCAGGAAGCCACAAGGAGTTCCACCTTTGTGCCCCAAGGGGACTGTGAACAGTCAAGACATTATCTGAGCCCTGGCACTCGACTGCCCAGGACACAAAGACCACTGCCCAGGACACAGATGAAAGAATCGCTGGTCAACAGGTGAAAGAATGCTGCAGCTTTTTATCTGATTAACATTTTCCCTGAATTCCAAACCCATTACCTGCACTTTTCTTATAAAAAGGAAGGGTTAGTTTGAAATGGCACATAAGACAGTCTGTTAGGGTACACAACTCTCTTCTCAGATGGCCAACCATCTAAATAAAGTGCCCATAAAGAATCCATCCCTGTCTCTGCTTACCTATTCCACTTAAGGTGGAAGTCAGTCACCCATCCAAGCTTCTTTATTGTTGATCATATTGCCAAAGATTTATCAAAATATTTTTTTTACTGTGTCCTTTGTTATTTCCACATGATCTGAAGGAAGAAAAATAAAGCAAAACAAACAAATTTAAAAAATGGAACAACAGATGAAATGCCAAGCTGTTTGCTTGTTTAAATGTGGAATTTTGCCATAATGGATACGAACTTGGGTCAGCACTATTTACAGAAGAGCACATGGTATTTTTGTCTCAACGAGCAGGAAAATGTTTTGTGGTAAAAGCTTGTAGTTTTTTCCAGCTAAGCAGTAAAAGTAGTTACACAATGTAAAATGATAATAAAAATACTATGAGTCACTCAATGTAGGAAAAAGTGTACAGGCAGGACAAAAAAAAAGTGTTTTTCTGCATGTTAAAAATAAACTTTAAAGCACTGAAGTAGAAATCAATAATATGTCCTAGAAGCCCAAGTAACCATGTGACTCTAAGGGGATTAATGTACGTAGTTCATGCTTTTCAAATAAATGTATTGAAATGGTGGAGACAATGATGTAAAGACTATGTTGATTCTACTTTTTTAATTGTATTTTCCCCATTACCATTTAGTCCTTTTATATCCCTCTCACCCCTGCAATCACTACACTGCTGTCCACACCCATGAATACTTTTTCCTTTTTGTCTCTATCCCTCCACCCTCTAACCTCCTCCACCCATAGCTGTCATCCTGCTCTCTATGAGTCTGTCTGTATTTTGCTTGTTAGTTCAGTTTGTTCATTAGCTTCCACATATTTCACTTAGCATAATATTATTTATGTCTATCCATGCTGCCTCAAAGGGTAAGATTTCCTTTTGTTTTACAGCCAAAAGTATTCCGTTGTGTAAAGTTCCCATAGATGTTTTACCCACTCATTTACTGATGAACACTGGCTGCATCCATATCTTGGTGATTGTATATAACACTGCAATGAACATAGAGGTGCTTATGTTCTTTTGAATTAGTGTTTTAGGTTCCTTTGGATATGTTCTCAGAAGTGGGATGACTGGGTCAAAAAGCAGATACATTTCAAATTTTCTGAGGTATCTCCATACTGCTTTCCACAGTGACTGCACCACTTTGCAGTCTTACCAACAATGCAAAAGGTTTTCCCTTTCTACTCGTCCTTGTCAGCACTTCTTATTTGTTGATTTATTGATGATATCATTCTGACAGATGTGAGGTGATATCTCATTGTGGTTTTAATTTACATTTCCCTGATGATTAGTGATGTTGATCATCCTTTCATATGTTTATTGGCCATCTGTATGTTTACATCTGAATAAATATCTGTGTGTTTATTCAGATCATTTGCCCATTTTTTGGTATGTTTTACTGATTATGCTGTTATAGTTGTCCCAATTTCTTTTCCCTTTGCTCCATCCACCCAGTTATCCCCCTATCCCTCAGCAGCAGTCCCACCCCCATAGTTCATGTCCATGAGTCATATATGTGAGTTCTTTGGCTTCATCCTTTCCCATACTATTCTTAATATCCCCCCTGTCTATTTTGAGCATCAGTTATACTTTTTCTTCTTCTTTTTAAAAATATTTTATTCATTATTTTTAAAGAAAAGGGCAGGGAGGGAGGAAGAAAGGAAGAGAAACATCAATGTATTGTTGCCTTTCACCTGCCTCCAGCTATTGACCTGGCTTGCAACCTGGTCATGTGCCCTGATTGGGAATCAAACCAGCGGCCTTTGGGTTCGCAAGCTGGTGCCTATCCACTGAGCCACCAGCCAGGGCTCAATTATACTTCTTAATCCCTGCACCATTTCTCCCTTTCTCCCCTTTCATCCTCTCAGCTGATAACCCTCTAAATGATCCCCATACCTATGGTTTTGTTTCTCTTCTGGTTGTTTGCTTAGTTAGTTTTGTTTTATTTTTTAGATTCTGTTGTTGATAGTTGTGATTTTGTTGTCATTTTAATGTTCATAATTTTGACCTTTTTCTTAAATAAGTCCCTTTAACATTTCAAAAATAATGGCTTGACGATGATGAACTCTTTTAGCTTTACCTTGTTTGGGAAGCACTTTATCTGCCCTTCCATTCTAAATGAAAGCTTTGCTGGGTAGAGTAATCTTGGCTATAGGACCTTGGTTTTCATTAAGTTGAATATTTCTTGCCAGTCCCTTCTTGACTGCAAAGTTTCTTTTGAGAAATCAGCTAGTAGTCTTATAGCTACCCATTTGTAGGTAACTCTCTTCTTTTCTCTTGCTGCTTTTAAGATTCTCTATCTTTAAACTTTGGCATTTTAATTATGATGTGTATTGCTGTGGTCCTCTTTGGGTATAGATTGTTTGGGACTCTGTGCTTCCTGGACTTCTATGTTTATTTCCTTTGCCTAATGAGGAAAGTTTTCTTCTATTATTTTTTCACATACATTTTCAATTTATTGCTCTTCCTTTTCTTCTTTTGGCATCCCTATGATTTGGATGTTGGCACATTTATAGTTGTCCCAGAGATTCTCCAGCCTCTCCTTGTCTTTTCAATTCTTGTTTCCACCTTCTGTACTGGTTGAATGTTTATTTCTTCCTTATGTTACAAATCATTGATTTAAATCATAGTTCCCTCCCCTTCACTATGGGTTTCATGTGGATTCCCCTTCATTTCACTTAGCATAGCCTTAACTTCTTTCCTTCTGCGTTTGCCATACTCAAGTATATCTGTTAAGTCTGTGTGTGTGTGTTGTTTTTTTTTTTTTTTTTTTTTTATCACTAGCATTTGCACTCTGCATCTGTTAGATTGGCTATCTCCTTGTCACTCAGTTCTCCCACTGGAACCTTAATCTGCTCCCTCCTTTGGGCCATACTTCTTTGTCTTTTCAACTGGACACCTTCTGTGTTTGCCTGTGTCTTAGGTAGAGCTGTCACACCTGTTACATTGCAAAGGGCAGAGCCTTAGGTATTTGTCAGTACAGGTGACCCATTTCATCACATTGTGATGCTTTGTGTGGGAAAGGGGTCCAAAAGGAAACAATACTGCCTGCTCAGCACTTGCCCTTTTCCCACTAAACAAACTGACTCTGTTGAGACATAGGAAGCTTCCTCTGTTGCTCCAACCCCCACTGGTTTTCACAATCAGAAGCAATGTGACTTTATTTCCCCCCAGTGAGCTGCCTGGTCTCATCTAAGGCTGGGATAGTCCCTCAGGTTTTCTTACTGACTTTTGTAATGTGACTGTGCTTTTCACTGGCTGGCCCCAGCTACTGCTCTGCCACCACCACCACCATTGCAGGTGTCACTGTCACTGGAGCCACCATAGCCTGATCTCTCTGCCCCAGCTCCACCCCGCCTGTCCTACATTTCTGGATGAGTATCTCTTCTTTATTTCTTTGTTGGGCTTCCCTTCAGTCCAATTTTCTGGAGTTTTTGATTGTTTTTTGTTTTTTAGTTTTGAGATAGTTTTATTCCTTTTAAGTTATGAAGGGAAACACAGCATGTTTACCTAAGTCCACATCTTGGCCAGAAATTTCCTTTGCCCATTTTTAATTGGGTTGTTTGTTTTCTTGGTGTTGAGTTTTGTAAGTTCTTTATACATTTTGGATATTAACCCCTTATCAGATGTATAACTAATATGTGCTCCCATTCGGTGGGTTGTCTTTTGATTTTGTTGATGTTTTCCTTTGCTTTGCAAAACTTTTTGGTATAATGTGGTTCCATTTGTTTATGTTTTCTTTTGTTACCCAGGACTGCAGAGATATGTATGATAAAATATTGCTATGAGCAATGTCTCAGATTTTGCTGCCTATTTTTTCTTCTAGGATTTTTATGGTTTCGGATCTAACATTTAAGTCTTTAATCCATTTTGAATTTATTCTTGTGTGTGGTGTAAGAAGGTGGTCTACTTTCATTTTTCTACACATGTCCAGCTAATTTTCCCAACACCATTTGTTGAATGAACTATCTTTAGCCCATTGTCTGCACTGCTTCCCCTGTCAAATATTAATTGATTATAAAGGTATAGGTTTATTTCTGGGCTCTCTGTTATGTTCCATTGATCTATGTATCTGTTTTTATGCCAGTACCATGCTTTTATGATTACTATGGCCTTATGGTATATATAGTGTGATACTAAGCATCATGAGTCCTCTAACTTTTTTCTTTCTCAGGTTTGCTGTTGTTATGTGCTGCCTTTTGGGGTTCCATATAATTTTTTAAAATGTTTGTTCCAGTTCTGTGAAATAAGTAATTGGAATATTAATAGGAGTTGTGTTGAATCTATTGACTGCTTTGGGTAATATGGACATTTTAATAATGGTAAGTCTTCCTATCCATGAACACAGTTTGTCCTTCTGCTTATTTATATCTTTTATTTATTTATTTATTTATTTATAATTTTTTTTTAAGATTTTATTTCATTATTTTTAGAAAGAGGGGAAGGGAGAGAGGCAGAGAGGGAGAGAGACATCAATGTATGGTTGCGTTTCACCTGCCTCCAGCCACAGGCCTGACTGGAGACCTGGTTTACAACCTGGTCATGTGCCCTGGCTGGGGAATCGAACCTGCAACCTTTGGGTTCGCAGGCCGGTGCCTTATCCACTGTGCTACCAGCCAGATATATATATTTTTTAAAGATTTTATTTATTATTTCCAGAGAGAGGGGGAAGGAAGAGAGGCAGAGAGGGAGAAAGACATTAATGTATGGTTGCCTTTCACCTGCCTCCAGCTACAGACCTGGCTGGAGACCTGGCTTGCAACCTGGTTATGTTGCCCTGGCTGGGAATCGAACCAGCGACCTTTGGGTTCGCAGGCTGGCACCTTATCCACTGAGCCACCAGCCAGGGCTTCACTTATTTATATCTTCTTCAGTTTTTTTCTTTGGTGTCTTATAATTTTCTGAGTACGGGTGTTTTACATCCTTGTTTAGTTTATTCCTATTTTATTCTTTTTAAAAATAATTGTGACTGGGATTGCTTTCTTAATTTCTCCTTTCTGTTAATTTGTTGTTGACATATAAAAATGCAACTGATTTTTGGATATGAATTTTGTATCCTTTCAACTTTGCTGAATTAATTTATCAGTTCTAGTAGTTTCTTGGTGAAATCTTTGGGGTTTGTTATGTACAGTATCATGTCATCTGCAAATAAAGACAGTTTTACTACTTCCCTTCCAATTTGAATGCCTTTTATTTCTTCTTCCTGTCTGATTGCTATGGCTAGGACTTCCAATACTATTTTGAATAACAGAGGTGAAAGCAGACATCCCTGTCTTATTCCCAATCGTAAGGGGAACTTCAGTGTTTTTTGTCCATGGAATATGATGCTGGCAGTGGGTTTGTCATATATGGCCTTTATTATTGTTTAAGTATGTTCTGTCTATTCCCACTTTGCTGGGAGGGTTGTTTTTGTTTGTTTGTTTGTTTTATCATAAATGGGTGCTAGATTTTATTAAATGCTTTTTCTGTGTCTATTGATATGATTGCGTGTTTTTAAAAAAATAGTTTATTTATTTATTTTTAGAGAAAGGGGAAGGGAGGGAGAAAAAGGGAAACATCAGTTTGTGGTTGCCCCGCATGTACCCCCAACTGGGAATGTGGCTCACAACTCAGGCATGTGCCCTGACTAAGAATTGAATCAGTGACCTACTGAGCCACATCAGCCAGGGTGATTATGTAGTTTTTATTCTTCATTTTGTTTATGTGATGAATCACATTCATTGATTTGTGAATGTTGTACCAAACTTGCATTCCTGTAATAAATCCCACTTGATCGTGGTGTATAATCTTTTTGGTGTATTGCTGTATTCAGGTTGCTAATATCTTGTTGAGAATTTTAGCATCTACATTCATTTAGTGTATATATTTTCTTTCTTTCTTTCTTTCTTTTTTTTTTTTGTAGTGTCTTTATCTGGTTTTGGAAATAGGATAACGCTGGCCTTGTAAAATGAGCTTGGGAAGCTTCACTCCTCTTGAATTTTTTGAAATAGTTTGAGAAGACAAGGTGTTATTTCTTTTTAGAATGTTTGTTAAAATTCACCTGTGAAGCTACCCAGTCCAGGGTTTTTATTTGTTGGGTATTTTTGATTATTGCTTCAATTTCACTAGGTGTAATCTGTCTGTTCAGGTTCTCTGATTCTTCCTGATTTAGTTTTGGAAGATTGTACATTTCTAAGAATTTATCCATTTCATCCAGATTGTCCAATTTGTTGGCATATAGTTGTTCATAGTATTTTCTTAAAATCCTTTGTATTTCTTTTATATCAGTCATTATTTCTCCCCTTTCATTTCTGTTGCTGCTTGTGGGACCCCAGCCAGCCTTCAAGTTCCCCCTCTGCACTCTCTACCAGTCTCACTGTGGTGAAGTACTTTCTTCTGTTTGTCCATGGTTATAAGGCTTCTTTCCAGCTAGAGTTTAGTTGGTTATTCAGGATGCTTTCTCTACAAGTTAATTGTAATTCCAGATTGGTCCTGGTAGGAGGTTAGTGTAGCTTATAATTACTCCTTTGTCATATAGGTCTCTGATTCTACTTTTTTTTTTTTAAAGTTAGGGTTATTAAGATACAACTTGCATACAGTAAATTTCACTCTTTTTAGTGTTCATTATATGAATTTTGGCAGATACATTCAGTCGTCATGATCAGTGCCATCAAACCCTATCAACCTTTGATCAATTTTCTTTTCCCATAATTATACCTTTTCCAGAATATCATATAAATGGAATTATACAGTACACAGACTTTTGACTGTGGCTTTAATGTTTGTGTACAAGTTTCGTGTGAACATATTTCCATGTCTTCAGGATAGAAGCCCAGGAGTGCAAATGCTAGGTTAAGTGGTAGTTGCATATTTAATTTGTGAAGAAACCATAAAATTGTTTTCCAGAGGGGTTATACTATATTACATTGCCCGTGGCAATGTGAGAATGATCCAGCTTTTTTTTTTTTTTTTAACTTGTAGATTTCAGTGTTAAACTGCTAAAATTGTCAAGGATCCACTACATTTAAAATGCATGCCCTGTTAAAAGTGTTTAATTTCTTGGTGTTACGACAATCCAATATAAACTAAGTCACCCACAACTCTGGCTGGTGTGGCTCAGTCAGTTGGGCATCTTCCTTCATGTTGACCAGTTTCATTCTCAGTAAGGGCACATGCAGGTTTCAGGTTTCAGATTGGATCTCCTGGGGCATGTAAGGAATGCAACCAATTGATGTTTCTCTTTTATATCAATGTTTCATACCCTCTCTTTCTCCCTCCCTTCCTCTCTCTCTCAAAATATCAAAAATAAAATAAAATATTTAACTAAGACAAAAAGGAAGGCAAAAATCACAAAGGCCTTATTCTTTCTCTCCAGCAACTTTAACCAAAAAAAAAAAAAAAAAGAGATAATGATGTTCACAAAGTTCTGAGGGTTAAGGCTAAGGACATGGGATAAGTGGATATCCAGTCAGTATTTTCAATTAGGCATTCTAATAGACCAAGGATTTCTGGAATACAGGACCAGCACCTGGAAAACAAGGTAAAACAAAGAAAAAAGAAAAGATAAAACATTATAACAAAATCCAGGCAACCCATAAATTAAAAAAAAAAAAAAAAATGAGAAAACTGTAATGAAAAATGATGGTGAGGGTTACACCCATTAAATTATATACTTAAAACCAAACAACTGGGGGATGCATAGTTGTAACACAGATGTATATACACATTCTGAAAAGTAATAATAATACATCCAACATAATCAGGAGGATAGGGTAGAGGAGACAAATACCATAATCAGCTCATATTTCATGAAAAAGAGACAAGAGGATTATTCTCAGATGACACGATATTGCATACAAAAAAACCTATAGATTCCACCAAAAAATGACTACACTTAATAAATGAATTAAGTCACATAGTAGATTTTGTATCCAAAATCAAAAGTACTCAAAAATAATGACATTTTTATACACCAATAGTGAACTATCAGAAAGAGAAATTAAGAAAACAATCTCATTTACTATTATATTACATTAACAACAAAACATAAGGTACCTAAGAATAAATTTACTAAGCAGGAAAACTATAAGATACTGAGGAAAGAAATTAAGGAATACACAAATAAGTGGAAGCCTATATTGTGTACATGGATTGGAAAATTAATGTCATTAAAATGTCCACACTACTCAAAGCAATCTACAGATTCAATGCAATTCTTATTAAAATACCAATGGCATATTTCACAGTCTAGAACAAATACTCCAAAAATTTATATGGAATCAAAAAAGATTCTGAATAGCCTTAGCCATCTTGAGAAAAAAGAACAAACTTGGAGGGGTGACCTTCTTTCTCAATAGTATAGCTTCATATCAAACTATACTGTAAGGCCACTGTAATCAAAATAGCCTGCTACTGGCATAAGAACAGACATATAGATCAGTGGAACAGAACAGAGAGATCAGAAATAAACTCTGCCTTTATGTTCAATTAATATTTGACAAAGTGGACAAGAGCATACAATGGTTAAAGACAGCATACAATGGTTAAAGACAGTCTCTTCAATAAATGGTATTGGGAAAACTGAACTGGTACACACAAAAAATTAAACTTAGACCTCTAACTTATACCATACACCAGAAAAAAACTAAAAATGGGTGAAAGACTTAAATATAAGTCATGATACCATAAATATCCTAAAGAAACATAGGCAATAAGATTTCAGATACCTCGTATAGCAATATTTTTGCCCATATATCTCCTAGGGCAAGGGAAACCAATAAAAATAACTGGAACTGCATCAAATTAAAAGGCTTCTGCACAGCTAAAAAAAAACATTATTGAAATGAAAAGGAAACTCACTGTATGGGAGAACATATTTGCCAATGATACATCAGATAAGGGTTTAATTTTCAAAAATATATAAAGAATTTATACAACTCATCACCAGGAAGACAAAACTACCCAATTAAAATTGGGCAAAGGGGTCGTGGCTGGCAGCACAGTGGATAAGGCGCGGGCCTGCGAACCAGAAGGTTGCTGGTTGGATTCCCAAGCCAGGGCACATAACCAGTTGCAAGTCAGGTCCTCAGCCAGGTCCTTAACTGGAGGCAGGTGAAAGGCAACCATACATTGATGTTCCTCTCCCTCTCTGCCTTTCTCCCCTCCTCTCTCCCTTTTTCTCTCTCTAGAAATAATAAAATCTTAAAAAAAAAAAAAAAAATTGGGCAAAGGCCTTGAACAAACACCTCTTTAAGGAGAACATAAAGATGGACTATAGACATATAATAAAATGCCCAACATCACTAGCCATCAAGAAGATGCAAATTAAAACCACAATGTGGTATCACTTCACACCTGCCCAAATGGCTATCCTTAGTAAATCAACAAACAACAAGAGTTAACAATGATGTGGAAAAAAGGGAACCCTCATGCACTATTGGTGAGAATGCATATTGGTGTAACCACTTTGGAAAACAATATGGAGATCTTTCAAAAAATTAAAAATGGAACTGTCTTTTTGACCCAGTAGTTTCACTTCTGGGAATATATCCTAATAATCCTGAAACACCAATTCAAAAGAATATATGCACCCCTATATTCATAGCAGTGTTATTTACAATAGTCAAGATCTGGAAACAGCCTCGGTGTCCATCAGTAGATGAGTGGTTAAAAAAGCTGTGGTACATTTACATAATGGAATACTACACAGCAGTAAAAAATAAATAAAAGAAATCTTCCCTTTTGCATGGATGAATCTGGATACTCTTAGGCTAAGAGAGATAAGCCAGGCAATGAGAGAGAAATATCATATGATTTCATTTATACATGTAAACTAATGAACAAAATAAGCTAATAAGCAAACTAGAATCAGAGGCATAGAAACATGGAACAGACATATAGCTGTAGAAGGAGAGGGATAAGGTAGGGATTGGCTATAAAAAGGTAAAGGGATCAGCCAAATAACATATACATGACCCACATGGGCAATGATGTGGAGATTGACTGCAGGAGTAGGGTGGCCTGGGCGGAGGCAGACAAAGAGGGAAAAATCAGAACAACTGTAACAGGATTAACAATAAAATATTTAAAGAATAAATAATTCACAATTGTTTAAATAAATAAACAAATGAAAAGAGACAATAGGGTCCTAAATTGAAATTTATAATAAAAAATACAATTTCAATCTCAATGGTTTTCCTTAAGGTGTTAAAATAATATTTTATATGTGATGTAATAAAATATATACCTAAGCTTTAAAGGAAACCTTTAAGTATCCATTTGGTACTCAGCAATCTCTTTAGTTTTAAGTCAGTTCCCTTTCATTCTGTTAAATTAAAACATTAAAGTAATAGATTTTATTTAACATTAACATATATAATGAGCCTCTTAAGTAAAAGTATTTTTCTCATTCCCCTGAAACTGCATAAAGTGATGTTGGAAGTTCTTCAAGGATTAACATGTTTTATTTCTGAGTGATAGAATTTTGAGTGATTTTTTTTTGCCTGGTTCTTTGTAATATTTACAAGCCTTCAATTTTCTAAATAATGTATATATATTACTTTCATTAAACAACACAGACAAGAAAAAAATGTAGAGCCCTAAGAAGTTTTTAAAAAGTAAATAAAACAAATCAGGCTTACATATGGGCTTTTCTGGGTGGAGCATGACAATAAGAGAAAGGGAGGCCACTATAAAGGATTTGTCCCTCTCAAACAAGTGACTTACCAAGACCTGAGCAATGTGTTACCACTCCTGCATCGACTGTGCCAAGGGGTTCCATGGTCAAACATTTTGTCCCTCCTACACTTTGTATTTCAAAGTTTAAATTCTTCAAAATTCAAAATATTCATTTAATTTACTTCCTTTTACAAACACTTAAATGGCAAGCCCTATTCCAAGTACTTTACAAATATTAGCCCATTTAATCCTTATACCAACTTGATGAGATGAATAATTATTGTTATGCACCTTTTTCAGAAATGGAGACACTGATAGCTGATAATGTGAATACCTGTTTGTAAACTACTAAGGATGACATGATTTTCTGTGTAATCTGTCTATCACCTTTCATTTATGCATTCAACTGATATTTACCAAGCACTTGCCAGGCATCCTTCTAGATGCTAATTTATCTGGAGTGTTTAGATAGGTGTTCAGGGTTACAGACTGACAACAGTTTAAAGATAAGTAGACAAATTTCTATCAGTGGTTGCAAACTGGTGGCCCACAGCATCTGGCTTCTTAAGGGGTCAAAAGTTGCCTTTGTGTTAAATCCACAGTGGTTTTTAAAAATCAAAATTAGAATTGTATAAACCATCAAAACTTCACAAACAACAAAGTTCAAATTAATATTAGTTCATTTCAGAAAAAAGTTGTGAGACATTTTGAAATGACCAAAAAAAGATGATTAGATGACTTATGAGGTACATCCTTTCAGGTTTATTCTGGCTTTTATTGTTTTTGACTTATTTTACAAAACTGTAAGCTGTAGAAATTGATAGTAATGAAAATGATTCTTGTCTATAGAAATATCAGTACTTCATGTGTGTCCAGGAGATGGCAATAGATTATTGCTCTGGAGATATTTATAAGCCTTAAACCCTTACACTCTTAAGTATATTTCAGCATTTTAAATTCTCCTTTAAACAAGCTGTAACATCTTACTGGTCCTTTCGATGATTAAAGAGTTAAACTTCTTTTACAAATGGTCACTTCATATTTACATAAGAACAATAATTTTACCTTTTCTAAAAAATTATCCTTTAACATTCATTTATTGTGGCACATTAGGCTTTATTATATGAAATTGCCTCTAAAATTTCTCTCTGAACACCTGGCAGGAGGAAGCTTAGCTCATGATGTCACATTTTGCCCTCCTGATGCATTTGTAGTACCTGTGGGGTATGAGTAGGTAAGTCCCGGGGAATTTTACAAATGTGTTACTCACATGCGTTGTTGACATTTTGGAAACATTGTCTGTTTGGAGTTGATCTTGGATCTTGGAAGATCCTTCAACTAGGCCTACCTGCTTCCTCAACTATATGCCTACTCTCTTATTTCAGTGCCTGAGCCACATGTCTTGGCAGAGGCCGGCTGAGGAGATTCCTATGAACCAACTTGGGCCTCAGGGCAAATAGAAACTTGAGGGCCTTAGAATTTAGAATTCTTCTTGGGGAGTCCTTTGAGTTGGTTTGACTTGTGCCACCTGTCCCTGAAAACTACCTCAGCAGTTGCTTAGAAAGGGGTGAGGAGAAAGAACCTCTAAGAATGGGAAGAGCATGTTCATTTCATAACCTCTGGACCTGGATCATTCAACATGGTTGTCCCTATTACCCATGGGACAATTGAATCCTGGAAATGTGGCTAGTGCCGCTGAATGAAAATTTTCACTTTAATTTAAACTTGAAAACTTTCAATTTTAATTTTAATTTCAGTTATTTGAAAATGGCATGGTTGAAGTTGAGTATGCAAATTATTTTTAACCATACATTTTATGTTTAAATTTTATGAAATCTAAATACAGCACATGTATTTCTGATGACAGTTTAGTTCTTGGATTGAAATATATTACAAACATAAAATACACACATGACTATATTAAAAAAGTAAAATACTCAATAGTTTTATTTAAAAATTTATTTATTTATTTTTATAAAGGGGAAAGGGAAGGTAAAAGAGAAGGATAGAAACGTCAGTGTGTGCCTGCCTCTTCCGTCCCCACCTAGGGACCCAGCCGGCAACTTAGGCATGTGCACTGCTTGGGCATCTAACCAGGACCCTTTGGTTCAGGGGTGGGTGCTCAATTCACTGAGCCACACCAACCAGGGCCCATTAACAGTTTTTTTTTTATTGATTACATGTGAAATGGTAATACTTTGGATATACTGGATAAAATAAAATACAATATTAAAATTAATTTTACCTTTTTAAAAAACATGTTATTAGATATTTGTGATCCTATATTGGTTTGCATAATTGGAACAGGACTCTCTAGACCATGAATCATCCCACTCCTCTCCACTTCCATAAACCAAGGGTCACCTAAGTGACCCTGATTGCAGCTTTTTGGTTTGGTTTCTTAATCTTTGCAGCTTTGGGTCTCCTTTGTAGGTGTTGGCATTGCTTATTTTCTCCAGTCACTTGCTCGGAGGTAAGAGCCACAACGGTGGCCTGGCAATTCCTAACTTGTCGCTAGGGGGAGCTGCCTCGCAGTTTGTTTGCCGAGCAACTGGTGGCCCGGAAGAAGTTCCTTGCCCCGCCTCACTCCCCGCAGGTTGCTTGCTGGATGACTTCCGGAGGGGCGGGGGAGGACTTGAAAGGCTTGGGGAGGTTGCAGCGAGCTGGGTTTGGTGGCTGCGGCGTAATGACCACGCTCCGGGCCTTCACTTGCGACGACCTGTTCCGCTTTAACAACATGTGAGTGAGATGCGCGCTGGGCAAGTGCTGGTGATGGCTCTGCCTCACCTGGGCTGGGTTCGAGGAACCAACCCCGCCCGCCGCCTCTTGGGGAGTGGGGTTGCTGACTTCGAGCGGCGGACTGGGCTGGAGCACTGACTGCCCTACTGAACTTGGCCAGAGCGCTCAAACATCATCCCATAGCTCTGTACCGGGCGGACTGTCTCTCCTGGTGGTTGTCAGGCTGCGCTGGGGTGGTCGGAGGTAGGGGGGCCGGACCTCAGTCCACAGCTTGGCCCCCGGCCCTGCTGCCTTAACAGCCAGTGACTCGGCTTCCTCTTCATGTTGCGGAGACGCCGAAAGTACTGGCCGGGGAGGTCGTTGCGAGGTCAGTAGCTAACAGCTATATGTTTGTTGGAACCCACCCGATGATAAAAATTAACTTGTAAGTAAGCGAAACGGCATTGTGATCTTGGTATCTCCCCGCAGCAGTCAAGGTTTGATTTTGTACCTCTTGTTACTGGAGCGGCGATCCCGGGCCGGACGGCTTTTTTTTCTGCTGTGTAGTCAGGGTGTGGGCTCATTCTGGTGAAGGCCCATTTGTTGCAGTTTCTTTCAGTCCAAGTTCTCAGGATACGTGACTTGTTAGGTACCCTTTTTTTTTTTTTTTTAAGAGAACTTTTTGCCCTGGCTGGTGGCTCAGTGGATAAGGCACCAGCCTGCGAACTCAAAGGTCGCTGGTTCTATCCCCAGCCAGGGCACATAACCAGATCTCCAGCCAGGTCTGTAGCTGGAGGCAGGTGAAGGGCAACCATACGTTGACGTTTCTCTCCCTCTTTGCCTCTCTCCCTCTTCCTCTCACTCTAAAAATAATAACTAAAATCTTAAAATGTTTTATTATGAAAATCTATGAACAGTTTGCCATGTATAGGCACATCAGCTATACATGCTGCAGTTAACATTTTGCTACATTGCCTTCATCACATATCCATCCATCCATCCATCCACCCACCCACCCACCTACCTGCCCCATATCAACTTTTGAAGGATGGACAGAATGTTGATGATGAGAAAGGTTCTGAAGAAGGAAGAGGGTGTTAGGGTGAGAAAGCTTGGGGCATGGCCTGACAACTGGGAAATGAGTGTGACTGGTGGTGGGTTCCTGTAACTGTGTAGCCAGAAAAGATGGTGAAACAACTTTTGCTCCATTGTCCAGGGGGTTACACTTGATCCTGTTGGGAGAATTTTTTTTGGTCACCTCCCAGTTGAAACAACCAAATTAAGGCAATTTTTGTTGAGCTCTAGCTGATCCCAGTGTTGGCACTGTAATAACCCATGTAATACAATTCTCTGAGTAAGTAGTTTCATCCCCATTTTGTGTATGAACAGAGCGAGGTACTGAGCGCTGAAGTGAGTTGTCTGAGGTGTTAAGAGCCTTGTAGTGGGAGTGGGTCAAACAAGGACTCTAATCCTGGGAGATTGACCCAAGAGCAGGGGTTCTTAAAAAGTGGTCCCTGACCTTTGGGGAACATTTTGGAAATGCAGATTCTCAGCTGTTTGAGAGCCATTGCTCTGAAGCCCACACTCTTGAGCACAGAGCTGTATGGGATAAGAGATTAGAGAAGGTATACCAGTCAGGTAAGCCATCCCGGAGGTCTTGGCAATGGCCCAGAGATGACGATTTATCTAAGGCTTGGGTTTGGCCTTATGCAGGCCTGGGAATTGACAGTGTGCCTTGAAGCTTTAGGAATAGAAAAGGCAAAGCTTCTTGGAGATCTAATTGAAGATCTGGGAAGGGACAACGCTATTTTATATGAAAATGAAAAGAGAGAAGGCAAATAAGCATATGTACAATAAAACGTTAGGTTTCCAACAATCATTCAGCTTAACAAGGCCTCTTCAGAGTACACCAGTAGAGGAACTCCTCTTCCTCCCCTGTTTCTTTTATTTCTCTGGGACATTTCTATAGAGAACTCTGAGAATCAGATCAAGAATTGACAAAAGCATTGGATATAGAAACATTAGAATTAATTTAACAAGTTTTTTTATTCTTGGAAAATTATTTGTGTACCTATTTATAGAGCTTATCGGTGATTGAAGGAGGAAAAATTATCTTTACGAAATTTACATTTTAGAGGGGAAAACAAAATAAGTACTTAGTGTTCAGTACAAAGATAATGAAAGCAAGAAACAGAAATAGGATGTGAGTAAGATTCAACTTTAGGTAGGGTGTTAGGGAAGGTGTCACCGAAGAAATACCTTGGAGAGTTGACTGGGTGAGCCATTTGGATATTGGAATTGAGGAAATTCCAGGCAGAGAGAACTGTAAGTGCACAGGTACCTTTCAGACACAAGGAGTAGTCTAGTGTGGCTGGAGCAGGAGTAAGTGTGGGAGTGTGAGGTGACGAGGTCACAAAGGGCTGGATCTTGGTGAGGCTATCATAGGACTTGGGATTCTCTGCCATGTACACTGAGATACCTAGATGTAGAGGTCAGATAGGCAGCTGGGCATGGAAGTCTTAAGTTTAGTTTTGGGTTAAAGATAGAAATTTGGGGTCAACACTATGTAGATGGTATTGAAGCCCAGAGTCTAGTGACATGAGTTATGGAGTGAGTGTAAGTAGAAAAAAAGGCTCCAAGATGGTGCCCTAAGGCATCAATTGAATGTTAGAGTGACCACATAGTGGCCCAGTGAGGCGGGAGAAAAACCTGATATTGGGGTCTTGAAAGCAGAACTGTTGCAGTTATTTCAGGTGGAGGGAGTGGGGAACTGTGTTAAGAATTGCTGATGGGTAATTATAAAATATATTTGTAGATTTCTTTCAGAAGGGAGTGGAGATTGCAGGAGCAGGGTCCTGGGTAGTGGAGGTGATGGGGTCTGCTTACCAGAACTCCAGGCATGGTTACATGAGGACAAGTAGAGTAAGAGTGTAGAAGCTTATTAAATGGGTGGCATCAGTGGTGGGAACTTGGTGAAGATTTCTTCTTACTGTTGTATTTTCGTTGTGAGAAAGAAAGCAGCTGAGATCAAGAAGTGGGGTGTGTGTGGCCTGTTGGAGAGTTGAAGCAAGAGGAGAGGATATGTTAGACCCAGGTGTGCACTGGAGCCCCTCAAGATTGTTTTGGTCGGAGCTATTTTTATGATAATTCTAAGGTGGTTTTTTGCCTTTTCTATTTTTATTCTTCCACAAGTGCATGGACTTTTTCAGATGTGTGATTTTGCAACAGCAAGTATAACAGATGTGAGAATCTGCTGTCTTCTATTAGGCCAGGTATTAAAAAAGATCTGTAAAACTGTTAAAACAATGCCATTCTTCTCACTAAAATTTTTAAAATAAAGTGTTTCTTAAATATTTATCATGCAACTTCATAGTAAGTCTAGGTAAACATGTTGAAATATATGATGAAATAATTTGTCTTTGGCAATATAATCACATGTGAAGAATGGATGCCCAGAGCAACACCATCCTAGTCCCTAGAGTTTGACTGATTGCATTTGCCTTCACATTGCTGTATAGATAACACACCACAAATGAACATCACTTTCATTCTACTTTACAGTTCTTTTTCTTTGTTAACGATATTGGCAATTCCATACAAATTTTTTTTTAATGGCTTTTAAAAATTATTGCTCTAATAATTTGATCAATTCTATTGGCTAAGCATTGATAATAAATGTCTGTCCTCTTATTGCTTATTTCTTTAAAAAGTTGTTATTTTTCAGAGAAGGTGCTAAGCACAGTGTTAGCTTGTAAAAGGCACTTAGTATTAATCTCCCTTTCCGTTAAGCAATATTCATATTTATAACAAGGGTCTTTCTATATAGTACCAAAATCAAAATGGTCAGTATTTTTATTCACCCTCCTACCAAAAAAGGGACTGGCCATGCCTATCTCTACAACCTGAAAGGCTTCTTTTCTACTATTAGGCTTTGATTATTTTATTTGATTTTACTTAAAAAAATTTTAAGTTAATTGGAGTAACGTTGGCTAATAACATTATATGACATACACACACACACACACACACACACACACACACACATATACACGCACAGCATTTGACATCTATGTATTCTATTACATGCTCCCCATCCAAAGTCTAGTTTCCTTCTGTTACCATATATCTGACTCTATCCACTTGGCCCTTCCCCACCTCATTTCTCTGCCGATTTCTATCATTCTCTTCTCTATATCTATGATCATTTCACTTATTTCACTTAGCATAAGACTCTCAAGATTTATCTATGTTGTTACAAAGGCAGTATTTCATTTCTCTGATCTGAGTA
The DNA here is from genome assembly GCA_004026585.1 of Noctilio leporinus. Taxonomy (NCBI): domain Eukaryota; kingdom Metazoa; phylum Chordata; class Mammalia; order Chiroptera; family Noctilionidae; genus Noctilio; species Noctilio leporinus. The sequence continues at coordinate 95,072 of PVIW01002652.1, forward strand.
TATTCCATCATCATTTTTGTTCAACCATCCATCAGGGAACACTTGGCATGTTTCCATATCTTGGCTATTGTAAATAAGCTGTAGTGAAAATAGGGGTACTTTATTTTTATGTATAAGTGTTTTTGGGTAAATACCCAGAAGAAGAATTGCTGGATCATACGGTAGTTCTACTCTTAACTTTTTGAGGATATTTTTTGTTTTCTGTGTAGCTGTACTAATTTACATTCCCACCTACAGTATACAAGGGTTTCTTTTTCTTCCCATCCTCTCCAACACATATTTCATCCCTTTTTGATAATAGCCATTCTAACAGATGTGAGGTGATGTTTCATTGTGGTTTTAATTTTCGCTTCCCTAATAACTAGTGATGTTGTATGTTTGTTGACTGTATGTCTTCCTTGGAAAAGTGTCTATTCAAGTCCTCTGCCCATTTTTTTTCTTTTTAAATTTTTTTTCTTACTGTATTACATTCATACTATTCCTTCCCCCTCTCTCCTCTCTACCCATTTTTAATTGAATTTTGTTATTTAAAAAAAGATTTTATTCATTATTTTCAGAGAGAAGGGCAGAAAGGGAGGAAGAAAGGGAGAGAAGCATCAATGTATGGTTGCCTTTTACCTGCCTCCAGCTAAGGACCTGGCTGTAGACCTGGCTTGCAACCTGGTTATATGCCCTGGCTGGGGAATTGAGCCAGCAGCCTTTGAGTTTACAGGCTGGCACCTATCCAATGAGCCACACCAGCCAGGGCTGTTGTTGAGTTTTATGAGTTCTTTATATCTTTTCCTATTTGGTTGGTTGGCTTTTTGTTTTGTTGATGGTTTCTTTTGCTTAGCAGCGGTTTTTAGTTTAATGTAGTCTCATTAATTTCTTTTTGCTTGGTTTCACTTATATTTGAGATCCAGTTCACAAAAACACTTCTGTGACCAATGTCTATAAGTGTAGTGCCTGTGTTTTCTTCTGTGAATTTATTTCAGGTCTTACATTGAAATTTTAAACTTGGAGTTAACTTTGTGTATAGTGTAAGATAGCACTTCATTCTTTTGCATATGGCTCTGCAGTTTTCCCAACACCATTTCCTTTTTCCATTGTGCATTCCTGGCTTTGTTGTCAAAAACTAGTTACCCATATATGTGTGGGTTTATTTCTGGGCTCTCAGTTCTGTTCTGTGTGCCTGTTTTTCTGCCAAAACCATACTACTTTGATTACTGTAGTTTTGTAATATAGTTTGAAGTTAGGGAGTATGATACCTCCAGCTTTGTTAGTTTTTCTCAAGATTACTTTGGCTATTTGGGGTCTTTGTGGTTGCATACAAACTTTAAAAAAAGTTACTCATGCAAAATGGGTGAAAGTGGTTAAAAGGTATTAAACATAGTTAGAAAATAAGTGATGGCATGTAATGGATAGTATGGTGAGTATAATTAATAATACTGTTGCATATTTAAAAGTTGCTAAGTGAATAGATCTTAAAAGTTCTTACCACCATTAAAAATTTTTGCAACTATCATTTTGCAATATGGCCATTAGGTAATTTAAACCATCTTCCTTAGCTTAAAGTTGATTTTAAAGTGGATTTGGCATGTTTTGATTTCCTTGTTCATATTATTATTATTATTGGTTTTAGTTTTAATGGACTTATTTAAACTGGTTTTGTAAACACTACTTACTTCTGACATTTCTCATTTCTTTCAGTAACTTGGATCCACTTACAGAAACTGTATCCTTTTTTTAAAAAAGTTAACTGAAGGCTTAATCAGAGTGAGGAAAATGGAGAAACAATGAGGAATATTAGACAAGTACTGAAAAACTTTAAAACTTGTAGGTACGGAAACATTAACAATATTGCAAGCAATTTACAAAAACAACTGGGAATAAGAATTGTCTTAAACCTGACTGACAAGCTGCTAATATAATGACCTCATAAATCTATAACAATGCAGCTTCCCTGCCCAGCTTCCCTCTCACTGGTAAGTATGGCTGTACACAACTGAAAGTAGTGAGTTCAGCAAGATGGATTATTTCTGTCTGTTGTGGATGAAGTCTGGAAATGATGAGCAGTACAGGGCAGGTGGTGGTTCTGTGTACTCACCAGTGACCAGGTTGTGCACCTGAACCTCTCTGTCATTCCGGGGTGGCCTTGGCCTTCCTATCCCATGGCTGACAGAGCAAAAGGCATCACGTCCATGTCCCTGTCAGGAGGATCAAGAGAGGGGAAGTAATGTGTCCTTCCCATTCAGGGGTGCCTTTGGGAAGTACCATACAGTCCTTCTGTATCTCACTGATCTGCACCTGTCTAAAAGGTTACACTTATCTAAAAGTCCCAGAATGTGCCTAGCTTTAAATTGGGACTCAAAGACAGGATTTTAGATAAATAGGCAAAGACATGTTAAGGTATTAATAGGCAAACTCCACATTCTGGGCAGCTTAAAACAGAGTTGGATATCTGGGTTATCCATATCCAGGGTAGGATAGTAATATTAACCAATAATGTAATAAAAGAGGGCATATATGAAGCTAGTGAACGTATTAGGAGTTTAGTCTCACCAGTCAAAAGACATTCAAATTAAAACCAAAATGAGATGTAATGTTGTATCTATTATGAGGAATTTTAAAAAAGGATAAAACTCAGTGCTATAAGGGTAAGGTTACAGGAATATTCTCATAAATTGTTAGTGAGGGTGTAAACAAACTGTAGTAGTTTTCTGGAAGGCACTTTAGTAATGTAATTTTTAGTAAAATTTAGTAATTTCCTAGAAGTGGAAAATAATGAGCAAAAGAGGTAATAATGTCAGGGCATGGCAAATTAAGGTGCATGAGCCAAGTTGGCCTACAGCCTGTTTTATATACATGTATAAAGTTTTATTGGGACACATCTATATTGAGTAATTTACTGTTATCTGTGGCTTTTGTCCATGGCTTTTCCAGTTTGAGTACTGGCAACACACACCATATGGACCATGTATCCTAGAATATTTACTATCTGGCCTTTTACATAAAATGTTTGTTAATCCCTAGGTGTGTCATTTCAAAAATATTTGTTGCAGAATTATAATACTAAAAATTGGGGGTAACATTTATATATAACAATAAAGAAATGGCTAAATAAATTATTCTGTATTCATAAAGGATTTTAAAGTTTTTGAGAAAGTGGAAACAACCCAGATATACAGAGTTAAGAGATAGTATACTTAAAGTGTCTTTAAGTATTACACAATGTAAGAGCATACAGCAGTAAAAATGACCTGTAGATAGAAGAAATAGGGCTACATATAAAAAACAACAGCTGAAAAAATCTCCAAAGGTTTCATTTTTATTTTTAAAACTATGACCTATTAAGGACCTTCCCATGTTTCAAAAAAAGTAAAAGGATTTTGAAGACTTCTGAATGACACATAAATTTTCACTGCATAATAAGGGAAAATATTAGGATGCAAATAAACTTTAATGGTGTACATCCAATTACCTGTAAAATTCACAGTAAAAGTCTAATAATCCTGGTGAAGCCATATTTGAAAGTAACCTACCAGTTTCTTGTGGTTGATGAATAGGTCTCCGGCATTTAAGACTTGGTGGTCTGTCATTTTAGCAGTATGTTTGAAGAGTATTAAAAATAAAGCTTGTCCTTCAGAGGAGCGTTTGAAGAATTTACTGAACAGGTTTTCCAGGAATTATTTTTTAAATATATGATTGATGTCCTTTTATAGCATTTGATCAGCAAGCTTACACTAAGAATATAGGAATGAGTACATGTCACTAAGGACAATAGGGTTGAAGAGTTAAGTAATGAACAAATTATTGAGACATGCTGTTAAGTCAGCTTTTATTTGCATTGTTAGAAATGGAAAATTTGAATCAATGGAAGGGAGAACTGGGGAATTGTTAAGTTGCCTCTGGAAGTAGTTTTCTTTGTTTTGTTTCCAAAGTAAGAAGCAGTTTATTATGGAGAGAAGAAAAAATTCTCATCCAAAATATAGAAATCTGTACAGCTTTGCCACAATCAATACGGATTTATAACAAAACAGTTCATAAAGTACCAAATAAAAGATGACTAGGAAGTACTTAATTTTAAAGTTACTTTCTCAGTCTCACAGCTGAAGCTAAAGTAGAAATCAGTTACTAATTTTTCCTGCAATTATGGGAAAATAAACATATTCAGCACTATGTCCCAAGCTCCAGGGATAGAGAGAACATTCATTACTCATAGTCTTAGCGGAGTCAGAGGATAAAAAAATAAGAGTATCAGATGAGGGTAAGTGCTATGCAGAGATTTAGGATATGGTGTGATCAGTAGGGAGACAGATTACAGAACTTTGGAGTCCTGGTTCTCTGCTTTCTAGTAGATGCTGTGGTCTCCACTCACATTTGAGGTTGTATGTTCAGGTAATTGTTAAAAATGAATGAACAAAACAAACAACAAGCAAAACAGAACCAGACCAGATACATGAATACTGTGAGTAGACCTTCAGTGGGCAGGAGGAAGTGGGGAGGAGGGAGGGAGAGGTAAAGAAGGGGAGCAGTTTAGACAAGAACCTAGTATGGAAGAACCATGGACATGGACAACAAGTGGGATTGACTTTGTTGGGGAGTGGGTGGGTGGGGAAGGGGACAGAAGGAAGTAAAAAGGGGATGGATGTAATACAACAATAGAATTAAATAAAAAATAAATAAAAATTTAAAATAAATTGCATAACATACTACAAAAAATTAATGCTAATCTAAATATTTCACATGATGATTAGAGATATCACACATATATAGAGCTAGGAATAAAACAGCAATATACTTTTTAAAAGAAACTTTCTTTAAAATACCCCCTTCACGGAGAACTTGTTACTGTCCATTGCTTTTCATACTCCTTAACAACACTCTAGTATGGGATTCCTTTTTACTTACAGTACCTTGCCCATTGGCCAGAGTATTTCATTGTTGCAGAGGCACCTGGTGGAGAGTTAATGGGCTATAGTAAGTATGATGCTACTAGTACTTTTTTGGATAGGTAGTTAAGATTTTACAGGTTTCAACTGATTTAAATTGATAAAGAATTGAAGGTATCATGATATCTGTAATTTTATTTCCTTTTCAGCCATTAAACAAATCACTGCTTCTATAAATTAAAATTTTGTCATTTTCTTTATAATGAAAATGTACCAAAAAGTAATTTTATATTTATGTGTAAACTCACGTTTATTAATGAATGCAATCTTTGTTGACAGTTATGGGTAAAGCAGAAGGCTCAGTCGCTAGGGAAGAATGGCACGGGCATGTCACAGCTCTATCTGTTGCCCCAGAATTTCGACGCCTTGGTTTGGCTGCTAAACTTATGGAGTTATTAGAGGAGATTTCAGAAAGGTGAGATCCTGCTTTTCTAATAATAATTTATGACCCTGACCATTTGATTTTTCTTTCTGTGCACATTTATAAGATTTTTTTCTCTCCCCTCCAGGTTGCATAAATATTATGCTTTAGAGTTCACAGGAATTTTCATTTTTAGCCTCCAGTATTCTTCACAACAATTCTGTCACATATCAGAATGGTCTTAGTTTCTATTTTGAGGAAAATTAAGGCAAAGTAAGTGACCTGCATAGGCTTCTAAGCAGGTAATGGGTAATTGGTGGAATCAAAGACTAGCCCTCAGGCTTTCTTTTAGTGTTCTTGCCACTATGGTAGATATTCCCAAATTCCCTGTTAACATTGCCCTTGGCATCTTAATAATTTTTCACAGCGCCCCTTGGCCAAAAGGAACACTTGAGTCTTTAGCAGTTGTGCCTGAACTACTTAATAAGTATTTATATCCTAACAACCAAGTAGAAAAAAAATAACTTGAAAGAAAAAAATATTTCAATTTCATTGTTACATAACTGTGGTTATGGACTAATGAGATGCATGCATTGTTGGGTATTGTATGACCTCTCAAACCTTGGAAACAGATGGACACAACCACCTGCATTCCTATTTTCATCTTGATTTGTGTGTGTGTGTGTAATCCTAAGAATTGTATGTGTGTATGTGTGTGTGTAATCCTAAGAACTGTGTGTGTGTCTAATCCTAAGAACTGCCAAAAACCTGGCTTCCTCAAGATACCATCATGAAAGGGAATGTAACATGATGTAATGTTGCTTTTTGTTTATGCATTTAAAAAAAAATTTTATTGTTTATTATTTTTAGAGAGAGGGGAAGGGAGAGAGGCAGAGAGGGAGAGAGACATCAATGTATGGTTGCCTTTCATCTGCCTTCAGCTACAGACCTGGCTGGGGACCTGGCTTGTAACCTGGTTATGTTGCCCCGGATGGGAATCGAACCAGCGACCTTTGGGTTTGCGGGCCGGCACCTTACCCACTATGCCACCAGCCAGGGGCATTTTTTAACTATGTCAAAAAGTAGTAGCTTGCTAGTACCTGATATACAAGATTTGTCTGTGTTTTCCCTATAGCACCTCCAAGTTTTGGGCACTTTGCAGCAGTTTTGGAAACTGCCAAAATTACGGCTTTTTAAAAAAGATCTGTTGTATGTATTAGACATCCTCATTATGTGAGGTAAAAACAAGAGTAATATTAAAAAAGGACCGCTCCTGCTAGCCTATTCTAGAAGAGATACGAGACTTATGTATAAGTTTAACTGATTGTCAAGCTGCCATTTTTACTGTACTTGAAATGCTTAGAAACACGTAGGAAAGGGAATAGCTGCTGAGAAGCACTGTGAGGTTCTTCATGGAACTAATGAACTTATTAAAGGTAAATTTTAAAGAAGTAACCATGGCGTGAAAATTCTCCTAGCCAAGTTGGTAACAAGAGGAACTTGAGTTCCTTCAGAGAAGAGAGGAAATAATGTTGTTTTAGCTGAAAAAGAAATCAACTCTAGTTCTTAAGAATACCTAAGATTTAAGTAATCTTTATTTGTATGGGTGTGTACATATACTTATATCCATCCATTTATATCTATATAGATATAGATATGCATGTATACATGTTTTTAAGTATGTACATTAAAAGTAGAAATAGTATATAACTTCTAAACAAGTAGAGTAAAATTAGAATGACAGAAATTAATTTAAAAGAGGAGAGAAAAAACAAAGTGACAAAACAAAAAGTATCAAGTAAGATGGTAGTTGTGAATCCAAATATTTTCAGTAATTACAGCAGTAAAGGTTAATGGACTAATGACTCCAATTAAAAGTCAAAGACTTGAGGATGTTATTCTAAATGAAATTAGCCACAGAAAGATAAATACTGCATGATTCCACTTACATGAGATATGTAAAATAATTAAATTCATGGACTCAAAGAATGGAATGTGGTGGCCAAGGGCTGGGGTTGGTGAAAGTGGGGAGTTACTAATCAGCAGACATCAAGTTTTAGTTAAGCAAGATAAGATCTTGAGTTGGCTGTACACATTGTACATGTAAAAGCAATAACGTATTGTACATTTACAGTTTATTTAGATCTTATGTTGTTAGGAAATAAAATTGAATTAAAAAGGAAATAAAATTGAAAAAAAGACTGTCAGAACTGGTTAGAGAAAGATTGAAAGTAATTTTTACAGTTATGCAAATTCTACTCAAAAGACAGTTGGTATACTTAATAGTAACAGTATAGTTCAATAATTACTGGCATAAAGAGTCATTGACTATTGATAAAAGATTTAATCCTTCAGGAAGCTATAACAAAAAATTTTATGTAACAAGTGACAAAGATTCAAAGTAAGGATACAACACTTGGCAAAACTACACAGAGAAATATACAGTCATCATCATAATGGGAGGTTTGAACATGCATCCTTCTAAATGTTAGATGAAACAAATTGATTAAGGGTCAAGGATGGGGTCAATGAACTCTTTCTGGGCTAGATAGTAAATATTTGGATTTGCAGGCTATCTGAGCTCTCTATTACATATATATATATGCTTCAAAATTGTGAAAAACAATTTTTAGCTTGCAAGCAGTACAAATATATTGTGAGCTGATCCTGACTTAAAGAATTTCAATCAGTAGCCAAAAATCTTTTCACATAGAAAACTATGGCTTTTCTGGCAAAAATTTAATCATTCTATTTAAGAAATAATAACTACAAGTTCAATTTTTAAAAAAGACTTTATTGATTATTTTTTTAGAAGGGAAGGGAGAGAGGCAGAGAGGGAAAGAGACATCAATCCATGGTTGCCTTTCACCTGCCTCCAGCTAAGGACCTGGCTTGCGACCTGGCTTGCGACCTGGTTATGTGCCCTGACTGGGAATCGAATCAGCAACCTTTGGGTTCACAAGCTGTCTGGCACCTTATCCACTGTGCCACTAGCCAGGGCCTAAGTTAAATTTTATACAAACAAAATGAGGGAACATTTTCAACCTAATTTTTTTTTTTTTTTAAAGATTTTATTATTTCCAGAGAGAGGGGAAGTGGGTAGGCAGAGAGGGAGAGAAGCATCAATGTATGGTTGTCTTTCACCTGCCTCCAGCTACAGAGCTGGCTGGAGACCTGGCTTGTGACCTGGTTATGTGCCCTGGCTGGGAATCGAACCAGCAACCTTTGGTTTGTAGGCCGGCACCTTATCTACTGAGCCACCAACCAGGGCTACAACTTACTTTTTTTTTTAAGTTTGGGTTAACCTTGATAATAAAATGTGACAATAGTAGAAAAGAAAATTGGAGGAAAATCTCACTACAGATGCAAAAATCCCAGAAAAATCTTAGTAAAATGGATTCATCAGTTTATCGGGCAAGGTTGTTTTAATGTTAGAAAAGCCCGGCTGGTGTGGCTTGGTGGATTGAGCACCAACCTGCAAACTGAAAGGTCATCAGTTTGATTTCTCAGTCAGGGCACATGCCTGGGTTGCAGGCCAGGTCCCCAGTTGGGGGTGTGCGAGAGGCAACTACACATTGATGTTTCTCTCTTTTTCTCTCTCCTCCCCCCTCCCTCTCTCTCAGAACTAACTAAAAAAACCCAAAAAAGTCAGTAACTATATTCTACTTTAATAAAGGAGAGCAATTATTGCAGAAAATGCTTTAATAAAATTGAATATTCTTGATTAAAAATTGTTAGCAGACTAAGAAGTAGAAGGTGAAAACTTTCTTAAACTGAAAAAAAGAGGCTCTAGAAAAATGTTTCGTATGTAGATTGGAATGCATTAAATGTTTTCCTTTTAAAATATGGGACAAGACAAGGACACCTAAAGTCTGCCCCTATTCAGTAATATACTGGAAATACTAGACAGCACCACCAAACCAAGAAAAAAGTAAAAGATACGAGGATGGAGAAGAAACATTTACTTTGTATTGATAAGATTGTGCAAATAGAAAAGCCATAAGAATCTTTAAGTAAATGCTTAGGCCAGTGATTTTTAATCATCATCTCATGGCATAAACTAATTCCTAAAAAATATGTGGTCCACCAAAAAAAATACAATTTTTGCCAATCCGACAAAAAATAGGTGGTTATTGCCTTTTTTTTTTTTTTTTTTTAATACTTGGCAATCTAAGAGGTCAGTACCCCTGATTAAATAGTCAGATATTGCAAGTTTTAAAATATCATGCGGCATGCCAGTTGAAAAATTGCTGGTTCAAGTTAAGCAAAGTTGTTGGAAAAATTTAACAAGTTGCAAGACCTCTTTAAGTTCATAGTTTTATTGAGAGATTAAAGATGACCTACCTACCTAAATGGAGAGATAAAACTGCTGTGGCAAAAAAAAAAAACAAGAAAAAAAAAAAAAAAAAAAACTGCTGTGGCATAGGGGACTTTATGTAGTAAACTGGTAATTGGTTCACAGAGCCAATGTAATTGCAGTCAAAATCTCAAGTATTTTTTTTTGTGGGACTTAAATTGATTCTGAAACTTAATAGGGGAATGGTAAGAGCCAAAGAGAGATAATATGTTCTTGAACAACAAAATGGGCAGATTGGCCTCTTCAGATACCAAGCTGTAATGATTAAGACCATGTGTTAGGGCTAAAGTAGTTGTCTAGAGCAGTGGAACAGAATTTGAGAAACAGTTCCAGGAATATGTAATTTTTACATACCTCAGGGGAGGCAATTGTAATGACAGAAGGATGCACTTTTCAGTAAAAGTGGTGGCACAATTGGATACCCATATGGGAAAATGTTTTTTCCCAATTACATTCTTACTATATGCAAATCAATTCCAGATTTATTAAAAACCTAGATATAAAAAGCAAAATTAAAAGCTCTTTGAAGTTAATATAGGAGAGTGTCTACCTGATCTCAAGGTAGAAAACTTCTAAGACAAGCCATAAAAAATGCTAACTGTAAAAGAAAGGTTCATATTCTTGTATTTAAGTTCATTCAAGTGAAGTAACTTTGCTCATCAAGTGATACTGATGCCCCGATTGGTGTGGCTTGGTTGGACAACGTCTTATCCCATACACTGAAAGGTTTGTGGTTTAATTTCTGGTCAGGGCATATACCTAGGTTGCAGGTTTTATCCCTGGTCAGGGCGGGTATGAGAGACAACTGATTGATGTTTCTCACATGGATATTTCTTTCCCCTCCCTTTTCCTTTTCTCTAAAAATCAATGAGCAATGTCCTTGGGTGAGGATTTAAAAAAGAGATATGTAAGGATAATGATAAGATAAACCACAAATTAGAAAATGATATGTAAACTGGAAAAAAAATTAGTGACATCCTTTACACAATGTTGAATATCCAGAATATACAGAACTAGAGCATAAGGAAGAAAAAAACATAAGAGACCAAATAAGAACTCCAGAACAAGAAGTCTACATGTCCTGCAAAAATATATTCAGCTTCATTAGTAATCCAAAATGCTAATGAAATGCCATTGTGCCCTAAGATTTTCAAAAATAAAGTGATGCAACAAGCCTTGGTACTGTGGTGGTGGAGCCTTGCCACTTCTGTGGGAGTGTAAGCTGGTTCAAGTAGATTGAGAAAACAGACTAATCTAATAAAGTTGAGGATGTGCATACCCCAGTGAGGCAGTGATGACATTCCTAGCTATAGATGTGCCACATGGGACACAACAAAAATATTAATTGTAGCAGTCTGTAATAGTAAAAACTGGAAATGTTAATCTGTAGAAACACAATTGTAGCATATGTCCATACAATGGAATGCTAAACAAAAGGCGGATTAATAAGCTCCAACTGGGCTGACTTGAAAGATACTGAGAAACCTATCACTAAAGAATAAAGTATGTTTCCATATGTACAAAGTTTATAAACAGGAGCAACGGAACTGTAACAGGTGGCAAATCTACAGCAAAAAGCAAAGAGCTAATGATTACGAGAGTTGGGACATGGTGACCTATAGTAAAAGAGTTCACTGACTGTCTTCTAGCCCTCTGGTCCCTCTAATTTCCTATAGCTACACTTGGGCCATGGCCACCCATGCTTGCTTCGAAACCTTTAATTTGTATATATGAGTGAGAAAGTATGACTTAGTTGGTCAAGTGAGCATGTCAATTATATGATATAAAATATACAGCAATTTTTAAGCCAGTTAGCAGAATTGTGGCAAGTGAAAAATGCTTTTTAAAAAGTCTATTGTTTGAGAAAATGTACTTTAAGTTTTGAGTATTAGCATATAAATAGTTCTTTTTATACAGTGAAATAATTAGAAGTCCTTAGCAATATTTAAAAAATGGATTTATGATGTAATCAGCTGTATGGTCCTATTACTACCATTCTATGAGTAGTAATCAAAGTAAAATCAGCTATTGTTTAAAAATATATGTGTGTGTGTGTGTGTGTGTGTGTGTGCGCCTATTCTTTCTAGTTTTCTCACATTCTAACATTTTCCTTTTCTAAAAAAAAGAAAAGGTGGATTTTTTGTTGACCTCTTCGTAAGAGTATCCAACCAAGTTGCAGTCAACATGTACAAGCAGCTGGGCTACAGTGTCTACAGGACAGTCATAGAGTACTATTCGGCCAGCAATGGGGAGCCTGATGAGGATGCTTATGGTAAGCTGTCTTCTCTGGCAGAATCCCCAAGAGGAAGCCAAACATTTACATTTATTCTTCAGATTGAAATATTGAATTATTTTAATAAATTTAAAGAATTAATTTGTTCGATTTAATATATTTTAAATTTGAAATATTTGGATTTTCTTTAACCTCTCTTTACAAACCTACCAGTATATTAACTAACCAATGGTGAATTACTGTCAATTACTGTCTTACCACCTTATAGACATGTCATTTTACTAAGATTTGTCAAAAGAACATTTGTAATAAGCTGAATCCCAGTTGGGGTTTGGCTGCATCTAGTTACTTGTGATTGAGTTTCACTTTAAGACATTTCTTTTAGAATCTGCTGAAAATGGGGGTAGGAGACAAAACCTCTTATGGGAACTTTGTTGGTGTACTTTAAATTTGATATAAAATGCTTTCAGATTTGGGTACTTATATTAAACTTTGCTTCCTAACAGATATGAGGAAAGCACTTTCCAGAGACACTGAGAAGAAATCCATCATACCATTACCTCATCCTGTGAGGCCTGAGGACATTGAATAACACTGGGCAGTGGTTCTTAGGCTGATGCTTCAGACATTGTATGGACAATACTATTTTCATTGGATGGTCTAAGAGCACAGTCAGAGAAAAGGATTCATTTAGGTCTTCAAGATTTCAAGAAAATATTTTACATCTCATTGTTTCCAGTTAGTTATATCTATACCTATAAAGCTGTCCACTGTGATAAAATGCAATCAAAAAGGCAACTGGGTCAGAAGGAAACATTCTATAGTATGGTTCATAACTGCTATATGCTAGGGAAAAAAACTTGCCCCAGTCTCCTCCTATATTCTATGCCTGAAAACCACTGCTGCATGTATATATTTCTTATTTTGTATTGAACTATTGATTAAAGCTTTAAAAGCATATAAATCTAAATCATATATACATAATAAAATGCTCTGGTGACGCTACAAATGTTTCCTAGATGTTTGTAAAACTAAATTACGATTGAGAAAGCATCATTTAGGATATGTTTCTCAATTCAATTTTTGGTTTATATATAAAACACTTCAAAATGCATACTGGGAACAGTCCCCATCTGGCATACTTAAACTTCTTTTTTAATGCAAAGTAAAGTCTTCCCAGTTACTTGTTTCCATACTGTTAGTCCCAGATCCTTTGTCCCATACTTTCCTTAAATCCTGCCTTTCAAAATATAAAAAGATGCTAAAGTTTATTTAAAGGGGAAAAATAATTAATTCCTAAAGGCCATGTAACTAGATCATAGGCCAACCACATATTTTAATCACCTATAATAGTCAGAAAATATCAAGTAAAAGAAGTAGCTAAAGAAAAACCCACAGAAATGATTATTAAAAAGCTTTCATTTTTGAAAGGATTTATTTTTGGTAGCGTAGAGGGTGAACAAGAAAGGAATCATTTGTATTCTACCGTGGTGGTATGTCCCAGAAAGTGTTACGCATTTCCAGTGAAAACATCACTTTTTTTTCTTGCACATATATGCAACATAAACAGAATTTTAGCTAGACTCTATAAATAGTCACTTTTATTAGCATTTTGACCTGTTTCCACCTCACCCTTTGACTCTTGTGTGTTTTGCCAAAGGATGTTAAAAATCACAAAAGTTCTTCCTCCATTGATTAGGCAGACTTCGCTCCCTCGCAACTGACACCCCAACTGCTGATACTGATGGAACCAGTGAGGCTGAAAACAGATTTCCCTTTTTCCCTTAACAGTCCTATTTTGTTCTATCAAAAACTACCTTATTTTAAAGATAGAATTTAGTAACATATTGATTAGCTTTTACTTCTGTGGGTGAAAAATATATCTGCAAATTTAAAGGAAATAATCTCAGGTCATTTAATTAAGGCAAATATTTCCATGCTTAAGAATGTGAGTAATGTATCATCAAATGCATTATACCTTGGGTGTTTTTCACATGTTCTAAAGCAAGGGTAAGTTTCATGTGTCAAGTGTTATTGGTAATTAGTATGTATAGAAGCACATCAAAGGCTCTAAGAATCCTGGAAAGGGATTTCACTAATAACCTAATCTAGGGTTTCCCAAACTTGAGTATGGAACATTGTTTTTCATTGCAGATTACTACTTTTTAAACAATGCACTACAGAGCTTAACCAGTCTGGGAAACTTAAGGCATAACTGAAATTTGACTGATATGTTCTAGGTAAAAAAGACCTTGTTCAGAAATATAGTCACTGTAAATTACTTTCCAACTAATATTTTGAAAAACACTTAGTATAAATGGTCACAAAAGTAGGAATTTTAGAAGCTAAATTAATCTAAGTACATTCTATTCTATAGGGAACGAACATTTTATCAAGTACTTAATAATGCACTAGGTATGGTTCTTACCTTAATCTTCAAAATTAGTTGGCAAAGTATTAGCTCATTTTATGGTGAAAATAAAGGTTGAATTATATGTCATTAACTGGCAGAGCTGGGAATAGAACTCAAGTTAATATAACTTTGAAGACATGAAAGAGAAAGTTAAAGGTTTCAGGTGTATGTATAAAATATGTATGAAAAAGACAGGTATGTGAAAACTACACCTTAAAAGTTCCTGTACCCCTGGCTGGTGTGGCTTAGTAGATTGAGTGCCAGCTTGCAAACTGAAAGGTTGCTGGTTCAATTCCCAATCAGGGCACATGCCTGAGTTTTGGGCTAAGTCCCCAGATTGAGGTATGGGAAAGGTAACTGATCCATGTGTCTCTTACACATCGATGTTTCTCGCTCTCCCTTTCTTTCTCCTTCCTGTCCCCTCTTTCTAAAAGTAAATGAATAAAATCTTTAAAAAAAAAGAGCTTCTATAGAATATAACTTGAAAACTTAAGAGAAAAAATATTCTTTCAAGTCTGCATTTCCATCCAAAGGAAATGCTAAACCTTACCTTACTTAGATTTCCTAATGTATTATGTAGACAAAAAATGTTTGGATTCAGTCAAAACCAGCAGTTAAAAAAATTCCTTTACTTACAACCCCTCTCCCCTAACTAGTCCAAGAACATTTTAAAAATAATTAAAAAGTAGCTGCCAAAGATTTTGATCAGTTCATTACTGGTGAAATACAAAAACTTACAGGAGTCATCGGAGTTCCAAACTCTTAATTTATAAAAATAATAAAACCATCAATATGAACAAGAAGATCAGGATTCACTCTCATCTGTGTCCTTATCTGGGTCTTGCTCAGCAGCCTCCTTTTCTTGTTGCTGTTTCTTCCAAAGTTTGGCCATGGCCAGGAGCTTGAGGTTCGGTTGGTTGGCAGCATCTTCTGGAAAGATGTAATCATAGTATTCTTCCCAGCCTGCATCAGACTATGGAAAAAAAATTAAAAGGTAAGCAAACATTGCAGAAATACATTTCAGTTACTTCAAAGTGGAGAATTTTCACTGGGAAACCAGGAGTTCAAATTCAATTTATAAAACATCCAAGTCTACTATAGAAAGAACGAGAGCCAGACCTTGAAGACTGGGAGTGAATAAGTAGCTGTTGAATTGGTGTGGCTGCAAGTATGGCTCAGTGAGATAAAATCCCGGTGGAAAAAAGTTCTAAAAATCTAAGCACAGCTTCTCTGTAGTCAACTAAGGAGATATTCAGTGTCTACATTTTGCAATCGAGATTTAAAAACTTTAAAGATTTACTTAATGTTTACCCGATAGTGAAAACCACAGAGCTACATACTTACTCTTTTTTTTTTTTTTTTTTTACATTAATTATTCTGAATTCATACGCCTAACATGTACACCTCCAGTGGGTCATTAACCTCACTTTCTAGAGGTGTCTCTAGTTCAGCTTCCACTATGTTTTAAACAGCCTCCCAATAGGTGTTCCTGCAATCTAAGCCTCCCAAGTCTATCTGCGTAAGAGCCTTCCTATAGCCTACAAAGCCTTCTCTGGATTAGGTCCTACCTAATCCAGATTTTCACTTCCCTCCATCATGACTGTGTAATGCTTCCAAAATACTACACTTCATGTAGTTCTAGAACCAACCAAGAAGGCCTTGCCAAAGTTCTCTCATTTTCCACTCTTGAGTGGACTATATACTCTGTTTCCACATTAGCCAGACTGCAACTGTCTCTTACCCCAGCCTATCTGCTCCCATTCTCAGATTGTACATATGCCACTTAAAAGTACAAATTCCAAGTCAGATGCATTTCTGCTCATTTGACCTGAGATGACCAGTTCCAGAGGTTCAGTTCTTACCCCATCATCAGCCTGGACCTTTCTTCTCTTCTTGACTTTCTCTGGCATGAGTTTATTTACTCTCTCCTTATCTGATGCAGTTCCAAATTCATCTTCAAATCTTCGCCAAGACTCTAACAGCATAAGTCTCTCTTCTTTTTCTTCACAGTTTCTCATGGTTTTATTAGCTTCTTCATAAATCTGTCTGCATTTAATCAAACTTCCTTCTTTCCCTGAAGACAACTCAAACTGAGCAAAACTGATCCATACCTTAAAAAAAAATTATTTAAGAACCAAATTAGCCTTGTCACCCAGAATACAATAATGCAATAATAAAGCTAATTTCTTGTTAATAACACCTGAACATACTAGTTGCTCATATCTTATGTACCAAAGAACATAACATTTACTGTATGCTTTAATATATTAATGTTGAAGCAGTCTGCTTCTGTATCCAATTAGGTAACTGAAATAGTCTTCAAACCATGAGAAGAGTTTTCACTTTTATTCATCCCTATGATATCCATTTTATTCACATGCAGTATAAATACTGACTTGGTATAAGCTTAATATTCCAAAGTCCTCTGAGACTCACAAGTTCTCTTTAGAAGGAAGGAAACCATTTAAAATAAATATATATTTAAAATACAGAAGTAGAATGTTTCTTTAAGATTGCTGATTCAAACAAAATCAAAAATCTATAGAGCACAATGTACCTTGACATGTTGTGTCCGTTGAAGCAGTCGTCGGTAAAGATTGCGTGTTCTTTCAGTTTCTTCCTGCTCAATTTCAAAATCAATGTATGATTTCCAGAGCACCTAAGAAAGATAACTTCATAGGTCAGCCTTGACATTTAAAAAACAACATGTCCCTATCCAAAGCATAGCTTTACCATTCCAACCTAGGAAATTCTGGAACCTAGGCTCCTGTGAACAATTAAAGAACAGATGGCATGTGGATAGAAAAAATAATAGCATTTACATATTGCCACAAACTTGGCTAGAATTCTACAGTAGAGATGAAACAGCCCTGGATTCATTTCTGATTCTCGGAATTTTTCAAGAGCTGGACTTATCAAAGAGCTGAGAAATGTGCCAAGTCTCCTCGGCATCAGCAAGCTTGTGCCACATACAACTAAACTGGCAGGGAGAAAACAGATCTGGATTAGCTAGTATATATTTTTACCTCAACTATAAATTCTGGATATGTTTGAGTTCAACTCAGAAAGCATTCAGTGAACAGCTGGCTGAGCAACATGTGCCTTGATTCCTGGGAACCAGCAGTCTGTGAAGGAGCTGAGGCCAACAGGTGGAATCAGTAATACAAAAATCCCTGCCCTAATGCAGTCAGTGAGGGCCATTAAATGAAAGGTAAGGGCAAGATAAACAAAATGGCTGAATAAGTTCAGGGGTTTCTGTCAGATTCAAATTAGTCCCAGCTATGGTTTGGCGCCACCTTGTGGCTAAAGCTTAAATACCAAAGGGATGATTTTGGGTCCTGCAAAAACAGGACTTTTCAGTGCATAGCAGTTGTAGTTTCAGGAACATCCTGGTTTACTTAGCGCCTCTTGCTTGCCCAATCCACACAAAACTGTGCCAGGAGAACTCAGGGGCATGTGATCTTAACTTCCATCTCCCTTAACCCTGGATGGGGTTGCCAACTGCGTGTAGCCTTGACTATCTCATCCCCTTTAGCTTTCTGTTGAAGAAAGGGAGGAAGAGAGCCAGGTATCCATCCATTATATTTTAATTCAGCCTGGTATCATAATGGAGCATTGCTGTGCTCTAGCATCCAACTGGAGGGCTGCTTCCCCTGCTTTTCTGTCTCCAAAACAGAAAAGTCCTCATCTAAGTGGAAAAGACTGGAAGTTAGAGCTTCTTTATGCTTTCACATGCACATTTAAATGGTCAGCTTAGGTAATACTAGAGAAGTGTCTAAAATACTCAACTCGAGATCCTCACCTCCGGCATGTCTAAGCGTGGCTGGCTGATGGCTAACTCATAGATTGCACGTGCTCTTTCAATATCTCCAAGGATTGTCTCTAATTCTGCAAATTTAATCCAAGAGGTACAATTTTCAGGTCCAAATTCCAGGAACTTTTCATAAAGCTTCCGGCATCTGTCAAATTCTCGAAGCTGTAGCTCCAATTCTATGTAACCTTTAAATAACTTGTTCTTTGGACATTTGCCTATGGAAGTTCCCTAGAAAAGAAAATGACCAACTGCTGTGATACCTTAGTGTGTTCAATTTGTGCAGAAATTGTTCTCTCCTGAGCAAGCACTCTGGAGAGTCAACATGGCAAGCCGCCCTTTCCTTTGTGATGGTTTTTGACAAAAGAGCAAAGGAAACCCTCAAATTCACTCAGCTGTCAAGAGGGCCTGTGCCCACTAGTGTCTGTTTAGAAGGAGACAGTGTTTCAGAATTATATTGACAACTATTTTGGATTTTACTTAGTTTTTCAGGATCTCTTAGGAAATATAAATGTCAAGTGTATGAAGTGTCTTAGAAATAAAATGGTAATCAAAGAATGAAAGCTTTGTTGCCCACAATCTGGGTGAGCGTAGCTTATAAGAGGACAACTATTTCAACACAGTATCTGATCCTATTCAGAAACTTTAGAACTGTTAAGAGGGAGGTACATTTAATAAAACAAAAATTTTGTACAGGATCAGACTACTAAAAGACCAGATCTTTTCAGTGTGATGAATGATCTGGTAACTGGTAGCTAGAAAGTTTTCAATGTTAAAATAGAAAAATTTAAGCATTATCACCCAATCTTTCTTCAAAGGCCATGAGTTTTCTAACATGTCCCAGTGTTTCAAGACAAAAGTTGTTTTGTTAGGAATTGCACTATTTGTAAGCAATAAGACTTTAATTTTCTTCTCATAGAACTTAGAGATGCATCTTGATCCTATCTTTACTTACCAAGGCTCTTCTGGCAAATGGTAAATTTTTCTGTCTTATTTCAAATTGTGCATATAGTAGCCACATTTTGGCAAATGTGAACTAGAAAACAAAAGCACAACATCTACTTTAAGAGACTCATTTAAATTAAATTGAATTAACTTAAATTTAAATTAACAAAAGGCCACAGACAATTAGATTTCTCTACAACTTAAGAGCTAGGACAGATACATTTTCTTTTTAGAAGAATGACAGTATTTCCTTCACAAATTACAAAATAAACAAAAACCATAAAGTTAATCTAGATACTGCATAGTATTACATGACCCTGGGTATGCTTATGAGTTGGTAGAATATGTCATTTCTATTCTAGACAGTAACATGGTCATCATTTTTGATTTTCTTGTGCTAGGAAATATGGCATAGATAATGTCTCAACCATTTTTAGAATCAACATATGTTCACCCTTGCATGCATATACCCCCTCAGCTGCCAATAAATACTTGTTCACTGTTTCCTTCACATGCTACGTACTCTCTGGATGTTCATTTTCTTCTTCCCAATCACTCTATTCCAATTACCCATCCTCCTCTGAATCTCTACTGTATTATTATCTGAATAATTCATTTGTCACAAGTTGTCCTCTCAACTATACTGGAAGCTGTTTTCAGAGGCAAAGAGCATATCTCATTCTTATTTAAGTTTTCCATGGTGTCCACTGGGAAATAAATATTATTTCACTGAATTATTTCACAAGTAACAGAAGCAGGGTTTTGACTTTTGGAACAAAACACTTAAAGCAAATGTACCTTTTTATGAGGAATTAGTTCCAAAGAGGCTTGATACACCTGTCTTGTCCTCTCAGGATCCTATATGAGAATAAGAAATTTTCAAAAAATATTGAAGTCTGTTTCTAATTACTAATTTTATTAGTTACTAATTTTATTAATACAAGTATACTCCAATACTGAATATGTTTTCACAAGTTGCTATTTTCAAACCCTGATTTCATTTATAATCAAAAGTGTGAACTACCATTGGCCATCAAACTTTGGTTAGAAATCATCAACAATATAGCCATCGAACTCAGAGCTTCTCTGTAGAAAGGCTTTTTTGCCTGATAGCAGAAAGAAACAAAATGCTTTATGCACCCTGCAGGGGTGCCAGGTGCCCATCACAGGCAGGAACCTCTGCCAGGAGTTGGAGGGGCCACCCTGCAGTCCCAGAACACCAACAGTCCTAAAACCCAGCTAGGCTACTGAAGGCCCAGCCCACCTGGGGGCGGACACTCAGAATCAGCCCTGACTGTGACAATCAGAGGCCCTACCACTGCAAGACCAGCTAGACTGTAGACTGCAGAGACCTGACCAAGAAAAAGAGGCAGACTCAGGAAATGGATTGCTGCTAATCTCAAGCACCTGAGGTACACCGAGAGCTACATGAACTATTAATCCCTAACACATCCTTTTCAAAAGTTACTTCTCACATATTTTTAATCCTCCCCTATCTCAATCCACCTAAATACCCAAGATCCTCCCCCTACTCTAAATTTAAAGTCTACTCACTCTGGCTACAACGCATTCCAAGTTCTCAATCTAAGTATTCCTCCCCTCCCTAGCCACCTAAACCTTTCTTTATTCTTTTCTTTCTTCCTTTTTCTTCCTGTTTTTTTTTTTTTCTTTTCTTTTCTTCCTGTTAAAGCCCACAGGTCCTGGCTCCATCTGGACCAATCAGAGATCATAAAGGATGAACAGCCACCTAAACTCTTTCTTTATTATAATTATTTTTTCTTTTTCTTTTTTTTCCTGCTAAAAGTCCTCAGGTCCTGGTTCCATCCAGACCAATCAGGGATTATTAAGGGTGAACAGCCATCTAAACCCTTTGTTGTTGTTCTTCTTCTTTTTTTTTTTAATCTTTTTTTCCTGCTAAAAGCCCACAGGTCCTGGGTCCACGTGGACCAATCAGGGACCACTAAGGGTGAACAGGGAGGCAGATGCGGCAACTATATACATAGGATTACACTGTTCATTCATACTTCAGGCTTTCTGATTCTTCCTCTCCTCATTTATGTGAGAAAGGATAGAAAGAGCGTCTTGACTGGAAGGAAAGGAGCAACATACATAACTAATCCAGAATACAACCAGATAGCCCAAATAAAGGCCACACCAGGAACAACAAGTAGAGAAAATCTGGGAGGCTGCAACATTGAACTCGAAAAATCTCCTAACACAGAAGGGGGCTCAACTTAGGCAAGGAGACAAAGCAGATTAATCCAAGGAAAAAACAAAAAACAAAGAGCAAGCAACAACAGACACCCATAATGGGGAAAAAAAGAATCAGTCCATCACCAAAAGGAAAGGAAGAATCCCCAGAAAGACCAACAAATGAAACAGAGGCACACAACTATATCAGATAAGGAATTCAAAAGAATGATGATAGAGAAGCTCAATGAGCTCAGCCGCCTCAAAGAAAACTGTAAACAACTCCAGGGAAGTTACAAGGAACTTACTGAGAGCTACAACAGCATCAAAAAGGACAGAGAAACTATCAATAAGTGCCAGGAGGAAATGAAGAAATACAATTTCTGAATTGAAGAATACAGTAGAAGGAATCAACAGTAGGCTAAAGGAAGCAGAGGACCGGATCAGCAAGCTGGAGGATAAAGTAGTCAAATACCCCAAGGCAGTACAAGAGAATAAAAAAAAAGGCTGAACAAGATTGAAGAGGGTTTAAGAGAGCTGCAGGACAACATGAAATGTAACAACATCAGTATCGTAGGGATACCAGAAGGAGAAGAGAAACAAGGAATGGAAAACCTGTTCAAAAAAGTCATGATAGAAAATTTCCCTAACATGATGAGTGAAAACATTAATCCAGTTCAGGAAGCACAGACGGTGCCAATGAATATCAATCCAAACAGACCAACATCAAGGCACATTATTATTAAAATGCCTAATTTTAAGGACAAAGAGAGAATCCTAAAAGAATCAAGAGAGAAACGACAAATAACATGTAAGGGGGCTCCAATAAGGCTATCAAATGATTATTCAACTGAAACAATTCAAGCCAGAAAGGAATGGCAAAAAACATTTCAAGGAATGGTAAACAAAGGCCTGCAACCAAGAATACTCTACCCAGCAATGCTCTCATTCAAGATAGAAGGAGAAATAAGGAGTTTCCCAAATAAAAAAAGACTAAAAGAATACATCTCTACCAAAGCAGCATTGCAAGAAATGCTAAAGGGTCTGCTTTATAAATAAATAAATAATATGAAGAAACAGAGAAAGCCAAAGAGGAATACAGATACAGGGAAAAAATGGCAATGAATAAGTATCAATCAATAATAACCTTAAATGTAAATGGATTAAATGTATTAATCAAAAGACATAGGGTAGTTGAATGAATAAGACAACATGACCCACATATATGCTGTCTTCGAGAGACCCAACTCAGAACAAAAGATTGACACACACTGAGAGTGAAGGGATGGAAAAATATATATCAAGCAAATGGACACGAAAAAAAAGCTGGAGTAGCAATACTGATTTCAGACAAAATAGATTTTACAATGAAGGCCATAAAAAGGGACAAAGGAGGACATTATATAATACTTAAGGGAACAATCCATCAAGAAGAAATAACTCTGGTAAACATATACGCACCCAAAGTAGGAGCTCCGAAATATATAAGGAAAATCTTGGAGGACTTTAAGAAAGATATAGACAGCAACACACTAAGAGTAGGGGATTTTAATACCCCACTATAAACAATGGACAGATCTTCCAAACAAAAAATCCCCAAAGATGTGGTGGCATTGAACAACACTCTAGAGGAAATGGACCTAACTGATGTACATAGAGTCTTTTACCCCAAAAAAGCAAAATACACATTCTTTTCAAATGCACATGGATCATTCTTTAAGACAGACCACATGGTATGTCACAAGACAATCCTCCACAAATACAGGAAAATTGAAATCATACAAAGCATCTTCTCAGATCACAATGGCTTGAAACTAGAAACCAATCTCAAGGGAAAAAACCGAAAACACTCTAACTCATGGAGACTGAATAACATGCTTTTAAGCAATGAATGGGTTAACAATGAGATGAACGATGAAATCAAAAAGTTCCTGGAAACAAATGACAATGAACACACAATAGCCCAAAACCTATGGGATACAGCAAAGGCAGTGCTCAGAGGGAAATTTATGGTAGTACAGGCCTTCCTAAAAAGGTCACAAGAAGTTTATAAAAACAACCTAACCATAAAGCTGCAAGAACTAGAGGAGCAACAACAAACAAAGCCCAGAGCAAGTAGAAAGAAGGAAATCATCAAGATCAGAGCAGAACTAAATAACTCAGAGATTCAAACTACAATTGGAAGAATCAACAGGTCCAGGAGCTGGTTCTTTGAAAAAATAAACAAAATTGACAAGCCTTTATCCAGACTCATCAAGAAAAAGAGAGAGAGGACCCAAATAAATAGAATCAGAACTGACAGAGGAGAAATCAAAACTGATACCTCAAAGCCCTGGCTGGTAGCACAGTGGATAAAGGTGCTGGCCTGCGAACCCAAAGGTCGCAGTTTCGATTCCCCAGCCAGGGCACATAATCAGGTTGCAAACCAGGTCTCCAGTCAGGTCTGTAGCTGGAGGCAGGTGAATGGCAGCCATACATTGAAAAAAAACAAAAAAAACAAAAAAAAACCCCTGATACCTCAGAAATACAAGATTGTAAGAAATTACTAAAAACAAATATATGACAAAAAATATGACAACCTGGATGAAATGCACACATTGCTGGAAATGTATAATCTATCAAAACTGAACCTAGAAGAAGCAGAAAGCCTGAATAGGCCAATAACAACTAGTGAAATTGAAGAAGTAATCCAAAATCTCCCAAAGCACAAAAGCCTTTGTCCATCCTATGGACTGGATGCATACACAGGTGAATTTTACTAAACATTTAAAGAACTAACCTCTATCCTTCTCAACCTATACCAAAAAATACAGGAAGAGGGAAGACTCCCAAACTCTTTCTATGAGGCCAATATTATTCTAACCCCAAAACCAGGGCAAGACACAACTAAGAAAGAAAACTATAGGCCAAATATCTCTGATGAATATAGATGCTGAAATTCTCAACAAAATATTGGCCAACGGGATTCAGCAGTATATTACAAATCACATACACCATGATCAAGTGGGTTTCATCCCACGGATGCAAGGGTGGTAAAACATTCGTAAATCAATCAATGTAATACACCACATCAACAAATTGAAAGACAAAAACCATATGATCATATCAATAGATGGTGAAAAAGCATTTGATAAAGTGCAGCAACCATTTATGATAAAAACCCTCAGCAAAATGGGAATAGAGGGAGCATACCTCAACATCATAAAGGCCATCTATGAGGAACCTGAAGCCAACATCATTCTTAATGGGCAAAAATGAAAAGCTTTCCCCCTAAGATCAGGAATGAGACAAGGCTGCCCACTTTCTCCACTTCTATTCAACATTGTCTTGGAAGTTCTAGCTATAGCCATCGGAGAAGAAAAAAGAATCAAAGGTATCCAAATTGGAAAGGAGGAAGTCAAACTGTCATTATTTGCAGATGATATGATAGTGTACATACAAAACCCGACAGGCTCCACCAAAAACTTACTCAACCTAATAGGCAAATTTAGCAAAATAGCTGGGTATAAAGTCAATATTCAGAAATCAAAAGCATTTTTGAATACCAATAATGAAACAACAGAAATAGAAGTGAAAAAACAAAACCCATTTACCATAGCAACAAGAAAAAGAAAGTACCTAGGAATCAACTTAACTAAGGAGGTAAAAGACCTGTACTCAGAAAACTACAGAACAATGAAGAAAGAAATCAAGGAAGATACAAATAAATGGAAGTATATACCATGTTCATGGATGGGAAGAATTAATATCATTAAAATGTCCATACTACCCAAAGCAATCTACAGATTCAATGCAATCCCAATTAAAATACCAATGACAGACTTCACAGAAATAGAAAAAATACTTCAAAAATTTATATGGAGCCAAAAACACCCATGAATAGCCACAGCAATCTTGAGAAAGAAGAATAAGGTAGGAGAAATCACAATACCGGACTTCAAACAATACTACAAGGCTACTGTCATCAAAACTATCTGGTACTGGCATAAGAATAGACATAAATCAATGCAACAGAATAGAGAGCCCAAAATTAACCCAGGACTCTATGGTCAACTAATAGTTGACAAAGGGGGAAGGAACATCCAATGGAGTAAAAACAGTCTCTTCAACAAATGGTGTTGGGAGAACTGGACAGCAACATGCAAAAAGATAAAACTAGACCACCAACTTACACCATACACCAAAATAAACTCAAGATGGATAAAGGATTTAAACATAAGTAGTGCCATCATAAAGGTCCTGGAGAAAAATATAGGCAGTAAAGTGTTGGATATCCTATGCAGAAATATGTTTACTGATACTTCACCAAGGGCAAAGGAAATAAAAGAACAAATCAACAAATGGGACTATATCAAATTGAAAAGGTTTCTGTTCAGCTAAAGAAAACATCAGCAAAATTCAAAGGGAACCAACTATATGGGAAAACATAATTGCCAATGATACCTCAGACAAAGTTTTGATCTCCAAAATATATAAAGAACTAATGCAACTCAACACCAGGGAGACAGACAGCCCAATTAAAAAATGGGCAAAGGACCTGAACAGACAACTCACTGAGGAAGATATACAAAGGGCCCAGAGGCATATGAAAGAATGCTCAACATCACTAGTCATCAGAGAGATGCAAATTAAAACCACAATTAGATACCACCTCACACCTGTCAGAATGGCAATCATCAACAAATCAACAAACAACAAGTGTTGGCTAGGATGTGGGGCAAAGGGAACCCTCATGCACTGTTAGTGGGAATGCAGGCTGGTGTAGCCACTGTGGAAAATAGTATGGGGTTTCCTTAACAAACTAAACATAGAACTTCCTTTTGATCCAGCAATTCCACTACTTGGACTATACCTGAAACACCAATTCATAAGAACCTATGTACACCTATGTTCATAGCAGCACTATTTACAATAACCAAGTGCTGGAAACAGCCTAAGTGCCCATCAGTGGATGATTGGATCAAAAAACTTTGGTACATTTACACAATGGAATACTATATAGCAGATAGAAAGAGGGAACTCCTACCCTTTGCAACAACATGGATGGAACTGGAGAGTATTATGCTTAGTGAAATAAGCCAGTCAGTGAAGGACAAATACCATATGATCTCACCCATTACAGGACAATAATGAACAAAACTAACAACAAGCAAAACAGAACCAAATATATGAATACAGTGAATAGGCCTTCAGTGGTCAGGGGGAAGGAGGTTGGGGGAAGAGGGGAGGAAAAGGCAAGGATGGGGAGCAGTTTAAACAACAACCTAGTATAAAGGAACCATGGTCATGGACAACAGGTGGGATTGACTTTGGGGGGAATGGGTGGGTGCGGAGGGGGACAGAGGGGAGCAAAAAGGGGATGAATGTAATACAACAACAATAAAATTTAAAAAATAAATAAACATAAAAAAATGCTTTAGGGTCTCAGATTAACAGCAGAAAGTTAATCTTTGTACTTAACATGACCAATTTCTGAAAATCTCACTGTATCTTTACTGAAAAGCAAGGATGTGCAATGTATCCATGATCCTTGTTTATGAGGGGATCATGCACAATTAAACTAACTGCTGGTTCATTGTTCCCTTTCAAGTTCCAAGTGATAATCTTGTTGTACCTAAAGGTTTAAAAAACAAAATACAAAAAGACAAAAAAATGCCCCACCTAAGCCCAAAACAGAAATAGAGTTTAAAATGTTACAGAGAAAAACTATTAACTTAGATGACTGAAATGGAGGCCTGTAAAAATCTAAAACTAAATTCCACTGTTTCAAGGATTTTAAGCACAGGGGTGGGAAAACCATTAATAGTTGACATTAATTACACTTTTCTACCTTTGCCTCCAGTTCTTCATAGAGTGCATAGTTGATCCAAAGATAGATGTAGCGCTTCCAATGTCTCTTCTCCTGAATGGGTGGGACATTGGCAATAGCTCTTTCATAGACTTCTCGTACAGTGTCTGCTTCTGCATCACTTTCCACCAAGCGCAAGTAATCAAACCATGCATCATAATTGTGTGGATTAGCCTACAAGGGCAATAAATAAATAAAAACAAAAGCAAGAACTACACTTTCTGGACTATGTGAGATGAAAGAAGGCACCAGAATTTCTCTATTTTAGTAAATTTTTCTATAAATTTTACACTATCATATTTGAAAAAATATCATTTTTGAAATTTTATAAATAAAAAAGAATAAGGAATATAGTAGTACCTCCTTTATCTACAAAGGATATGATCCAGGACCCCTATTACATGCCTAAAACCATATGGTCCTGAGCCCTATATATACATACATACATACACACACATATATACATGTATGTATATATCCTCCCCCCTACATATATACATTACGTTTTTTCCTATACATATATATCTATGATAAAACTTTACTCTTGCACTTTAGGGCAATATTAAGTAAAATAAGGGTTATTTAAACATAAATAACATTTGAAATAAATAAATTATTTGAAATAAATAACAGTGTGATAC
The DNA here is from genome assembly GCA_004026585.1 of Noctilio leporinus. Taxonomy (NCBI): domain Eukaryota; kingdom Metazoa; phylum Chordata; class Mammalia; order Chiroptera; family Noctilionidae; genus Noctilio; species Noctilio leporinus. The sequence continues at coordinate 122,802 of PVIW01002652.1, forward strand.
TGTTATGGTTGATCTGATAACCAAGACAGCTACTAAATGACTAACAGGTGGGTAGTGTAATGTGGAGATGCTGAACAAAGAGATTATTCATGTTCTATCTAGGCAGAATAAGAGTGGGATGGCTTGAAATTTCCTCATGCTATGCAGAACAGTGAACAATTTAAATTGAATTTAATTCCAATTTGAATTTAAATCCAAAAAGAATCCATGAATTCTTTCTGGAGTTTTCCACTTAATACTTTTGGACCACGGCTGATGGCAGGTAATTAAGTCAGTGGAATGCAAAACCTCAGAAAGGGAGTGGGGACTACTGTACAGAGGGCAGATTATTAGCCAGGTGCCCCACAGGAAGGTCCCTTGCATAACCACTCCCAAGACGATTATTCAATAATTAGATGCCTATTTTTATAAATGTATTTGTTTATATATATGACTATATGTCATTACATCCAGATTTAAAATTATAATAGACTTCAACTATGTTCACAACTGTGAAACCTAACTTTTCAATTAATAGTATTCATCTTGAAAGTAACTTGCTGACCGCACTCAAAACTAGAGTTAAGTCCTTTTGTGATATCTTGAAAACGCTACTGTCTTTAAATTCAAATCAAAAGAATACATTACAGGTAAAGATATGAGAACAGAAGCATGTCTACAATACATCTTTTCATTCAAGCAGTTAAACTAAACGGTAATGTATAAAAAAAACTGGGCTTTTTGGAATAACCCCTCTTTCAACTTCTTTCAAAAATAAGCTCAAGTAGATTCCAATTTATTTAGTTCAATTTCTACAGCACACAACCAGCAATCAAAGTGTCCTTCTACATGTGAGTAGCAGAGCAAATCCAGGTGTTGTTTACTTGCCTTTTCTATTAGTCTCAATTATTCCAACTTGTCTGAAATGGTTACCCATTTATTATAGATACATCATCAAGAGTGTAATGAATAACTGGTAGCCCTAACTAGCTATTATTCATTTTATTGTAGCTAGTAATGTTGGAACACCTTATTTGCTTGTAGAGTTAAGCATACACACCAGCACTCACCTTCACTTCTTCTTCATACTGGAATCTCCGTTTGCTCACAATGATGTCTTCAATGCCCCGCCTATCACCAAACTTCTTTTCAAAGATGGTATAATTTTTAAAGAGTTCTTGGGCTTCTTGTTTTGAAATTCTATCCAGGGCATACTTGTAGATCACTCGTACCCTTTCAAACTAAAAGCAGATAGGGTGATTTTATCTGCCATCCACAATGTATTCATTCTAGTCATGTATAGGACAGTAGTTATGATATAAAACATTACTTGTTAGATTTTGAGGCCTCAAAATATACAAAATGAGATTATTCTTCTTCCTTTGGATGAGGTATTTCAGTCAGAAAGGACAGACTCCTTTGAGCTCCACGTTTAACACTGTCCAACATTGCCAGTTGAATGCTGTCTGTGTACTGTAGACTAAAAGGTCCCAAACTGCGTTTCTCCCCACGAAACTCAAGTCTTCCCAATATATATGTATACATATGTACGTAAGTGTGTATATATATGTATACATATAATTTATTTTTAGAGAAAGGGGAAAGGAGGGAGAAAAAGAGATGGAGAAAGACACTGATCAGTTGGTTCTCGCATGCACCGCAACTAGGCAGTGAACCTGCAACCCAGGCATGTGTCCTGACCAGGAATTGAACTAGTGATCTTTTCACTTTGCAGAATGATGCCCAACCAACTGAGCCATATTGGTCAGGGTAGTCTTCTCAAACTTGATTAAGCAATACCTACTGTCACACACTTGATCAAGCTGAAATTCCATGCAGGCTTCCCTGACTCCTTTCATTCCCCACATTTATCGCTTCATCAAGCATAGTGCTTCACTTCCCCCTATCCCCCTGCCATTTTAAAAGTCTCCTCTCTTCCACTTTGCTACCCTACCCCTAATATAATCCTCATAAATTAGGTATAAGCTCTCCTTACAATACAAATTATATTCTACTGAGGTTATTATCTCCTGCTAAAACCCTTCAATACTTCCCACTGCTCTTAGAATAGTATCCAACTCCCTACTATGACCTACGCAAGACTCTACATTAGACCTCAGCCTACTTCCCCCAATTCTGCATTATTTGAGCTATTTTAAAGGATTATTTTCCATATATACTATGGAAGAAATTAACTGACTTACCTATAAGACAATAATATGTTTTTATTTCAAATTCTATTCTCTGTTCTGAGGACCCTAGGTTTTCTGTTTCATAGGTTTATTATCTATAAAGCATTTTAATTAGGATATGACGTGACTTACAGTTTATAGATAATATTCTCACTCCAGATATAAAGTGTTACTTTTTAAACAAAACACAACAAAATTACGAGTTATGATACAATCTATAATCACTCAGCTCCTAATTTATAGCTTAGCAACAAATGTATGTTGTTTTGAGAAATGTTTTTGTATTCTGAAAACATTTTCACCAATGATAAGTGAATAAGAAAATGAAAATAAACTCATTCACAAGAAGTAATCATTTCTAAGCTGTTTTGCAATGTAACTGAGAGAAGTTTACTTACTTCTTTCTGATTTTCTTCAAATTTGGCAAAGGCAACGTAAAGGTGTTCATCCATATGTTCATCTCCAAAGAATTCAACGGCTCTCTCGTATACTTTACGTGCATGTGCAAAATAACCATGTTTTTCTTCAAAGCGGGCGTACTTGATCCAGTTCTTAACATCAGGGTGCACAAGTACAAGTACAGGGGAATTAAAGAAATACCAGCCGGAAAATATGGCTTAAAAAAACAAAGAAATAAAAACACCGACACCAAAAACCACAACATAAGCTATGACTATAAGGGTGATAAACCATGTACAAAGATGGAGAACCACTAAACTAACCTTCATAAGAAGCTGTGTCTTCCTCCAGTGCTTATTCAATATTTTAGTAGTGGTACAAATGGGACTTTGGAGTCATGCAAAGTTGAACCCTGGTTATTAGCAATGTGATATAGACAAGTCATTTAACTTCTCTAAGCCTGTTTTATCATCTGTTGACAGGAAAAAAATAAAACCAATCTCATTAAATGATTGCTATAGTTACATGAGAAAATGTATGTAGAGCTCTTAGCAGTTTCTGGCCAAAAGAATGTCCTCAATAGACAGCAACTATTATACTAAATGCTCAATAGCATTAGTATTTGAATGAATAAGAAAAAACAAGTCACAAAAAGAAACTGCAAACTAGAGCCAAAAGAGAAAGTTTTGAGTTACCATTTAATTTCTTAATAGGGTATATTTATCTATTTTTTTTAATACTTACCTATTTTTAATTTACCTTCCCTGAGAAAATCACTAACTTTCATTAGTAATACATTCATAATTTTAAGAGCTTGGCTTTGAAGCTGCTACTGGGTTCAAATTTATCTCTACCACTACTTCAGATAACCTGATCAAGCAATTAATACTTAACCTCTCAGCCTCAGTCTCCACATTTGTAGACTGGAAAAGTTCCTATATCACAGGGCTGTCATGAGGATTAAATATTTGTAAAGTGCGTAGAACAATGCCTGACACACAACAAGTGCTATGAAAGCTTTTGTTAAACTAATGAGTAGAATTCAGATCTTAAAACTGCATAATAAAATTGATTCTCATCATTTGTGTTACAGCATATGAAGTCATCATGATCACTTAGGTATATATTGTGATATACTGTGTGTGTATCATCTATGTATCTCATATAGATGATAAGTTTAAGTCCTAAAAATAACTAATCCTTACATTCTGTTTTTGATATTTCATAAAAGAAAAATAAGTTTCAGAAATATTAGGTGATTTGCCAGTGTGTGCCCACAAACCAGAGCCAGAGAAGGGGTTCAAACACATCCAACTGGCCCGGGAGCCAAAGCTTCTTGCACTACACTGCACTGTCTTATCATTTCTCCAGTTTCCATCTTTTGATCATCTTTGTATGAGAGCAGAGACAAGAAGGCATGTTGTCATCTCAGCTGGGCTCATATGCTTTGGATGACTCAAATTTTTCATCACTCTGTGCTTGTTTGCAAATGACTGTGAAAAGATTTTGGGGTTACAAATAAATTTTAGCAAGTAGTAGAATTCACAAATATGGAAACAGTGAATAATGGGGACTACTTTAGTTGCTCTGAGTGTTACTATCTAATCTTTACAACCCGCCCACAGCATAAATCTTTATTTTTGTTTGAAAGATGAGGACACCAAGGCTCAAAGGAATTAAATGACTCATTGGGATACCACCATTAGTAAGGAGTAAAGTAATGGTGCTAATGACCAACTTAAACCCTAGAAAAATAGAACTGGCTATAATAACCAGGGCTTTAGTGTGTCACTTTCCACAAAGACCCATAGCTTTACTGCCAAAATATAAACAAGTCCAAAGTCTTGCTGGAAAAGACTCAAACAATCACCCAGACACAAACATTTTTTCTGACTAACCTAAGTCTCTAAAAAATATGAGTATACATGTAGCTTATGAAATAGGTGAAATTTGTGTGTCTGACTTCTAGGCCAACATTAATGATGTGTTCTGACCATGACTACATCTCCATGGGAGGAGTGGAACCCAGGCCAATAACGGATCACTCAGACTTCATCCAAAGGATATATCGTTCATAAATGGTGCGGGCCCGATCCACCTCTTTGTATCGCAGCTCAAAGTTGATGTATGAGTGCCAGGCTTGCTCTTCAGGCTGCCATTCCATCCAGCGCTCAAACACCTGCCGAGCACCAGCAATGTTTCCCAGCATCTCCTCCATGTATGTGTACTTGTACCTTTAACAAAACCATCCACAAATATCTGTCACTGTCAAAATGACTTAGGTGGCTGAATAGATAAGAAAACAAGACCCATATGTATGTTCTCTGCAATACTCAATTCAGATCAAAAGACACACAGATTGAAAGTAAAGGGATGGAAAAAGATATTTCATAAAAATGGAAACAAAAAAAGAAAAAGAAAAGCTGGGGTAGCAATACTTATACCAAACAGAAGACTTTAAAACAAAGGCTCTATAATAAGAGACAAAGAAGAACCCAGCAATTCCACTTCTAGGTATTAATCTGAAGAAACCCAAAACACTAATTTGAAAAGATATGTATCCATATGTTTATTGCAGCATTATTTACAGTAGTCAAGATATGGAAGAATCCTAAGTGTCTATCAGATGAATGAAGAAGATGTGGAACATATAATAATGGAATATTATTCAGTTGTAGAAAAGAATGAAAGCTTGCCATTTGTAACAACATGGATGAACCTAGAGTGCAGAGTAAAATAAGTCAGACAGAAAAGACAAATACTAGGTGATTTCACTAATATACAGAATCTAAAAAACAGCCCTGGCTGGTGTGGTTCAGTGGATTGAGCACCAGCCTGCCAATAAAGGGTCACCCATTTGATTCCCAGTCAGGGCACATGCCTAGGTTGCAGGCCAGGTCCCCAGTCAGGAGCGCATGAGATGTAACCACACACTTATGTTTCTCTCTCTCTCTTTCAAAATAAATAAATAAAATCTTAAAACGAAAAAAAGAACAAAATAGAAACAGACTCATAGATACAGAGAGTATTTTGATGGTTCCCAGAGGAAAGGGAGGTTGGGTGGCTGGATCAAAAAGAAGGGATTAAAAAGTACAAATTGTAGTATATTTACAAAATAGTCATGGGGATATAGACTATAGGAAATACAATCAATAAAACTGTAATAACTACACGTATAGTGCCCGGTGGTACTAGATTTTCAGAGTGATCACTAAGTTACTTAAATGTCTAATTACTGGGTTGTACACCTGAAACTAATATAGAATTTTATGTCAATTGTAATTGAAAAGTAAAAAAATTATTTTTAAAAATGACTTAGGGAAAAAATGTTCTTTGGTGATTTCTAGTTCCAGCTGTTAATGTCAAGAAGATTTAAGACTTTATCTTCCATAAAGGTTAAATCAAACATGTTTTCTTATTTAAATATAAGTCTGCAAAGGATGAACCACTAGAAAAAATTTTTTTTCTTAAAAATTGCTTAATTCAACAAGAAGTTTCTTATGTATAAAAGATTACAATAAAAATTTTAGTTTTGATTACATAGCTATTACACATTGATTATGACTTAATAGACTATAGGACATTTAAAAGCACTAATACGTACTTATAGGCACATCAAATACACCTGTACGATTACACTATGTAAATGAAATAAATACACAAATGTGGCACTTTTCCAGTCTACAAAGAGCCATTTCATTAGATCAGAGACTTACCAAAACTGGTTGACTCGAGGCAGAGTTGTTATAGCTCGGTCCCAGATGTTTCGGGCATGGTTGACCTGGCGATTCTTCATTTCCATTTCCGCATATTTCAGCCAGAGTGTAATATTTCGATAGTCCACATCTAAAGCCCGTTCGTATATGGATCGAGCCCTTAAGTAGCAAGATTTGGAGGGGATTAAAAGCAGTACATACAACACGTGTAGAACTATTTGAAACCATCCACAACACCCTGCTATTTTGTCAGGTGTCCACCATAACCATGTTCTGGGTATTAAAAGGTGAAAAGACATGATGCTATTCTCAGGAACCTTACAGATACTTAGAGAAAGATAGGCAGGCATGTGATTATAACACAGTCTACTAAAGATTATGGTCAAAATCTGTACAAGGAAGCAGAGGAAAAGAAATAAAAATGTCTGGTGGAAAGGGCTAAGCAGTAGTCCAACTCCAGAACTTGAGAAAAATCCAAGAGGCCAAGGTGGGGGTATGAGAAAGGCAGAAAGAAAGGCCAAGTGTCCTAGTAAGGAGACAAGATGTGTTTACAAAACAGCAAGAATGCAGTGCAGTGGGGACAGGAGGCATGCTGAGAGACTGTAGAAAGGCTGAATAACAGAAAAGGCAGGTTGTGATTTTAATCTTAATGGCCACTGGTTTCCAGTAAAAATTTTTTTAATTAAAAAAAATGCCAATATATGTAGAGAAAGCAGATGAAACTGCACTTCTCTGGCTGTAGTGTGTGTTAGTGGTGAGACACACACGTTGAGCCTGCTCCCCTGCTCCCCTCAGGACTAGCCTACCATGTGTCACTGAGGCTCTGCAAAGGAACCCCAGGGCTCTATGGAATAAACTAAAAATTACTAACAGACACAATCTTTTATCTGTGCTTTAATTTTTTCTTTTATTTTGATCTGTTAACTTAGGACATCTTTATGTACAAAATTACATGATCAGCAATTTTACCTTTGAATCTCCTTTAGACTCTCTTCCCATTGTGCGTATTTTATCCAGTTACTAATCACAGTCCTGTTTTTTCTTATGTTATCTTCAAAAGTCTGGGAATGCAAAAAGGTCAAATTAAAAAAATAACTAAAAATGACGTCACTTTGTCCATTTATTAATCCTAAATTAGTGGTACTAAAAATATTATCACTCATTTTGTTCTTATTTAAGAGAAATTATATCCTGAAATCCTTGAGAAATAAGAAACCTACTACAGAAGGTGACAATTACAGGTGTTTTTCTTTTTTTTTTTCCAGGTGTTTCTTTAGAGTCTTACATGCACCCCGGCTGGTGACTCAGTGGATAGGCACTGGCATGCAAACCCAAAGGTCTGCTGGTTCAATTCCTAGCCAGGGCACATAACCAGGTTGCAAGTTAGGTCTCCAGCCAGGTCGGTAGCTGGAGGCAGGTGAAAGGCAATCATACATTGATGTTTCTCTCCCTCCCTGTCCTTCTCTCTAAAAACAATTAATAAAATCTTTAAAAAAAAAAAAGTCTTACATGCAAATAAGAGGAAACTTTAGATATAAAGGATTATTAGCAGACTTGTTGACATTTTCTCTTACTGCCCAAAACAACTAACTGATAGTGTTATATGCTCTACTTATTCCCAATAATTAAACTTTTTTGACTGAGTCTTTTTGGTAATATAACAGAAGTTTATACATAATTCAGTAAGAATAACTGATAAGTAGATACAACAGACTTGGTTTAAAAATAACCCCACATTCTAGAGTGAGATCAATCAGGTTCCCAATCCTGTTTCCCACATCTTAATTCTTAACACAGGGGGTGGGTACAGAGGGAAGTAGCACAGAACACAGTTGCAAAGTCCATGCCTCCTCCAGTTGTCAGTTGTTCCACCTGTTCAGCTCCCACCCATCTTTGATTGAGCACCAAAAATTAAATCTCTAGTGGACTTCATTTCTTTACACTCTGAAACAGACAACTCACAGCATATTTCATACAGTTCAAAAAGCAGTTTTCTGCAGAAGTTATTTTATATGGCTAGAAACATTAACAACTTCTCATCTAATAGTCTGTCAACAAAGAGGAATTTTTCAAACTCTGACCTATAAATCCTTAACAATTACTATTGTTACAGGTGGGAAGACATCACATTAACTGACCTTTCTTTTCCTTAGTTTGTAATCATTTAACTCTTCTTCATCTGTGATCTTCTGTTGAGGGGGAGGTGGAAGGAGCTCAAGTTCTCTCTCTTTAGCTTCTCTTAAAAGTTGTTCCGCAGTTATCTGTACCTCAGCTGGAGCTTTGTTTTTTACCTTTCATGACAAGACATTTCTATTTTTAGTAGATGCTCTTTGTACAAAGCTTAACAAACAAACATTTTTTAGGATCTGAATTTTGTTACAAGATGCCCTCTTTGCATGACAGGTTCCCATTTCTCTGTGCAACTAAATAGCAAAAAATACGTTTTCCATTTTATGCAAGACATCTATTAGCAAGCCATAGGCAAAAGTCTCAAGAGAATGGGTGGCAATAATAACAAATTTTCCTTTTTATATTAGTAAAATAAAATCTTTGAGGCTGCCTAGGTAAAACTCTCAAAAAAGGGTTTTGTTTATCAAGATATACAAAGATAAACAGGTAAGATAGATATCTTATCTAGCGTTACAACCTTTACAGATTTCTTCAACTTAGGCCCCAGGAAGATGATAATGCTCTAGGTAGGTAACTGCATTTGGTTTTCCATGGCATTTCAAGTCAAAGACAATATTTAGTAAGTTGCCATCATTAGACTATAAGCTTCTTAGAGTCTCAGAGCTGTGCAGTCCAACACAGTAGCCATGAGCCACATGTAGTGAGTCCAAATTGACGACTCTAAGTGTAAAACACACAGTAGATTTTGAAGACTTAGTATGACAAAAGAATGAACTACCTAATAATTTTTATATTGATTACATATTGAAATGACATCTTGGATACAGTAAGTTATTAAATAACATACATAATTAAAATTAATGTCACCTGCTTTAATCTTTTAACATAGCTATGAGAAAACTTAAATATGCAGTTGACATTATTTCCACTGTACCCGTGCTGCCCAATAAAACTTTATAGAATGGAATTATAAGAAATACTAATTATTTAGTGCTGTGAAAAGAAATGACGATAATAATAACAGCTCATATCCAATGAGCATTAAGTACCAGACATTGTGCTATATGTTTAATAGGCATTATCTCTGGAAATCATCTAAATAAATATGCCAAGGACAGGGTCAAGAGAATGATCTGGGGTGGAAAAACAAGCTGGAAGGGCAGTATCTGTAAAGGCTTAGGACAAAGGCTATTACATATTAAATACCTGGTAAGTATCATCCACCGATGGGAAATATATCAAATTTATTGCTTAACAGATTGCTGTCATTCTTCTCACTCTCAACTGGGCTAACTCTTTATTCAAGTAACATTCAGGTTAAATCTCACTTCCTCAGCAAAGTTTTAATTTAGACACCCTCTCATACAATCCCTATTATTCCATGGCACATTCCACTTTGTCTTAGTGGCAAGTTGCTATTCTACATCCGAGCCTTACTTGTGGACTGCTCATCGTCCATATTAGAGAGTAGCTCGGCAGCGCCTAGCGTCCAGCCTGGTTCAGTTATCTCATCCTGAATGATCCCTCTCCTCCTCCGGCCCGCTAGAGTGAAGACCACGCCGACATGGCCTGTGTTGTGGGGTGACAAGAGCCTGCACCCCACTCCCGGGTATGCCTTCCCCTCCTTATTACCCTTGGCCCCGCACGGGGTGGGCCTGCCCTCGGACACATTCACGCACCCCAGGTACCGGGGAGCGTGGGGTGACCCCTCACCCAAGGCCTTCCCACAGAGCCCCGGTTATCCCCTACCTTGGCCACTTTGGGAATTCTCTGCTTCCCGGCTGCGGTGGAGGCCGCCATGGCTACAGCAGAATACTTCTAGCGAACCCTGAACCCCCAAAGTGGGCCAGAAAGCTCACCGACAGCTCTTAACTTTTTGACAACAAGCAGGATACCGGAACCGGAAGCTAACAACGGAATTTGACCTCACGCACGCTCTGCGACCCGGGGTACGTCGTTTCCGTGGTAACCTGGCTATGCGTCCTCAGAGCCCTATAGAGCATGAGGTCCTGGAGCTGCGGTGGAGGTGGATAGAGCTGTCCTTCCTGACAGGGACGTGAGGACTGGGTTCAGGGCATCAAGGACGCATCCAGGTCAGTCTCTTGTTTAGGGATGACCACGCGAAGACGGCTGGATTTGTCTACCTATGGCACCCGGCCAGGGGAGTAGAACCACTTTCCGATGTGGACGCTCGAGGGCAGAGGAAGAGAGGCAAGCCAGAAAACTACTATTCCCAGCAAGCGTAGGACTGAGCCGTAGCGCTCCTGGGCATCTAGGAGCTGTGTTGCTTTCTAGGTTTTGTAGTCTCTGATACCCACACACCTTCGCTCCTGAACAGTGTGCTCAAATAATTAACACCAAGGTTATTAAACATGTATTTTCAATAATTGAAGGTATTTTGAAGCCAGGTAATAAAAATAAAAACGAATCAGTAAACTAAGCAGCCAACCTGTCAGGTAAACAGATGTTTACATTCTCCATGTGTGTCTTAGTTACATAAATTCTCTTGGCCTCAATGTCTTTAATTATAGATGAGGTCTGTAAGATTAAAGAGAAAAATCTATGTAAAGCGCTCCGTAAATGTTAGCTGGTATCATTATTAGGGTGCCTCAAAAACAAAAATTAATTTATGTTCACGGAAATGGTTTGAGAGTTTAAAAATAAACTTAATTTCTTGGTGTAGTTTTAGGTTAACAGCAAAATTGAATAGAAAGGGCAGAGAATTTTTATTCCTCCTCCCACCTCAACCTCTCCCCACCCGCCCTGCCCACAAAGTGGTACCTTACTTACACTGGATAAACCTACATCGACACATTATCACCCCAATTCTGTAGTCTACTTTAGGGTTCACTCCAGGTGCCGTGCATTCTTTTTCACACAAGTTATCAATTTCTTGCTGTTCCTCTTTTCCTTCCGGTACTACTGTGATTTGGATGTTGGCATGTTTAAAGTTGTCCCAGAGGTTTCTTTTTTTTTTTTCTTTCCATTCTTATGTCTTCATCGTGTACTGGTTGACTAGTTATTTTTCCCTTATGTTACAAATAAATGATTTGAACCCCATTTTCCTTCTCTTCACCCTTGGTTTTGTGTGGATTTTCCTTCTTTCACTTTGCATAGCCTTCACTTCTTCCCTTCTGCATTTGCTGTACTCAAGGATACCTGTCAGGTCTGTGAGCATCTTCATCACCAGCGTTTTAAACTGTGTGTCTGTTAGGTTGGCTATCTCTTTGTTACTTAATTCTACCAGTGGAACCTTGATCTGTTCCCTCTTTTGGGTCATGCTTCTGTTTCCAAAACTGGACAGACTCCTATGTTTGCCTCTTTGTTTTAGGTAGAGGTGTTGCACCTGTTACATTGTAAGGGGTATTCATCAGTCCTGGGCAACCCGTTTCGCCACTTTGTGGTGTGATATGTGGGGAGGGTCTGAGAGGGAACAATGCTGCTTGCTCAGCACTTGCCCCTTTTCCAAGCACTTCTTCTGCCTCCTATATGGGACTAGAGCCTCTCTAGCTATTGCTCTGGCTATAATTCTGGTTCCCAGAGTTGGTGGGTCTGTGGGTGTTCTAGGACCATGGGGCCTTCTAAAAAAACCAGACTGTGTCGAGATACTGGCTGTTTCTTCCTCCACCTCAACCCCAACTGGTTGTCACAGTCAGAAGCAATGTGGCTTTATCTCCCCCCACCCCCAAGTGCTGGAACTGTGAGCCAGCACTTGGGGGTCTGGTACTGGGAGCACTTCCCAGGTGTCCCTACTTTTTGTAATGTGTGACTGCATTTTCCGCTGGCCATAGCAACTCTTGCCACAGCTGGCCAGGTGGAAAACTGTATTCTCTCTGTCCTGGCTCTGCCCCACCTATCTGTCTGGATGAGTATTTCTTCTTTATGTCTTTGTGGGACGGTCATGCAGCTCAGTTTTCTGGAATTTCTGATTGTCTCCAGTTTTGAGGTAGTTGTATTCCTTCTTAGTTGTGGAGGGAGACGTGGCATGTCTACACCTCCACCTTGGCTGGAAGTCCCCCAGAGTCTTATCTGAAGTTCTTGGGGATTTCCATACTACACAAGTAGTGTGGATTGGGATCCACACCCACTTTGGTCTAGAATTTGGACTCCTCAGGAGTATTTTTTTAAACATTTATTGTATTTTTTCCATTACCATTTAGTCCCCTTAGGCCCCTGCCCCAAGCAATCACCACACTGTTGTCTAGGTCCATGAGTCCTTTTTCCTTTTTGCTCAATCCCTCCATTCCCTAACCTTCCTGCCTCACTAGCTGTCATCTGTTCTCCATCTATGAGTTGATCTCTGTTTTGCTTGTTAGTTCAGTTCATTAGATTCCACATAGGAGTGTAATCCTATAATATTTGTCTTTCTCTCTCTGGCTATTTCAGTTAGCATAATGTTTTCCAGGTTCATGCTGTTACAAAGGGTAAAATTTTCTTTTTTTTTTTTATTTTATGGCGCAGTAGTATTTCATTATATAAATGTTCCATAGTTGTTTTATCTGCTCATCTGCTGATGGACACTTGGGTTGCTTCCATATCTTGGCTATAGTAAGTAACACTGCAATGAACACAGGGGTGCTTATGTTTTTTCAACTAAGTGTTTTGGGTTCCTTTGGATAAATTCCCAGAAGTGGGATTGCTGGGTCAAACTCAGATCCATTCTTATTTTTTGAGGTCTCTCTATACTGCTTTCCGAAGTGGCTGCACAAGCCTGCATTCCAGCCAGCAGTGCAAAAGGCTTTCTCTTTCTCCACCCCTCAACCAGCACTTGCTGTTTGTTGATTTATTGATGATAGCCATTCTGACAGGTGTGAAGAGATACCTCATTGTGGTTTTAATTTGCATTTCTTAGAGAATTAGTGACATTGAGCATCTTTTTATATGTCTATTGGCCATCTGTATGTCCTCTTTGGTGAAATGTCTATTCAGGTCCTTTGTCTGGTTTTAAATTGGATTCTTAGTTTTTTGGTGTTGAGTTTTGTATGTTATTCATAAATTTTGGATATCAACTCCTTATCAGATGTATTGGGGAATATTTTCTCTCATTTATGGGTGTCTTTATATTTTGTTGATGATTTCCTTTGCTGTGCAAAATATTTTTGGTGTGATATAGTCCCATTTGTTTACTTTTTTCTTTTGTTTCCCCTGCCTGGGGAGATATATCTGAAAAATATTGCTGCAAGCAAGTATCCAAGATTTTGCTGCCTATGTTTTCCTCTACGATTTTTTTTTTTTTAATTTCAGATCTAACATGTAAGTCTTTGATCCATTTTGAATTTATTCTTGTATATGGTGTAAGAAGGTGGCCTAGTTTCATTTTTGTACACATATCCAATTTTCCCCTTATTGAATAAACTATCTTTAGCCCATTGTATGCACTTGCTTCCTTTGTCGAATATCAATTGACTATGAAGGTTTGGGTTTATTTCTGGGTTCTTTGTTTTGTTCCATTGATCTATGTGTCTGTTTTTATGCCAGTACCATGCTGTTTTGATTACTCTGGCCTTATAGTATAGTTTGATATTAGGTAATATTAGATAGTGTGATTCCTCCCACTTTGTTCTTCTTTCTCAAGATTACTGAGGCTATTTAAGGTCTTTTTGGTTCTATATATAATTTTTGGAATATTTTTTCTAGATCAGTGAAATATGCCATTGGTATTTTTGTAGATATTGCTTTAAATCTATAGATAGCTTTGGGTAATATGGACATTTTAATGATATTAATTCTTCCTGTCCATGAACACAGTTTATGCTTTCACTTATTTGTATGTTCTCCAATTTCTTTCTTCAGTGTGTCTTATAATTTTTCAAGTACAAGTCTTTTACATTCTTGGTTAGGTTTATTCCTAAGTATTTTATTTTATTCTTGTGTGTGTGTGTGTGTGTGTGTGTGCGTGTGTGTGTGTAAGGGGAAGAAGATCTGACCAGTGGCTCAAGGCCAAAGGGCTAGTTCTTTGTTCCCAAAGGTCTTTTATTGAAAGGGGTAAACTTGGAGGCATGAGGCTTGTCAATCAATACTAATCAATGCTAATTACATGGAAATGGAAAAACAAGTGAGAGGGCAGGGAGATCTCACTCAGGATGTACACTGAAATTTAAAAACTTCTGCAGTGGATACAACAAAGGATCAGGCTAGGTAAGAGAACAGGCCGGGATTCATAGTAACTAAAGTATTTACCCATGATATAGACTCCTTCCCACCAGGGCCACTGGTTTTACATGGAAACATGTATGTACTCTGCATTCCTGGCCTTCCAGTTGGGACTTATAGGTTTAGCCTAGCCCATGTGGGACTCCAAGATTCCATGCTTTTTCCCAGGTGGGCCCCAGCATCTCCCCCTTTTTTATTTGATATCACTAATGAAGCCTGACACCTGTTTCTTGGAAATGTGGTCTTGCAGAAACAATTTGCAGATACACCTTAAAACACACATTATTATAATAATAAGCAGGCATCCAGCAGCATTCATTACCCATACTTTTAGAATAAATCCATTAAACCAGGATTTTGGGTTCAGTCTTTGGTGGTTGTCATGCACCAAGTTTGGAAAACACTTTGTTCTGTCAGTTTTTAATGCCCTTAAGTTGTTGATGTAGCTCCAACTGCAGTTCGCTTGTCAAGTTGGTGGAAAACGCTCCCTGCTGGATCACAGGTAAGGCATTGACAGGTGGCACGAGCATCCTGCTGTTCCACCACCTATATTACTGCAGATTCTATGGCTGAGAATCTAGTGAGGATCTCCTAATAGATTCACATCTGGAGCATTTCCCCACGGGGCTCAGATGGGACTTCAAGGCCTGTCAGCTGGTCCCCCTTCCTCCATCGATGGGTTCTGGTCCTCCGACGTCTGTCTGTCAGTGTCATCTCTGGTAGCTGATCTGTCATTTCCTCCAGATCCCAGTTGCTTTGTATTAGTTGGGTCACGGTAAGGTTTTACTCGTTTGGCTGGAATTCACAGAGATCCTTGGAATGATGGTACCATTCTCCCCAGCTTGGATGTGCTCTCCATAGCTTGACTCGTGACCTTCCTACGTGAGTGAAGACTGAAGGGGTGTCCTTTAGGCCCTACATGCTGAACACCAGCAATGTGGGGGACTCCAACCCGCAGTAAAATCCCCTGGTGCCGGCGATGAAACCAAAAACGTTCCAAATAGCTCTGTGTAAGGGGAAGAAGATCTGACCAGTGCTGTTCAAGGCCAAAAGGCATATTTTATTCTTTTTGAAGCAATTGTGACTGAGATTGTTTTCTTAATTTCCTTTTCTGTCAGTTTGTTATTGGCATATAAAAATGAAACTGATTTCTGGATATTAATTGTTTTCTTGCTACTTTGCTGAATCATTTATCAGTTCTAGTAGTTTCTTGGTGAAATCTGGGGTTCCCTATGTATAGTATCATGTCATTGGCAAATAATAACAGTTTTGCTTCTTCCTTTCCAATCTGGATGATTTTATTTCTTCTTGTTTGAATGTTGTGGTTAGGACTTCTAGTACTATGTTGAATAAGAGAGGTGAAAGCAGACTTCCTTGTTTTGTTTTTGACCTTAAGGAGAACCCTTGTAGTTTTTGCCCATTGAGTATGATGCTGGTAGTGGGTTAAGGAAAAGCTCAAATAAACAGCCTAACTTTACACTTAAAGGAACTTGAAAAAGAATAATAAAGCCCAAATTGAGGAGGAAGAAGGACCTAATAAAGATCAGAATAGAAGGAAACAAGACAGAGTAAAAAAAAATGATACAAAAGATTAATGAATCCAAGAGCTAGTTCTTTGAAAAGATAAACAAGATTGATAAACCATTAACCAGATTCATCAAGAAAAAAAGAGAAAGGACCCAAATAAATAAAATCAGAAATAAACAAGGAGAAATAACAACTGACACCAAATATATAAAAAGATTGTAAGGAAGTATTATGAACAACTATATGCCAACAAACTGGACAACCTGGATGAAATGGGTAAATTCCTAGAAACATGGAATCTTCCAAAATTAAATCAGAAAGAATCAGAGAATCTGAATAGATAGATTACACTTAGTGAATTGGAAGCACTAATAAAAAAAATTCCCAACCAACAAAAGGTCTTGACCAGATGGCTTCACAGGTGAATTTTACCAAACATGTCATGAAGAACTAACACCTCTCCTCAAACTATTTCATAGAAGTCAAGAGGAGGAAAGGCTACCAAACTCATTTTATATTATCCTAACTCCCAAACCAGATAAAAACACTACAAAGGAAGAAAATTATAGGCCAATATTCCTAATGATTATACACCATGATGAAGTGGGATTTATTCTAGAAATGCAAGGTTGGTGCAACATTTACAAATCAATAAATGTAATTCACCACATAAAATGAAAGAAAAACTGCATGAGCATAGCAATAGATGCAGGAAAAGTATTTGGTAAAATCAAGCACCGATTTATGATAAAAACTCTCAGCAAAGTGGGAATAGAAGGAACATACCTAAACATGAGGCCACGTTTAACAGTATTTTTGTTTTGTTTTCTACCTAGAACTATGGGGCAGAGAAAGCTTCCTGTCACTTTCTTTGGCTAGTGGGTTTAATTTTCCTAGTCCCATCATTCACTGAGAGGTGATTCCTCTAAAGGCCAGTTTGTATGTATAGTTTTAGTTTCAGTTCTCTGTTTTGAATGAGGCCCATACTAAGTCTGTTTCTACCTAAAGAAAGTGAAAGTAAAGGATATTTTCAAATGTGAAAATTTATTGTTTCTATGCCATGTCATTAGGAATTACCTAATTTCACATTCATAGGGTATGTGGAAAACAATTATTTCATTGCTCAGATGATAGTCCCCCAGGCTCCAATTGCCTTCTTTGAAACAGTGCTGTTATTTTGTTGCTTGTTAAGACTTTCACAAGATTGGGAGTAAGAAAGGCCTTTGGGTAAAATACCCTGTAATGATCCTCTCCCTGCTGGGCTATTGTGCCTATCCAGCATGTAGGGTATGTGGTTGATCCCCTCAAATAGAACATTTTGTCTAAAATTATACAACCCCCCAGAAGAGGGAACTTGGATTGAGACCAACAGTTTCAAAACAGGATTTCAGATGAGAAGTTCTGGATGTGAATAGTGGTGATAATTGGACAACAATGTGAATATATTTATTGCCACTAAACTGTACACTTAAAAATAGTTAAAATGGGAAGTTTTATGTTGTGTATTTTTATCACAATAAAGATCAGTTTTGAGCCTTTTGTAAAGCTTTATGTTTTTCTGCAGTGAGACATTGTGCAACTGAGAAGGTATAATGAAGAATGCATTATAATGCATTGCTGTGTAATTAAAAAGTTTTTAAAATTGCATTTCAAGAAAGATTGACATTAAAATTATAAAATCAACTCATTGTAGCTGGGCTATGCTAAAGCTCTCTCAGAAAGGAAATGCTATCAGGTCATCAGAACTTGACTGTAACTTGATTTCAGGTGTGTTTGTTTATCTAGGAAAGAAAGTGTCTATTGCAAAGGGGATTAATGGACCTTGGAGTCATCAACAATGTAGAGAAGTTAGGTAATTTGCTCAAGGTCACACTTAATAAGAGAGAAGCTGGTTCACCTTCTTCCTTGGTACTCTGATTCCACATCCTGTGCTCTTAACCATGGCCCCATGTAAACCACCTTCTGATAGCTGGGCTTTCCATGTAGTTGGTCTACAAAGATAAGAGTGCATGGGTGGCTCTGCCACAGCAGGGGTAGAAGCTAAATCAGCTTAAAGAAATGTTTATTTAATATGCAGAGTGTAAAAGATTGAGCCAATATTTCAAATTTTGGAGATGTTATATAAATACCAAACATTTCTTATTCTGCAAAATGTGAAGGTCTGCTATTCTGAGCCCACATTTCCTCAAGGCAACATCTGGCTGGCTCAAGACTGGCCTGAGGTTTCTGTTTCCCTACAGTCATGCTGACACCAAGGTTGCAAGAGAATGGCCACATAGCACATGAGAGGTGGAGAAGTGGTTCCCTTCCATCCTCCTGAGGAGAGGAAATAAGATTTGTACTTATCCCATGTGACTTACTTGATAACTGTCTGAGCTACAGAAACATCTGGGCTTCCCTGCTGTTGATTTTTTTTTTTTTTTTTGGTAAATGAATAAATTGCCATTTTTTACTTGTTCTTTTATTTTCTATAAGCTTGGACCATGTACGGCCATTCCCCAGAGCTGAGTTTTCTTTGAGTGTGCTGATGAACCCCACATCTGTAGCCTGCAAAGTTCAGGGTAGTCTGAGTACACCAAGACAAAGTCCACTGGATGAGGTTTTGGCCATCTGCCATCTCTAAGTTCCCCTGCATTATTCTGCACCTTGAACCCTTAACATATGAAGGTTTATGGTTAAGAGCAGTTGAGCTTCAGTCAATATGAACACCAATGAACTGTGAAGATGCGAGACTTCTTACCACAGAGCCACCTTGCAAGTCACTTGAACAGGTGGGAGCAGCAGGGGTCTAGGCCAGAAGGAGATGTCCAAGCTTCTGCCCAAGCATGTGTATCCTGAGGCAACTTATTTTACCTTGTGGACCTCAGTTTCCTCTGACAAGGGAGCAGCAGCTCAGTGCACTGCTTCTCAAACTTTTTTGTAATTTCACAAAATGAAAATTACGGAAGAATATACCTAAACAACAACAAGCCAAAAGATATACAAGGTCTATCCCAAAAGTATTGGATGCGCAAACTGTTTTAATTATATTGACATTGGCTCTATACTTTCAGGACAGACCTTGTATTGTGTCTTGAAAGAAAACTATACATACTGTATTATTCCATTTATATGATGTTCAAAAATTGGCAAAGAAGTCAGAGTAATAGTCACCTTTGGAGGGGCAGATTGGGGGAGGAGGCAGCCTTCCCAGGGTGCTGAAAATGTTCCATATTGTTCTTTTTTTTTTTTTTTTTTAGTTAATTTTATTATTGTTGTATTACAATTGTTTCATTTTATCCCCCATTGCTCTCCCCGGACTCTCTCCTCAGTCAACCCCCAGCCCATGGTTCATGTCCATGGGTCCTCTCTAGTTCCTCATTTGATTCCTTCCCTTGCTGTCCCTTTCTCCCCACTATAGTCACTATCATTCTGCTCCTTTTTTTGTTTCTTTCTGTTTGCCTGTATGTTTTGTTCCTTAATCTCCTGTATTAAGTGAGAACATATGGTATTTAACTTTGGCTGCCTGGCTTATCTCACTAAGCATGATATTCTACAGTTCCATCCATGCTATCACAAATGGTAGAAGTTTCTTCTTTCTTTCTGTTGTGTAGAACTCCATTGTGTACATATACCAGTTTTTTTGACCCATTCCTTCATGGAAGGGCACTTAGGTTGTTTCCAGCACTTGGCTATTGCAAATAGCACTGCTATGAACATAGGGGTGCATACGTTCTTCTGAATTGGTGTTTCAGGATTCTTTGGGTATAATCCTAGCAGTGGAATCACTGGGTCATAAGGTAGTTCTATTCTTAGTTTTTTGAGGAAATTCCATATTATTTTCCACAATGGCGGCACCAGCCTGCATTCCCAGGGTTCCCTTTCCTCCACATCCTTGTCAGCACTTGTTTGTTGATGATGGCCATTCTGACAGGTGTGAGGTGATATCTCATTATGGTTTTAATTTGAATCTCTCTGATGTCTAGCGATGTTGAACACTTTTTCGTATGCTTTGGGCCCTTTGTATGTCTTCCTTGGAGAAGTGTCTGCTCAGGTCCTTTGCCAATTTTTAAATTGTGCTCTCTCCCTGGTGTTGAGTCATATTAGTTCTTTATATACTTTGGAGATCAGACCCTTGTCTGAAATGTCATTGGCAAATATGTTTTCCCATATGGTTGGTTCCCTTCTAATTTTGCTGAGGATTTATTTAGCTGAGCAAAATCTTTTCAATTTGATGTATTCCTATTTGTTTATTTGTTCCTTCATTTCCCTTGCCCTGGGAAGGATATCCGTGAATATATTGCTGCATGGGATATCTGCAATTTTTTTGCCTATATTTTCTTCTAGGCCTTTAATGTGGCACTGCTTATGTTTAAGTCTCCTATCCATCTTGAGTTTATTCTGGTGTGTGGTGTAAGTTGGCGGTCTAGTTTCATTTTTTTTTTTTTTTTGCATGTTCCTGTCCCGTTCTCTCAATACCACTGTTGAAGCACTCCATTTTAAGTTCCTTTCCCCTTTGATGAATATTAGTTGCCCATAAAGTCCTGGTTTTATTTCTGGGCTCTCTATTCTGTTCCATTGATCCATTTGTCTCTTCTTGTGTTAGTACCAGACTGTTTTGATTACTATGGCTTTATTATATGGTTTGATATCTGGTATTGTGATTCCTTCTACTTTGTTCTTCTTCCTCAAGATTGCTGTAGCTATTTGGAGCCGTTTTTGGCTCCATATAATTTTTTAAGTATTTGTTCTAATTCTGTGAAATAAGATGTTGGTATTTTAATAGGGATTGTTGCATTGAATTTATAGCTGGGTTTGGGTAGTATGGACATTTTTATGATGGTAATTCTTTCGATCCATGAACATGGTATATGCTTCCATTTATCTGTATCTTCCTTACTTTCTTTTTTTAGTGTTGTGTAGTTTTCTGAGTACAGGTCTTTTACCTCATTGGTTAAGTTTATTCCTAGATACTTTATTTTTCTTGTTGCTATAGAAAATAGGATTTGCTTTCTAGTTTGTTTCTCTGATGTTTCATTGTTGGTATAAAAAAATGACCTCAATTTCTGTATATTGACTTTGTATCCAGCTATTTTGCCAAATTTACTTATTAGGTTGAGTATTTTTTGAGTGGAGTCTGTAGGGTTTTCTGTGTATACTATCACATTATCTGCAAATAATGACTATTTTACTTCCACCTTCCAATGTGGATGCCTTTGATTCCCTTTTATTGTCTGATCACTGTGATTAGAACTTCCAAAACTATGCTGAATATAAATGGAGAGAGCAGACACCCTTGCCTTGTTCCTGATCTTAAGGGAAAGGCTTTGAGATTTTGCCTGTTAAGTATGATGTTAGCTATAAGTTTCTTATATATGGCCTTTATTATGTTGAGGTATGCTTCCTCTATTCCAGTCTTGCTGAGTGTTTTTATCATAAAAGGGTGCTGTACTTTACCAAATGGTTTTTCAGCATCTATTGATATGATCTTATGGTATTGGTCTTTCGTTTTGTTTATGTGGTATACTATGTTTATTGATTTGTGAGTGTTGTACCATCCATGCATCCCTGGGATGAATCCCATTTGGTCATGGTGTATGATCTTTTAAATATATTGCTGGTCCTGGTTTGCCAATATTTTGTTGAAAATTTTAGCATCTATGTTCATGAAAGATATTGGACTATAGTTTTCTATTTTTGTTGTGTATTGACCTGGTTTGGGGATGTCATAGAAAGAGTTTTGGAGTTTTCCCTCTTGGATTTTTTGGAATAATTTGAGAAGGATAGGAGTTAGCTCTTCCCTAAATGTTTGGTAAAATTCGCATGTGTAGCCATCTGGTCTGGGGCTCTTGAGGGCTGGGAGTTTTTTGATTACTACTTCAATTTCACTAGTTGTTATTGGTCTATTCAGGCCTTCTGCTTCTTCTGGATTCAGTTTTGGTAAATCATATGTTTCCAGAAATTTGTCCATTTCATCCAGGTTGTCAAATTTTTTGTCATATAGTTGAATGTAGGAATCTCTTACAGTCCTTTGTATATCTATGGTATCGGTTGTTATTTCTCCTCTGTTGTTTCTAATTTTGTTTATTTGGGTCCTCTCTTTTTTTCCCTGATAAGTCTAGTTAAAGCGTGTCAATTTTGTTTATTTTTTCAAAGAACCAGCTTCTGGATTTATTGATCTTTGGAATTGTGCTTTTAGTCTCTCTGTCATTTAATTCTTCTCTGATCTTCATAATTTTTTTTCTTCTACTTGCTCTGGGCTTTGTTTGTTGTTGTTCCTCTAGTTCTTGCAGCTTTATGGTTAGGTTGTTTTTATAAGCTTCTCTTGACCTTTTTAGGTAGGCCTGTATTGCTATGAATTTCCCTCTGAGGACTGCCTTTGCTGTGTCCCATAGGTTTTGGGCTGTTGTATGTTCATTGTTATTTGTTTCCAGGAACTTTTTGATTTCATCTTTGCTCTCATTGTTAACCCATTTATTACTTAAAAGCATGTTATTCATTCTCCATGAGTTAGAGTGTTTTTGTTTTTTTCCCTTGAGATTGGTTTCTAGTTTCAAGCCATTGTGATCCGAGAAGATGCTTGGTATGATTTCAATTTTCCTGTATTTGTGGAAGCTTGTCTTGTTTCCTACCCTGTGGTCTATCTTAGAGAATGATCCATGTGCTTTTGAAAAGAATGTGTATTTTGCTTTTTTGGGGTAAAAGACTCTGTATATATCAGTTAGGTCCATTTCCTCTAGAGTGCTGCTCAATGCCACCACATCTTTGGGGATTTTTTGTTTGGAAGATCTGTCCATTGTTGATAGTGGGGTATTAAAATCCCCTACTCTTAGTGTGTTGCTGTCTATATCTTTCTTAAAGTCCTCCAAGATTTTCCTTATATATTTCGGAGCTCCTACATTGGGTGCGTATATGTTTACCACAGTTATTTCTTCTTGATGGATTGTTCCCTTAAGTATTATGAAATGTCATTCTTCATCTCTTTTTATT